>CM053786.1:798480201-799010201 GCA_028749045.1 Cupressus sempervirens | reverse complement strand
CGATACCCAGTACCTGTAACCTACATAAAATCCATGCATGTATTTATATGCTAAGCTAAATAGGCAATGTCAGGAAGTGGTGCATCGTGTAGATCTCGACTAGCAGGTGACTATGACTCCCTTCCTAACCACATCAGAAACACCATACAATAAGAAAACAAACATGCACACCATACACATGCAAGTATGGGGTAAGTATCCATAAGAAAACACATGTGATAATAAACCATCTAACTAATCATCATCAATAACTAGAAATAATGTAATAATCATCATGCATATATGAAATGTAGAGTCTAAGGAATCTCATCACATATCAACTGCATCCATAGCACAATATTTGATAGTCTCAAAACAACGCTACTAACTATCAACACAAAACTAGTCTAACAGAGTTCGTCCATGATAGTAAAAATGCGACCTAGAGGCAGGCACTACACTTTAAATGTTATCTATGATTACCATTATCTTAACTTAGATGCAAACATATAAAATAAAATATCATGAACACATTTGACACTAGGATTTAATGTGAAAACCCAATTTGGGAAAAACCACCAATTGCAACTAGTTACTATTTTCACTCTTCTGAAGTGAGTCCTATTAGGAGCCAACCGTGTTAAAGGTTACAAAACACACTGTTAGGTGTGGCCCTTTTAAAGGATTTAATCACCCTATTAGGAGTGGCTTGGTTAGAGGTCTTTAGACAATTCAATAGAATTGCCACCTTGTTAGAGGTTTTACAAATAACTATTAAGCCAACTTTATTAAGAGATTTGGATCACTGCTACAATGGTTGGAGACTATCAATGAGATGATCTAATTTGAATATAACTAAATTGTTGATTAGAGATCTCGATTCTGGCTTTACTTGGTCCTTCTTGATTGAATATATTTTTTCTGCTTCATAATGATATTCTGCTTATCCTTTTGATTCTCTACCTTACTACATCATTAGATCTTCAAAATCATCCATGCATTCACATTCTTCCACACTTTCAAATTCTCAACTTGACCTTATACTTATATCATTCATATTATCAAGTTGACTCATATACAACTTAGAATAATTAATATTCATCTCCTTAGTCAAGTAGAACCAATAGATAAATCAATTAAACTCAATATGCCAAAATAAGAAAATCCTTTATTAGCCAACTTAGCTCGGTATACACTATTTTAGAAATGATTTCCTATATTAACCAACAAAAGCTTGGTTAACACTACAATCTTGCAAAGATCCTTTGGTAACTGAGTGAGCTCGATTAACACTAGTTCCATCTAACTTTTTCTTTGTTAACTGAGTGAGCTCGGTTAACACTCATCTTCTATAGACTTTCCTTCAATGCCTAGGGTGAACTTGGTAGACACTACCTTCTAAACTAGGCAAACATAGGAACACTTGGTAGACATAGGAAACTATCTTCACTGCCCAAGTAAGCTCGACATGCATTAACTAATAATGATATGACATTTGTGTAACATCAAAGACAATACACAATTAATTAATTGTATCCAACAATATAACATTTTTGAAATCCAAAAGTTGGGTTACATTTTATGCTTCACCTAGTATAAGAAAAAGAAAGAAAAAATAATTTTGTAAAGTTTTTAATTAGTTAAGGTGGTCAGACATGGGAGTTATTTTATTATAAAAAAGTTATAGTAGAAAATTCATATTTAATTATTTATTTGGAATAAAAATACCCAAAATTTGTGTCACATCTAGGAATGAGTCTACTTTTTATATCTCTAATTATATTAAAAAATATTATCATTTGATTGTGATTAAGGTGGTCAAACATACACCTACTTTTTATTTTTGCCTTGAAATTTTTGTAGTATTGCATTAAAATCCAAAATTTTGACAAATCAAATATTTTTTTCTCTAGATAAGGCCTAGTAATTTAGAAACTACATTCAATTTCCTACAGATTCTTTTCTTAAAACTTTTTGATATAACTCCCATAACTACTTTAAAATTATGTGTCAAGTTAAGATAACCCTAATTTGCTGATTTTTCACTACCACTTAAGACCATAGTTTGGTTGACCATGATCTTGCACATACCCCTATCTTAAATCCTATAATAAAACCAACTTCATATTTTTTAACATTAGACGGGACTCTAACATTTCTTGTTTAATTTAAGACGATAGGCTTATATGTGGAAGCTTTGTTCTCGGAAATAAAACTTTTTATTACTGGAAAGTTGCCATCCTTTCAACTATCTCTTTTTCCGTTGTGACTTAGATTTATGAAACATTATAATTAAAAAATAATTCTTATAAATTGTAGGTAAGGAAACATCTATAGAATATTTTGTTAACTTTCGATATTGTTTAGTTGCATAAGTTTTTTTGTGATTAGAATTTTTAAGTATTAAAGTTGTAGAAGGCATAGTTCCATTATGTCACATTAAAGAGATGTAGATGCTCATTTTTTATTTTTTAATTCCAAATCTTTGAAGAACTAAACGAAGAAAGGAAAGGGCACAGTTATATGCATTTCATTAGAGGAAGATGTTCACAAGCTAGGAGGCTCTTTGTGCATTTTTTTGATGTTTATATTATTATGCAATTTTAATCTATATGTTGCAATTTTTTATGAAATTTGGCGAAGATAAATAGTTAAATTGATGACAATAATTGCTGACAATAGGTTCAACACTTGCAAGTTTACAATTTTGTAGGGACAAGTATTGAATTTTTTTAGGATATCCAAGGAAATATACAATCACAAAATTTGGGCCCTAACCTTGGCTTTGGTGTATTGAGAACAACAAATCCTCATTAACAAAATAGAATTTAATAAACTAAATTTTTTCTGATTTTTTATTAAGTGATTTTAGTGTTCAGAAGTATTAAGTGATTAAGTTAGAGAAAATTACTATTGTATAATTAAAATATCTTTTTTATATTGTTATGTATCATTTTAAGAAACTTTATGAAATTCTAAGTTCTACATATTAAAATTATGATGAAAAAGTTATAATTTGATTTTTTTTCATTTTCCAATTGATTTTTTGATAGCACTTTGAAATATTATTTTTTAGAAATTTCTAGAAATAAAAAAATTTACTCTATACTTTTATATTATTTTTTAATGTCATTACTTTCCTAAAAAACATAAGAGCAAGCTCTGCTATGTATATTATTGCACTTGCTCATTATTATTAGAGTTGTTTAGTATGTTGATAATTAGTTTAAAAAGTTTCTAATAATACAAATTACCAAGCTCTAGAGTAGATTTTATTGCACTTTCTATTTAGTGAGCTTCTTATATGTTTTGGTTTAATCCATTCTCATTTATAGAAATCTTGGGAGAAAGCTACAGGAATGGAATTAACAAAAGAAGATGACCCATATCCTAGGATTATGCATGGGGAGTGTGAGAAGAATACAATATGGAGGCATGGAGCTCCTCCCTGCATTCAAGTCAACACCCTCTTTGAAACACCATTAACTAAGGTGTCTTAGAATAAGACATTTTTTTTACTTTTATGATATTGAAGGTTTCATAGTTATGGTTTGAAGTAAGAATTTTTCAACTTTTTCCTCAATTCAAATTGACTTATATGTAAGATTTGGTTTTTACTATTTTAAGGGTAAAATACATGGCTTTCTAAGATACCACATTGTTACTATTTTGAATTCATTCTTTACTACTATTAAGTTTACTTCTGGCATCATGACAATAATATTATTAGATATGTCATTGGTCAGCATTCATGCAACTTAACCCAATCTTAATGTGTATAATTATAATTTAAAAATAAAACTTGTGTTTCTAATTAGTAAGGTATTTTGAAGTGATGGGGACACAACCCAAGAACAAAATGGACACAACAAAAAGGGAAAATTATATTAACTGAGAAAATAAGCTAGTACAATAGTACAGAGAAAATAAACTTCAAAACATGCCCTAAGGGCTTACAATAGCATAAATCTGGAGATAATTTCTCCTTATAGTACCTCCTCTCAAACTCCACTCCGAACTGCCTTTTACAATGCCATAAATCTCCTTAAATAGACCCCGAAGGGTTAAGGACTAGGAGTACATTCTAGAAAGTGCTAGTAGGCATCCACCGACCAAATAGAAGGTTCCAGAAGCTGTGTTAGAAGTCAGTGCAAATTTAGAAAAATCCAGAAACGATAATCAAACTTTCGGGAGGCATAACTTTTGAATCGTAGCTTCGATTGACGAACCATTTACATTTTTAGAAAGCTCTCAAAGTGCTCTATAGCCCTATGGACGAGCTTTGCTCATCCCCCATTTTTTGGCCCTTTTCGAGGTCATTTAATGCCCCTAACCTAACTTTGAAGCATTTTTATGAGGTCTCCAAAACTCAAAAAATTGTAATAACTTTCAAACCGTGGGGCCTTTTGACCTGATTCTTTTTTTGGAATGCTCTAAATCACAATTACATTCATCTAGCCAATTTACACCTTCTAGGTCACCAAAATGATGGCCAAATTGCATGCTCCTATTTTTTTGGGATTTTCTAGCACATTGATCGCTGAACTATGAGAGTTGGAACCTTTATTTGACCCAAATGGGTATCCAAAAATGAAAAGACATGAAACAGAAACTAAGTCTAAGTACATTTTTTTTTTGGGTGACACAGGATTGCCCTTATACCTCTGGATGCTCCTGCATCATGAAGGTTGTTTGTTGATGGGAAACAAATCCAACAATTAATGACATACTTTAGTTAGCTTGAGTTTGTGAAGTGCATATTTTAATAGATAACATGGTAATTAAATAGAAAGATATAAAAATAACAAATGATCAATTGATATATTTTTATTATTATTATTTGAAGATAGAGGAATAGAAGTATACATTTTTTTAAAACAATTTTTTGATTTCTGTTATAATTTATATGACACATTTGATCAAAGAACTTATGGTGAATAATTTTGATCTGTGAAATTATTCTTATATAAAATGAAAGATAGAATATAATAAAAATATAAGAAAATAGAAAGGTTCTATATATACATTAAGATTTATTCTATATTGATATATTTTTAAAAAATATAAATATAAATATAAATAAATATATATTAGACATAATAAATGACAATATTTTTATAATAGATTAAGAGGTTAGAAGAATAATTTTAAAATTAACAAATTATGACTCGACATTGTTGATTAAAAATATGTGTCTAAAATTGATAACTATAAATAATTTTAGAATATGAAATTATTCCTAGGAAATGAGAAATATAAGTCTAGAATAAATTAGAAAGGTTCTATATAGATTTAGATTTTAGTTTTAGATTAGTTCTAAAATAAAGTGTTGGTACATTTTAAATATTAAAGAATTCTACACTGAATAAAAAATAAAATAAAATAGAAAAATAGAAATCTTTTATATATATTTAGATTTTAGTTTTTGTTTTATTGTGAAACTAAGTGTTGAAACATTTAAATAAATTATTATTTTTTCTCTAATTTTAGAATTTAAACAATTTACATGTAAAAGAAAAATATAGATTACAAATATTGTTTATTTATAGATTAAGTTCTTTTTTACAGTTTCTACTAATATTTAAATAATACAAGTTTACCTTTTAATTAAAAATATGTAAATTATTTGTTTAATCTTAGTAAGCATAATCAAAAAATAGAAAACACTTATTTATTACATTTATCTATTGTATTTACTATAAAATATAATATATACACAAACATGATTGTTAGGATACCATAGATGATTGTGTTTCTAGAGTATTTCATTATGTCAATGATTGGATTGACAATCAATGCCCTCCATAAAAAAAACTTAATCCATACTCTTTACACATGCTGAAACACTCTATATTGTACCATACATCCTATATGGTACCAGGGGGATGGTAGTTCTTTTACTTAAATTAAATACTCTTTACATCATTTGGTGAATTTTTTTTGTAGCATACATTCACACTAATTGATGAGGAACATTGAAAGGAAAGATTATGTTTCTTCATCTCTTTCAATGCTTTGATTATGTTTTTGTATACATTCATGATTAAATATAGAAACTTCCCTGTAAATTATTTCTTTGAAAGTTGTCCTTATTTGAATCCTTATTTCTTATACCTTTCCACATAATTAGTACTTAAAAAGGTTTCTTCATAGTATTAATGAAAAATGATCTACCAGTACAAGATCTAGACTCATACCTAGTGACATAACCAGTCACAAGGTAAGCATCTTAACTAGATCGATAGCTAGATTACGATAGTAGTGAGATCCAAAGCTACCAACAAAATATCTAGTTCCAGATAGATAGCCATAAGCATCAATAGCTTACCTTTAACTAGTACCAACAGTGGCATAGCCATCTTAATAAGTTCATGGTAAAGCCAGAAGCGTGCTGACATAGGTATAGACATAGACATAGGCAACACCAGTCGATCCAGCTAAACTAGTTGATTTAATTATTTAAGTTGTGGATCCATGTCCAGTACCATCAACATTTTTTTGAAATTGATTTCAATAAATCTAGCTATATTAGCAATATTACAGTTTAAAAATAAATAAATCTGCATTCATTTTTACAAAATGATAAATAAACAAAACTATACATAATCTAGATAATAAGATCTATAAATCTTATTGATACCAAAGATAATTAATAATTATTGTCTAAAAACATCATATTGTCTATAGTTCTATGAAATAAAAGAGGTGCATATGTTCATTTTTATTTGTTTTATTTTTATGTCAATAAAAAGGAGTGCATGAGATTCATTGTTAAGATAAAGGTTAATAATTCAATTATAGACTTTTAATTTGGATTTAAATGAAAAATAAATATGTTATTATGTAGTGCCAAAGTATTGTTTAAGTTCATGCCCATTGCAAGATATTATGCATCCATTATATACAAATAGCTAATTAAATCAAACATAATTTCTTTTACTTGCATGCAATTCATTGAAAATATAAAAGTTTATAATTCAATTATACACTTTTAGTTTGAATATTTTAGCCGATAGGCTATTTGTGGTAACTTTGTTTCCAGAATTTGAATTTTTCCCAGAAAAGTTGTCAGTTTGTCGAAAAAGTTCAGGTGGCTGAAAAGTTGTTAGTTTGGCTAGAAAATTATTACCGGCCAATTTTTATTTCACTCCACTTTTAACTCTTGTTTTGATATTTATTAGTTGTTATCTCCACTTTTAACTATTGTTTTTATTTTTCTATTTATTTAAAATAATAATTAGTTGTGATCTCCACATTAACTCATGTTGCGATTTCTATTTATGGAACTTTCAATTTTTAAAATTGATTTAGATTTTAGTTATTAAATTATTTTAATTTATTTTTATATTAGTTTGCTATTTTTTCATATTATTTTTTGGTATTTCTCTTATTAATTTTTCATAATAGATTTTTTGATAAGATTTTTCATATTTAATTAAATTGAATTTAAATAAATAATATTTATTAATCTATTTAAAAAATTCTAGTAAATATTATGTTATTTAAATTGAAAATGATTAATAATCTAATTTGTTCACATAAGATTATATTTTAAATCTTCAGTTTTAACTATTATTTTTCTTTTCCTTTTATTTAAAAAATAATTACTTGTGGATCTCCACATTAACTCATGTTGTGATATCTATTTATTTAACTTTTTATTTTTAAAATTGATTTAGGCCTTAGTTTTTAAATTATTTTAAATTATTTTTTAATATTAGTTTAGTTTTTCTATAAATATTATTTTTAGTTTCTATAATTTATTTAATCAATAGAATATTATTTATTTTTCATATTTTTTTTTTGTAATTCTCTTATTAATTTTTCATAATAGATTTTTTGATAAATTTTTTTCAAATGATTATATTTTCATATTTGATAAATTAATAAGATTTATTACTCTATTTAAAAGATTTTAGTAAATCCCTAGCTCGGTTGGATAAATCTTCCCTGTTGCAGGGGGTTGGTCACGAGTTCTAGTCTCCCCCGTCCTCGTGGTACTAGTGGGCGTGTCGCGCCAGCGCTACCGGTCACGTTAAAAAGTTTACCAGGCACACTGCAGTTTATAGGGGGGCCGTGTTGCACCGATTCCTATAGTCTAAAAAAAAAAAAAAAAAAAAAAGATTTTAGTAAATATTATGTTATTTAAATTAAAAATTATTAATAATCTAATTTGTTCACATAAGATTATATTTAAAAATAATAATTTTATTATCAAACACCTATCTGCTTATGTTGCAACACAAAACCATGCAACTACTAGTTTATTATGTATTGACAATTTATGTTGTTTAACATCATCAGATTTCCACAATCCATTCGTAAATAAGAAGTTTTCTGGATTTGATTGTGTGTGTTTTTTTACCATCAACGTTTCGGATCATACTACATGATCCATCATCAAGATGTGAAAGAGTAAGATAATAGAAATATCATGTCATCTAAATTCATGTCGTATTGACAATTCATGTCTATTAAAAGATATTATGCATTTATATGAAAATAACTAATTAAATCAAACATCATTTCTTTTACTTGAATAGCATTGAACTAGTGAAATCACTCCTATAAACTATAATTTGTAGAATATCCATAAAATATATATATTTGTAAATTCTCAAATTATTAGTTGACTTAATTGCCTATTTTCACTGTAGCGAACTAATAAACCTATACACGTCAATTTTTATGACTGCAAACTCATCGCTTGAGAAGATTTCATAACAGAATACTACTCAATTTTTATCACTGCGACCTCATTACTTGAAGAGATTTGATGAAAACTGCTATAATTGGGTTTGTGACAAACTCTCTTCTGTTAATTTTGGAAAACAAAATTTCATATAAAACTGGAGTGCCAACTTTGCTAATTGAACAACTGAATTGGAGAGTTGATTGAGGGCCCACCCGGACTCAAACCAGGGACCGCCTGATCTACAGTCAGATGCCCTACCACTGAGCTATAGGCCCATGGTGATGGCATTCCACTGCTCACCTTAACTACGAATCAAAATTTTGGGCACTCAAAATTTAATTATCTTTTTAGTCAGTGCCACATTAATTCCAAAAACTCCTTTCACTTCGCTTTTAATTATTGCTGAAAATCATTTTTATTTATTTATCATGATTTTAAAAACACCCAAGTTTCATACTATTATTTTTCATATATGAATTTAAACTAGCAGTCGTCCTGCATCCAATGGTGAGGTGACAGAAAGTTTTATTTTTCCATTCTTGAAATATTATTAGAAAATTATAAACCATAAATTTTTATCACCCTACCAATAAAAAATTCCTTCAAAAATCAACTTTATTAAAACAAATATTTAATTAGAAATTAAGAAATCACACTCAAATTAATTTTACTTACAAATAATATAGTAAAGTCTTATAATATAAATTTATATTCTTTGAATATAATAATTAAAGAAAATTAGTGAAAATAACAACTTTACATAAATACTTGAACAATCCCCCTTATAAAATAATTATAGTTTAACAGAAAAAAAAGGTTAATATGTCATTTATATTTAATCCTAAAGATTTAAATTTGATCTCTTGCATGCAAAATAGACTTCCAAGCTTTAAAAACTATAATTCAATCTTGGCGACTACAAGGTATGTCGTGCTCAACGATTTACGTTTGTCACCCAATAATCACCATTACAACCAATCCTGGTGAGGTGAACATATTCCACTGAAATAACAAATCAATACTAAATTTGTGAGAGCAATTAGTGAGAGCAGAACCATGAAATATGCATAAAATTTGAACTATATAAATAAATAAATAACCCTACTTCACTATATGACAATCAATGTAATTTCCTTTTCTTCTTCTAGTGAGAACAATAAAATGATCTGCATAAAAAGGAAACATTCTATATTTTCTACTACACCATCTCAACGTCAAGAGATAAAAATCGCACCCTTAGATGTACTAGCATATCTAAAATTTTAAATAATTTTTTTGAAAGAATAAGCCAAGAAATATCTAATTTAAAATATATAAAGTTTAGAAATATAAATAGCTCATCGTAGAAATATTATAGAATTAAAGAAATCTTTCAAATCACGACAACTCTAAGAATATGTGAGCCAATAAGTAGCATTAAAGAAAAAACATTAATGAAAAAGTGTTCTATTCCAAAATTTAGTGACAAATTAAAAGAGGAAAAAAAAAATTCAGTGAAATGTTGTAGACTTACAAATTTCAATCTCTATTATGATCATGACAATGAACTCCTTTTACGATTAGTAGAGCCATTTTGCTAACCAAGAAATTAAAATCATTCCTTAGCAAGTCTGAGGATCTCCAATTGTAATCACAATCCATGGCAATAAATTTATTCTGTCTCCATTTTTGAAACCTTAAAAAAGTATGCAACTATGAAGTTCGTTGAAAGTGCAAACTGGAAATGAACAAAACAAGCAAAAGAAAAGAGAAACACAAACACACGACTTATCGTGGTTCACCACAAATTGTGGCTACGTCCACACTGCAGGGAAGATCTCTATTAATGTAAATAATTGAACTTTACATCAAAGCTGTTGCTTCAGCTCTTTGAATACAATTACATAAGGATCAACCTCCAAAACATATTTATAAAGTCTCAAAGGAAATGAAGAGACCAACAAATTTGGAGGGAACAATAATAAAATAAGCATAATAAAAAGAGACTGTTGGGCTTCACATATGCACCCAACAAACCCCCACTTGAAGTCCAACATCGGTAATTTATGAGTCTCCCATGAATTCCCCTACTATTATTTCTTTACAATGCCAAGAGAAGTTCGATAGAACTCAAACTTCTCTCGTGGAACAACCTTGGCTAATGCATTAGCTAGATTTTCCTTAGTGTTAATCTTCAAGACTTGAAGTTTTCCCTCTTCAAGTTTACTTCGAATGAAATGATAGCGAACCTCAATATGCTTGGTCCTGCTATGAAACACTGCATTTTTAGCTAAGTCAATAACACTTTTGCTATCACAATGCAAAGCTGAACCTTGTTGAGGACAATCAAAGTCACCAAACAGACGTTGCAACCAAATCAACTCCTTTGCTCCTTCAATGAGAGAAATGTATTCAGCCTCAGTAGTGGAAAGTGAGACCACTTGTTGTAACTTTGATGCCCAACTAATCGCTGCTCCAGCAAATGTAAAAACATAACCAGTAGTAGATCTTCTATTGTCTAAATTTCTAGCCATATCTGAATCTGTATAACCTCTAAGTGAAGTGTCTTTGCCACTAAAACATAGTACAAAATCAAAAGTGCCCTTAAGATATCTCAAGATCCACTTTATCGCATCCCAATGTTGTTTACCCGGATTGCTCATGAACCTGCTGATAACCCCCACTACTTGGGCAATATCCGGACGAGTGCACACCATTGCATACATAAGACTACCGACTACTGAAGAATAAGGGATGTTCTTCATGTAGTCTTGTTTTTCTTGTGTCTTGGGACACATGGCTAAAGACAATTTGAAATGATCAGCGAGAGGGGTGCTGACCAGTTTGGCATCTACCATGCCAAATCTTTTTAGAACCTTAAGAACATAGTGTTCTTGAGAAAGCTTTATTTCCTTCTTGTGCCTATCACGGATAATGTCCATGCCAAGTACCCATTTTGCTGCCCCTAAATCTTTCATGGCAAACCTTTCTGACATTTTTGCTTTCAATTCTGAAATCAGCTTCATAGATGAATTAGTGACAAGCATGTCATCAACATAGAGAAGTAAAAGAATAAAGGAACCATCAGGTAACTTCTTGTAATAGACACATGGATCAGATTCACACCGAATAAAATTATGTTCAGTCATAAATCGATCGAACTTGAGGTACCACTACCTCGGAGCTTGCTTTAGACCATACAAGCTCTTTCTCAATCTGCAATATAAGTTTTCTTTACCACGTTTAATAAATCCTTCGAGTTGCATCATGTAAATGTCTTCATTTAGATCACCATGGAGAAATACAGTCTTGACATCTAGCTACTCAAGTTCAAGATCATGAGCAGCAACTAAGCCAAGAATAGCCCGGATTGTAGTCATCTTGACCACGGGAGAAAAAATCTCATTGAAGTCTATACCCTTTTTCTTATCGAAACCTTTAATAACCAGCCTGGCCTTATACCGCTTCTGATTTTTACCTTCATCTTTCAGTCGATAAATCCAATGATTTTTGAGAGCTTTCCGATTTGGTGGCAAAGGAACCAAATCCCAAGTTTTGTTTTGTAATAGAGAATCCATCTCTTCTTGCATTGCTGCCTTCCATTTGTGAGAATCTAATGCTTTGCACGCTTCTTTGAAGCTTGTTAGTTCAACTTGGTCTGAAAGCAAGAGTTCCAGCTCTGCTTCTTCAAAGTACAAGAGTTCATAATTAGAGAATCGAGCAGGAAGCCTTCTCTGTCTTGTTGATTTTTTTTGTGCTTGAATATTATCATTATGATCAGAATGTCCCTTTTGTTTATCCTGAGAATATGGTGTGTGTAGTTCAAAATCACTACCCTTTGAAGAGGTGTAATGCTTCTACTGAACATAAGAATCATGATTACACTAAGAATCATATTGTTTAAACGTAGTTTGATGATTTGATACCATAAACTTATTTTTACTCTGAGCAGCTATCATTCCAAGAGGGGAGGCAAATTGACCCTGCAGTTCCAAATCAACATCGGCATGTCTATATTTACTGTTAAAACTATGCTCTGTCTCAAAACCAGTGCCATGCTTGTGTTGCAGGTTGATCAAAGAACCATGAAGTGAAAAAGGAAGGGTGTCCTAAGGTAGCATAGTTGTTTTGATGCCATGGGATTCAACATTCTTTGGAATGTCCCTGTTTGTAGTTGAGAAATCCTGTTGGACTCGAACGTGGGTGAGATCCTGTCTGCTCACGTTCATGATATTTGGAGAGGAGCCATGAGTTAGCTGCTGATAGGAGTGATTAGGTAGTGTTCCTTCAGTGATTTGTGGATTCGGCTCATACTAATAGTAATTGGATGGAGCATCCTTTGCATGAGCAGTCTGCCGACCAGCATTAGTGTCTTCACTCGTAAACTCCTTGTGAGGTTGTCTAATGGGATGTTCTATAATCTTGTGTGTAGCATGATGAAAGATGTAGTCTTTGGTGCATTGACCAGCTGTGCCAATATTTCTAGTGCAGGAATCTTTGGAGGTAACGTGCCTATGAATGTGACCATGTGTATTGGCAGGGAGTGTGCCTTGATCACTATGTTTTCCAATGTCTTTGTACTCAAACAGAGAGTTATTTTCTCTATTTTGATTTGGATTTGAGGAAGAGTAGTTATCACTCTGACTATGATAATCTAAATTTTCTTCATCATGCTGAGTCCACATGCTAGTAGAAGAAGAGGATAGAGGGGCAGGGGCCAAGATGAAGGTGGGAGATAGAACATTTGGAGAAACAACATTCTGATTTCTACCATCATTATTATTATCAAAAATAGAGAAAGGTGCATATTCACATACCGTGTTTTCTTCTTTATGTAATTCTAGAAATACCTTCTCGTTGAAGACAACATCTCTACTTCTGATAATTTTGCTCCCAACTGGATCCCATATTCTGAAACCAAACTGGTCTTCACCATAGCCCAAAAATACCTTTTTGTGATTTTGGATCAAGCTTTTGTCTTTTCTCCTTCGAAACATGTACATAAGCTTCACATCCAAACACCCAGATGTGTGAATATGAGATTTTCTTTCCCAGCCACTCTTCCTCAGGTATGCCAAAGTCCAACCAAGAAGAGGGACTTTGGTTGATTAAATATACCTCTGTATTGCATGCCTCTACCAAAAACTCCTTGCCTAAATTGGCATTAGAGAGCATACATCGAGATTTCTCAAGGATTGTTCTATTCATCCTCTCCGCTGCTCCATTTTCTTGCGGGGTGAATGGAACAATCTTAATTCTACGGATGCCATTATCCGCACAAAATGAATCAAACTCTAATGAACAAAACTCTTTGTCATTGTCTGTTTGCAAGCACTTTATTTTGTGGCCAGATTGATTCTCCACTAAAGCCTTAAAGATTTTAAACTTGCTGAAAACATCAGATTTCTTATGCAATAAATAAATCTATACCTTTCGTGTGCAATCATCAAAGAAGGTGACAAATAAGTTTGCTCCTTCAATAGAGCTTTCCTCGGTGGGTCCAAACACATCAGAATAAACAAGAGCCAAAGGAGTACATTTTTTTTCATGTCCGGTCCTCAAGAAGCTGACCCACTTTTGTTTTCCATAAAGAAAATGTTCACAAAATTGTAAGCCAACTGATTTCAGCCCTAGTAATAGCTCCCTTTTATGCATAACAACAAGGCCCTTTTGGCTCATGTGACCGAGCCTTTGATGCCACAATTTTGAATTGCCATCTTCAACTGTCATGGCAACCCCCACTTCATCGATATTTTCTACAATATACAAGCTCCCAATCTTGTCACCTTTTGCAACTAACATGGATCCTTTTGTGACTTTTGATGAATTAGTTAGAGAAGTGACAAAACCTTGTGCAAATAGTTGACTTATGGAAATCAAATTTCTCTTTAGTTTTGGAACATGATGCACATCTTTTAATAGCCATTTAACACCTCCTTTCAAAGATAATAAAATATCTCCTTTCCCTATTATTTCACATGCCTTATTATCACCCAAGTATACTTCATCGAACTTACCTTCTTGATAATTCAAGAAGTATTCCGTACATGAAGTGGCATGAAATGATGCGCCAGAATCCAAAACCCATAGGCTAAAGTGGTTTCAGTTGTAGATAAAATCAACACGCTATCATCTTTGTCATAGATAGTGTTGGCTTGACTTGCCCACACTCATTCTTGTACTCTCTTATAACCTCTACAATCCTTTTTCACGTGACCACTTTTGCCACAAAACTAATAGTCTCCTCCTTTCCTTTCCCTTGACTTTGAGCGCCTAGCTGATTTTGATATTCTATGATGATTGTTCCTTCCTCTATTTTGGCTTCTTCCTCTATTTTCAGTGCTGACCACTGTCAAGGCTTCACCAGATGAGGATTCCTTGTTTCTTCTCTGCATATCCTCACTAAGTAAAGTTGCCATCACTTCATCATAGACCAACTTTTTGTTTGAGGAGTTAGAAGTACTAACTGCTGTAACAACAAGATCCCAGCTGTCCGGTAATGAACACAACAAGATGATAGCTTTAGATTCATCATCTTGTGTCATGCCAACAGAGGTTTCTTGGCATAAAAAGGTGTTCAAATCATTTATATGATTCGACATCGCAGTCCCATCTTTCATTTTCAACTTGTAGAGCTTCTTCATATTAAAAATTTTATTTGCAGCTGAGGCCATTTCGTACATAGTTTGAAGTTTATCCCAAACTTCCTTTGTCGAAGATTCACTGTGAACATTGAATAAAACATTCTGTGATAAAGAAAGAAATATTGTTGCTTTTGCTTTATCATCAGTTTTAACCCAATCTCCATTTGCCATTACAGACAATTTGTTTGCCTTTCCATTAATTGCTACTACCAAGTCTTGCTTGACCAACAATGAATGCATCTGAACTTTCCACAAACTAAAATTCTGTCCCAAGAATTTTTGCACTCGCAAATCTTCCATGACTTCAGATTTTCAAACACCAAAATCAATTCTAGCATCTACGCCAAGCTCTGATACCAATTGTGAAGTTTGCTGAAAGTGCAAACTGGAAATGAACAGAACAAGCAAAAGAAAAGAGAAACACAAACACACGATTTATCGTGGTTCACCACAAATTGTGGCTACGTCCATATTGCAGGGAAGATCTCTATTAATGTAAATAATTGAACTTTACATCACAGTTGTTGCTTCAGCTCTTCGAATACAATTACATAAGGAGCAACCTCCAAAACATATTTATAAAGCCTCAAAGGAAATGAAGAGACCAACAAATTTGGAGGGAACAATAATAAAATAAGTATAATAAAAAAATATTGTTGGGCTTCACATATGCACCCAATAGCAACTGCCAAAGAGATTTCCATTTCACCACCTCCACTCGACGTGGAAACGAAAACTTATAAATGATAGAAACTCGTCTCCACTGAAATGAAGAAGAAAACCTAATGGAGTCCTTTTGTGTTATTGACATGGAAGCATAAATAACATTAAATTTTACTACTATTTTGTGGTTACAAATTTGTCGCTGCATTTCTAGCATGCAAGACTCTTGCATTATAACCGACATCTTATTAATCTCTCCTATTAGGAATATAGTGAAAGTTGAATGATCGTCAATTTTTTTTAAAATTCTTAAAAATTTACATTGATGAATGCTATCATTGTAGAAAGTCTCCTGACTTAACCAATTGATGTTCTTCTTCCATCCAAAATAGTCCCATTTACCAATCTCTAGTAGAAAATTTCTCATCTTTGGTAGACCTTCTTGCTCAAAGCTCTCTCATTTTCTTGTAAAATTTTATCCCTTAGCCGACTATTTCAAAACCTCTCTTTCAGATAGAGCCATTTACATTAAATGTTCTAGGGTGGAATTCATCAAAGCCATGGTGGGAGATCTGAGAATGGAAAATGTTATGGCACTAGAAGTTATGTAGGTCATTAAAAATGGTACGCTCTGAACGAAACTGTTAACTTATATGACCATTACGTTCCCTTGCTAGTTGTTTAGGTAAACCAAGATTTTTCCAATTCCTCCTAGCATATTATCAACACAATATTCCACCAGGAGAGGATTCCACAAGGATTGATTTCCCCTTTTTAATTCAAATTTTCCTTCCTTGAATGAATCTAGTGATCTAGCACACCACATAATCAAGAATCAGACAAGCCCTAAATTAAGGTTTGGTCTATTTTAAAGTTTTCTTGTAACTGTGAAAATAGCTTCAGTTCTTCCCACATTTCTCTGAGTATGGGTGTATGAATTGAAATTGACTGTCAAATATGTGCATGTACAATTGGGTTCCACTTGATCGATAGATTTCATGACTTAACATTAAAACTCCATCACACCAGTTAAACAATCCGAGGAAGCATTTTGGTGGGTGATTCAGGGAGACCCAACTGTGGAACCAAAAAATTAGCTATTATTTATGTGATCATGTTGGGTGATGCGACGCACTCCCCTACCCACAGGTGGTTAATTATGTGGTGTTCCATGTTCACTAATAGTCATGGCTTTTGGTGCAACAGTAGATGGGCCCAACAATTGGTATCAGAGCTTGGTTTTGGCCTGTTCATGGGTTCAAATCTCCATGGTGCCTTCTTGACCCGCGTAAGCACCTGGTATGTGCGTCGAGGGGGAGATTGTTGGGTGATGTGATGCACTCCCCTACCTAGAGGTGGTTAATTATGTGGTGTTCCATGTTCACTAATAGTCATGGCTTTTGGTGCAATGACAAATGGGCCCAACAAATCAAGGATGAGTGGTTGTCTAAAATTCTAAGCTTTCATCAAATCATTCGCCATGCACTTATCATCATCACTAAAGCTTATGGCTGTATTTTTTTTAAATTTAAAAATTAGTTTTTTTAAAGAATCATCAACAAAATTATCAGAAAATCAAAAATCCAATTAATATTGACAACTTTTTGGAAATTTTTTTTAATTTCAGGAGAAAAGCTCAAATAGCCTATCGGCTAAAATATAGTAACATATATTTAAAAAATTAAAATTATGAAGTAATCTCTTTAAAATTTAGAAAATAATTTGAAATATATATATATATATATATATATATATATATATATTTTAATGAAAATAACTCATTTCTTATTTATCGAGTTGGTGGCTTTGAAGTTTAAGAAGTCAACAAAACATTAATTGGCAATTCTACAATATAGATAAAGAAATTTTAACTTCAATGGGGTTTCTAGGACCAATCCTGGCCCATCAGGTATTGGTTGTTATAAGGAAACTTGTAGCCATATAATGATAATTTTCACATAACCCAATTGAGAGATCAAGTTAATAAACACTTTAAATCCACATGTAAAGAAAATGTGACACATGACATGCCCTATGAAAACCTTCACGAGGGAAAATCTAGCCTCCAAAAGCATCCATAATCCATGTACTATTCAATATTCAACATTACAATACATCTATAAAAACTTTAGAAAAACCCAACCATTAACATGCACTCCATGTGAACAAACATGTAACAATTCCTTCCAATTGCTTTCATAGAAACAATTTCCCACAAAACCATCAAGTGGAATTATATCAAAACTATGTTCTATCTAGCTTGAGACACCATATTTAATATTGGTAATTTATTTATTTACTTTTCAAATTATTAAATAATTATACTATAATATTGTGGGAAGTGATCACAAATAAACCTAGCTACAATCTAAATTTCCACTACTATGAAGGTAAGATATCATAAATAATAAGATTAGATGATAAGAGGAAAATCACATTCAAGACACTGCAACTTACTTCAAATTTCAATAGTAAGTTTCCAATGATGAGAATCAGAAAAAATAGAATGTGTCAGGTGGTACCTGACAATAAGATTCCTACACATTCCCAAAAGCATACTAAATCTCACACTTAACCTACCTGCATGGAGTAGGTAGACAATAGAGGGAAGATGGACTTGACAATAGTAGATAGATTGGATCTCACCATAGTCACAAAGGCTATTCCAAAGGGAATTGTTGGGATTGAACAAGCAGACAAGTCAATAGACATGTAGAGGACAACAAAATGAAAATAATCAGTATCAAAAAGTGGTAAAGGAAAGGGCAATACAACAGAGGAAGGTAAGGGTATAGGAATTAGTGTAGGCACAAAATTTCAATTTTCAAAGACAAAGTTGAAATCCAAGGATATAGGAAAAGGAAAATCCAACATCTTTGATACATAGTTGCAGGAGTCAAACAAGAACAATAGTACCGACAAGGTGTGTAAAAGTTCAAGTCAGATATGTATACAAGTCAAAGTTGTAGAGATTATAGGAATTCAACATATTGATAATTTACTTGACAATGGAAAGGACATCTTAGAGGAAGCACATAATTCTCTTCTATTTGAAAGGGAAGCAATAAGGAAAAGGGAAGTTAAAACCCCAATGGAGAAGATCAGTTATGCCCTTAATCAATCAAAAATTATAAAGGAAATAATGGATACTCCTAACAAAGAAACATTCAACAGGCTATCTAAAATCTTGCAGACACCATCATCCTCATGCAATTCACCATTTACATTGGTCAACAACTAAACGGATGAGAATAGTGAATTGAATAAAGCAATAAAACCTCTGTCACAAGAGTTTCATGAGTTCTTACATAGGGATACAATAGAGGAAGAAGAGTTGGAGAACATGAGCATTTCTGAAACAAACAAAGATAACATAGATCTACTGACCGAAGAATTAATCCAAGTATTTAGTTTTGAGAATATAGATATCAATATAGAGGCTCAGAAAGAAGACCTAATCTAGAGGGTTCTTAAATTAGGAGGTGATAATTATACTTGTGGAGATATAAAAATAGATCTAATGAATATTGATAATGAGGACAAAAAGAAGAAAGGTTCGTAGATAAAAGAAAACAAAATAGATATAGAGAAAAAGGAGGTTGCTATGGAAAAGGATAGTAGAGAATTGCTAGACCCAGAAAAGAATAATCAGTCAAGCATAATAAATCAAGTTTTAAAAGAATTAGAGAATGAAGAACTGGAAGATAAAGATAGCAACAAGCTAGAAGTCACGAAAAATGCACAAAAGAATGTGGAACAGCTAGGGCTTCAAATGAATCAGGGAGGTTTAAAATCCCCTCAGTGTGGCAAATCGAAAGCTAAAAGAGGAAGGAAATCACTTAAACAACTTAGAGAAGCAGATGGTCAAAATAGAGAATAGCAAAAGATTGATCAGATATTTCAAAATGGGAAGGGGAAGTGTCTTCCCAAGGAAACATGAAAATTACCACATGGAATGCTAGGGGTTTAAATGCCCCTAGCAGAAAAAAACTATTAAAACAAAACCTAAAACTATTTGAATCAAAAATAATTTTATTATAGGAAACTAAACTAAACAAGATAGAAGGAATTAAACTAGGTAAGAAGCTAGGCAATTGGAGTACCTCTATGTATGAATCTTTAGGTGCTTCTAGAGGTTTAGGATTCTTTTGGAATCATAGGAAAGTAACCTTAAATATTTTAAGCATTAACAACAACTGGATCAGTGGTATAGTCACAAGTCTGAAATCCAACCTCAAATTTATTGTACTTAACATTTATGGTCCTATAAGAAATTTAGAGAAAAAATGAGTTTGGGAAGAATTAAGCCTATTCATGAAGGATCATAAGGATAATCTAATCCTTCTAGGGGGAGATTTTAATACCATTTTGAACTTGAATGAAAAGATTGGGGGTACTCAATAGATCCCTTAATCTTCTAAAGATTTTTTAAAATGGTGTGATGTCCATAATCTAATTGATATCTCTTTTAACAACAAGAATTTTACATGGAATAACAAATGGAAAGATTTTGCATATATAGTAGAAAAATTAGATAGGCTTTTTTTATCAAAGGCGAACTAGATGTTAATAACTTGAATATCCAATCATCTATCCTGCCGATAGCCGATTCTGATCACTTCCCAGTTAGAATTGAATTTTTGAGCCCCATAAACCTGTTAGAAATTTGTTTAAACGTGAAAAAATGTGGTTTTTAGATTCTAGTTTTTTAGACAATATTAAGGAGTGGTGGTCACAAGACAACTTTGAGGGATCTAGAATGTTTATTTTTGTCTCTAAAATGAAGATGCTCAAGAAAAGATCCTTAGATGGAACAAGGAACATTTCAATAACATTTTCAAAGAAAAGCTAGACATTGAAGAAAGATTAAAGGAATTAAACCTAGAAGTCATTAAAAAAGGTATGAATAATGATAGCTATCATTTAGAAAAATAATTGCTTGCAAAACAAGAGGATATATTATCCAAAGAAGAAATATTTTGGAGGAAAAAATCACAAGAGAAGTGGTTGGAGGAGGGAGATCAGAACACAAAATTCTTCCACAACTCCACCCTTTATAACAGAGCTAAAAGAAAAATATCTAGTATCAAAAACCACTTGGGCACTCCAACGGATAAACCAAATGAAATTTCAAAATTTTAGTGGAGCATTTTTAGAAATTATTATATAATTATGAAGGGTCAAACAAAGAGGCTTAAACTAAGCTGCTCAAAGTAATCCATAAATTGGTTATAGTAGAAGATAACAAAGCATTAAACAAACCTATTACTTTTGAAGAAGTAAGAATAGTGGTGTTTAATATGAATCCTGATAAATCACTAGGCCCAGATGGATTTCAAGCATTTTTATATAAGAAATGTTGGGATATTATTGTTATAGACCTCTAGAAAGCCCTTGAAGTTTCAAGGAATGGGGGATCATTGTTATCTGAAATAAATTATTCCATTTTTACTCTGATACCTAAAAAGGCAAAGCTTGATAGTCCAGGTGAATTTAGGCCCATTGTGCTATATAACACTATTTATAAAACTTTATCAAAGATCTTAGCAAATAGACTAAAAATCATCCTTCCAAAAATTATTTTGGAAGAGCAAACATACTTTGTACCAGGAAAATCCATTCTTGATGGCATTCTTATCATTCAAGAAACTATTCACTCTACCCAAAAGAACAAAGAAGCGTGCATGTTTATGATGCTTGATATCCAAAAAGCCTATGATATGGTGTATTGGCGGTTCCTTTGCAAATCTCTAGAAGCTTTCAGTTTCTCCCATCAATGGATCAACCTTATTTATAAATGCATCTCCTCTACTAAAATCTCTATTCTTATTAACGGATCCCCTGAAGGATTTTTTGAAACTTCAAGGGGAATTAGACAAGGAGATCCTCTATCTCCATTTCTTTATATAATTATGGCTAAAGCCTTTGGGAGATCTCTCACTAAGGCTTATAATAGAGAGGAGATTAAAGGAATAACTATAACAAGGAATATTCCTAACATTACTCACCAACAATATGCAGATGACACGATTCTACCAGGAAAGAACTCAGTTAAAGAGGTGCTTGTTTTTAAATTCCATCATAGAGTAATATATGAAGGCATTTGGATAGAAAGTGAATGAGTTAAAATTTGAGATCTATTTTATTAATAGAAATCCAAAGGTGGAAAAATAGATCTTCCATATTATGGGATACAAAAAAGGTTTGTTTCCATGCAAGTACTTTGGCATTGAATTAGAAAAGGGTGTGAAGTCAAGTAAGGTATGGTATAATACTCTGGAGAAATTGGAAGCCATGATTGGCTGCTGGAAACATAAATGACTCTTGAAAGCTAGAAAGAGAGAGTATCAAGATAAGTTCATTTTTGTTGGCTATCTCGATGTACCCACTGTCTTGCATCCTTTACCCAAGCATCTTTATCATAAGTTTGAGACTAGACTCAAAAATTTCCTATGGAATGATTGTGAGGAATCTAAAAAAACTAGCTGTCATAAAATGGGAAAATATTTGTAAACCCAAGGAATTGGGAGGGATTAGGAGTTAAGAACTTAAATTGGCAGAATGAAGCATTAGGGGCTAAATTAATTTGGCATCTATATATGGACAGAGAGCATAAATGGGCTAAGATTATGTACAATAAGTATCTAAATGTAGATGACCCTCTGTCAATTTTTAGAATGAAGACTCTCCCTAGAAGGTCAAAAAGTTGAAACTTTATGGTCAAATGTTGAGGTCTCATTAGTAGATTCCTAACTTGGGACATTGGTAACAGTCACAAAGCCCTTGTTTGGGAAGATTCTTAGGATGGATACCCCCCGATAGACAATCATTTGATTGTAGGAGATCTTAAAGAAAAACTAGTCAAAATGTGGGGTAATAGAGTTTTTGACTACAAGACAAAAATCACTATGGAAGGTAATGCTACTTGGATTTGGAAACCTCTGAAAGACATAGAGGTGGACCTAGATGCTTTAAAGGCATACAAAAAGGTCATATATGACATGAAAGTTAAACAAATTGAAAGGAATGACAAGCTTATTTGGGCAACATCAAATGATGGTAAGTATAGTGTGAAAAATGGATACAAAACTTTGATACATTTGCAAAGATGGGTTGAAGTGGAAGTCCCACTTAATCTATGTTGGGACTTGGCTTATTTTCCAAAGGTAGGATTTTTCTTATGGTTGGCATTTCAAAATAGGATTATGATGGTAGACATATTCCATAAATTAGGTTTTGAAGGCCCTTCCAGGTGTTTTCTTTGTAAGCAAAACAACAAGGATTCTAATCATCTATTATACAGTTGCCCATACTCTCAAGTCTGTTGGGATTGGCTCAAATAGAGGTTAGGATGGTCTTCTCTGTTGCCTAAATCATTAACTAATCTTCTTAAGGATTGGCCTACCAATCTTTGTAAGGGCATCTATAGAAAATTATGGAACATTTTCCCTTCCATCCTTATGTGGGAGGTATGGAAAGAGAGGAATAGGAGAATTTTTTGTGATTCAAAGTTGAAGTTAGAAGAGTTAATTCAAAAAATTAAAGCTTGCATAGTCAAAATAGTCAATTCCTATCTTAGGAAGACTAGAATTGAAGAAGGTACCTTCTCTATTTGGGATGGTCAAGTTAAAAAGGTGTGACCTAGCTTAATTAACCCCCCTCTCATCTATCTTAAGAAGAGAAAGGAGGCAAGGATAGGTGTAAATGGTCTTCCCCTTTGAAGGGATGGGCAAAGCTTAACTTTGATGGGGTAGCAAGAGGAAACCCAAGAATAGCAGGTATTGGATGCATCATCAATGATGACACAAGTTAATGGATTGCTAAAAAATTGAAACCAATTAATCCCACTTCCAATAACCTGGCAGAACTTGAAGCATTGGAGGAAGGGTTGAAGCTTTGTCAAAAATTAGGCTTATCAAACATTATCATTGAAGGTGATTCTCAAATAATCTTAAATGCTATTAGGAATAGAGCAACCCCTAACTGGGTCCTTAAATCCAAGTCAGAAGAAGTTATTAATATGGTGGATCAGTTTGCAGAAGTTAGGATTTGTCACATCTACTGGAAAGGTAATCAGAAGGAAAACTTTTTGGCGAATAAAGGAGTGGATGGTATTTATCTCTTGGATTTCAAAGACACAATATGAATTGTTAGTCTTAGTTTATGCCTATATTTTAAACCCCTCACATACGTAGGTTAACCTAGTATTGAGTTTTTATTTGAAGTTAGGATTTTTGTTTAGGTATGTCATATAGAAGGTTTGTTGTCATATGGATTTTTAGCAAATCATAGTGCATCTTCTCTTATTAATTTCCCATAGGCTATTTAATAGTTTGAGGGATGGGTCATGGGGTAGGGTCTATATTTTCCATGACCCCGCGACCTTTTATTTTTTAGTTGAGGTTCTTTATTTTTACTGATTTTAAAGTGTTTTTCCATGATAAGCTTTGAAGTTTATCGTTAGGTTTTTCTATCATCATAAATAATGATGAATGTATGTTTCATAATGGGAGTGAGTTTGATTCATGATGCCTAGATGATATTACGCTGAGTCTAGGAACTTCTAGAGACTTCTTTATTTGGATCTTTTCTTGTATCGATTTCACCCTATCTTTGTCATTTGGCTCTATCATCTCAATATGGAAACTCCCATCAGAATTTTCCACATAGCTGAGGTCCACACTATGGCCTTTTGATGCAGTATTACACCAGAAAGATGGAACTAGATTCTTAGTTTGGTAGATGGGATGACCTGCATTGCAATTAGCAAGGAAATTGGCAAGGGCTAATTTGATTATGAATTTACCTGGAGGACAAACAATGACATTATAGGCACATTCATCAGATGCATGGCTAGAGCCAGGATCAATAAATGGGACATGGTAAGACTCTGCTTCAATATTTTTAAATCCACTTGGTGTCAAGGAGTGATAGAAGTCATTATGAGTTTGGATGAAGAATTAAGGGTACCCCTCTTGGAGATCATGCATATGAATCACCCACCAGGGAGTCTAGTTGTAGCAAGCATTCCCAGGCTTCCTACTTTAATAATTAGGGACTCGATAGCCTTCAATATGGTATGGCCTAAAATGGAATCATGTTTCCACTTCCTCCTTTGATGGAGAAGGATTAGGATGTACATAGGAAATGAATGGCTTTGTAATTATCTTGGCCTCTTTAAGGCCTATATTCATCCAAGAGTGAGATTTAGTAATTTGGAAGAGCTAGATTTCTACACTTCCAATCTTGATAGGCTAAGCAGAGAAAGATCCTCCTTTGAATTTCCTCCCCGTTTTCATTTGAAAAATCCAAACAACATCACTGAAGTCATTATGGTTTTTGTTAAGAAGTAAAGAGTGTCAAGTATCCTCTTAGCTCTAATTTTGTTTAGTTTCTTAGTATGGGCAGCCCTAATCTAGTGGCTAGGTCATGGTTTGTCTTTATCCTTCACTTGGTGGGATTTTTTGGTGATTTTTGGTATTATACATTAGTTCTATAGGCATTAAGCTATGTTTCATTTTCCATTTGGTTCCTTATGGTTATCTATTAGCCCACAGTAGGGTTATTGGTCTAGTTGTAATTCTCTAAAATTCTATATCAAAATGTTTTCTAAGGATGGTAGGCTAGTTCTCTTTGGATATATAGTTGCTCTGCAATATTGGATTTTAGTTTACACTTATATATAATGATAGTAAGAACAACATGTTTTATTTCTGGATAGTCTGCCATATCATTGGAATGAGACAATCTTTTTTCTATGTATATCAAGTTATACAATATGATTTGGTAATGTTTCTATGGTTTATTTGGTTGGTTTAGTGTGAGTTAATACTGTTGTGTTATGGTCTAATATGATAATTTTCAATTTTTTGTCGTTTAAGTTAAGTTGTTGTGGCTTAAGATCAAATAATTTAGGATTTTAAGCTAACAAATTAAATAAGTTTAGACATGGTTCCATAAGATAGGTCCTTTAGCATATTCTAGGTGGCTTTCTTTGGCCTCTTCTGTTCCTTTTGCTCTACATATAGTCTAAGGTTTGGTAGTAGTATTGGTTCTTTAAGATTTTAAACCACATAGGAAACTAATTGTTTTATGAATCCTAATCTCTTAGCACACCAGGAAAGGCTATTTGAGATTGTTTTCCATCTCGACACCATTATTGTGATGCAAGGATTGCCTACTAATTTGTTAAAGAGGTCCTCATGAATTTAGATAGGTAGAATGGGAAGATTATTTTTAATTAATTGTTTGATCTAGTTTAAGCAAGGTAGGATGAGTAACACTAAGTCTAAATAGGAAGGCATATGTTATCACCCATCCTGGTCTATCTTATTTTAATTCTAATTAGGAAGTTAATTTCATTTAATATTACTAATCAATCTGAGTGTTAAGGAAATAAGGTAGGAGTAGGTTACTATTCAACAATGGAAGGGTGCACAGTACAGTGGATGGTACGATCTTTCGATAGGCTTCCATTCCTCAATAGATTAAATAGATAATGCACATCCATAAAAGTTTGATTCATTCTTTGTATTGATATAATTTGTAATTTTAATTGGGGAATGCCCTTTTTATGTTGTAATAATAAAGGACCATGGTCCTGAACAATACTGGAGGTTTTCTTCTCCATTCTTTCCTACCAGTGCCCATTTGAATGGAGGTACTTTGATGTAATGCAATTTTTTATATTAAATAATATTATCAAGGCCTTGGCCATTTATCGATAAAAAAAAAAATTATACTATAATATTTTAACATTACAATACAACATCAAGTAGCCCTAATAATATTCTAAGAGAATATCTACATATTGTACATCCAATAAGGTGATCCTAGGTGCAACACACACCCAATAAATAAAATATTATAATTATAAACATTGTGATGCAATGTGTGCAATACCCATTTTCTCAACTATTGCTACATCTAGAATTGGAAAGGAGATGAGGTGGCACATCTTTCCAAGTCTATTGATGTGGATGAATAACATGGGTAAATTTATAGTATTTATTTTAGGTTTAAAATTGGCCCAACAACTTTAAATTTCTATTCTAGAAATTAAGGGCAACATAACTATTGTAACCAACATCCATAAAAAAGGTCTATGTTAAACTAGAAACTCAATGCATTATTAGATGTAGCTATCAATATTTTGAGAGGATGCTTGCCTACATGGTAAGTTGTGTCAATATGAGGCAAATGGGGATGTTGATCATTTTGTGAATGTAATTGTGGATAAGACATATGAAAAGGAGGTATAGAAAACTTGTAGGTGAAACTACTAAATAACTAACTTATTATTATTACACAAACTACCTTGGCAAGGAAGGACCTTTCACACACTAGGGCAAGCTATTGAAGTTGATGAAAGATTAACTCCACAACTCCCAAGAATCACTTGCATGCAAACACTTGTCACAAAAAGAGGGAAGAAAAAGCTATGGAGGTTGAAATTCCCAGATCTATAGATGCGACAATATTAATGAGCAAAAATATATTACTATAATCAAAAGTGAATTAATATCAATTCTCAAATAAATGTTTACAATGAGAGATCATCCTTATAAAGGAGATCAAAACCCTAAAAAGGTCTAACCAAGGTTGCATCAAAATAATTAATAAAAGAATTAATTATTAGATGCCTAAAGTCTAGATTAAGAAAATCAAGTTAATTAGGAAATATCTAATTACTCTAACACCCCCCTTAAGATAAACTTAGGGAGTAGCTAAAAACCTAGAAATTACTACTAGAAGTAGATTTTGGGTTCTAACAAACAAGGCCTAATGACGTACCCAAGCACAACCAAATCTCTGAAAAGAGGAGAAATAGAGAAAACCACATTGGAAAAACCCTACTCCAAAAAGAGATGGAAAAAAAAAATGTTGAAAGAAACTAATGAAGGACTGAAGAAGCCTCCAAAATAGGGAATGCATAGAAGATAGGGACAAAATATGATCATGAAGAACATCACTAAAGCTTGTAGAAGCTGCAAAGCTCTGTCAAAAGTAATTGCTGATCTGAAGAACCTCCACTAAAATAGAACCTGACCAAGTAGAGAAGACTATAATCTACATTGAATCATAAGGAACACATAGGTACTCAACTAAAATCAAAGATATAGATGGCATGAAACACCAAAGCTTCAAGAGTTGATCAATCAAACCATG
Source organism: Cupressus sempervirens (assembly GCA_028749045.1). NCBI lineage: Eukaryota > Viridiplantae > Streptophyta > Pinopsida > Cupressales > Cupressaceae > Cupressus > Cupressus sempervirens. Next base: position 798,982,073 of record CM053786.1, on the reverse strand, counting down.
GAAGCATGAGAAATAATAGAACAAACCCCCCTAATGTAGATAAGGGTGAGGTGATAGGAAACTAGAAAAGTGGGCTAAAAGAACTGCACGTCAATGAACCATGATCAAGATGCACAAAATATTACATATGTGTGTATTGAGGTGATCAATCTTAGACACATCATGAGGCTAATGTCACAGAAGGGACACTCATTGGACAAAGGAAGATGGAAAACAAAGGAAACACATCAACCCCCCATGGCACACTAATCATGAGTAGTGCATGTACAATAAGGTACAATATATGGTGACTCCCAAGAACACAACAATCTACATGAGTTTTCTTAGATGAAAGTTCTCAAATTAGAAGGAAAAACAAGGAAAACAACTCAAATGAAGATACATATGCAATATGCCACTTTATCTCAGTGTGTTTGCAAGAATGCATACAAGTGATGTCTAAATAGACCAATAAAGACACAAGACTAATATAACATATAGTACAAGTTATGACGAATCATCTAAAGCAAAAAAATTGATCCTTAGACTTGAAACAAACAAGATATCCACCTGAATGAAAAAATGCAAAAGACTTAATAGAATGTTCTTGGAGAATAATCTAGCAAGACAACTAGCATCACTAAAAAGAGCTTGAAAAGACCTTTCCAACGATATAAAGAATTCCCAAATTAAAGATCAGATGCTCAAGATATGTCTCCAGGAGTGCAAAAAGGAACTCCTAACTTTGATAGAAGAAAAACTATCAAAAGAGTATTAGAACTGAAAATCAACTATACCACTATGACATGCTAGGAATTAGCTTTTTGACAATATCTCGTTTGCAAAAAATGGAGTTTGTATGCTCGAGATATGAGAAAAAATGTGAAGGTAGGTCCAAATAGAGCCCAAGAAGGTGACATGAATGCTTATGTAGTGTTGATGTCACAAAGTGACAAGCCCAAAAACTAATGGTCAAATGGCCATTAAGACAAAAAAATTCCTGAAAAAGATGACACAGTTCTTCGAAAATACTTGTTGGAAAAAAAATCTCATTCTAGCAAAAAATGAGAGGCAGTGCTAAAGCAAACAACTAGTGCCCATAAAATCCATATGTTTAAAAAAAGTTTTAAACAAAGGAAAATAACCACTTTAATCAAATGCTAAAACCAACACTATTAGAGAGTTCATGATAGTTCTAGCAGAAAAGGCACTGCCAAATGTTTGCAAATCATCGTAAGAGCATAAGACACAAATGACCCAAAAAAAATGGAGGGTTTGTGAACAAACCAAATCTCCATAAAATTCACTCATTGAAATGCCTATCATCAACATGTCAAGACTCCCATGGTTGGTTTCAAACTACAACATGGACATGACACATGGTGAAGGTAGATAGTGGAGAGCTCATGAAAGGTGTCTGATTGGCCTTCCTTAAAATGTGTGGGATTGGCCCATGAGCCAATGACCAACACATTTATCAAAGACAAAAATTCCTCCAAAATACATGGAACAAAAAAGGATATCACAAGTGTTGATCCCAAAAATGCTAACCTGATTATCAATTCCAAAAAATCTACACCAATCCTCCTTAAAACTATCTAACATGTTAGTGGAGGAAGTTGAGAGAAAATCAGGCTACAAAGCTAGCACCCAATTCATAAAACACATGGTGACCATTCATGCGTAAGCACCAAAGCTTGTGCCTCAAAGATGTAAGTGCGCCATACTATGAGCACAATCTCCAAAAAAAATGAAGGGGGATAAGAGTATGTCTCAAGGCAGAGGCTTGTGTTTCAATTAGAGCATGAGGTGGGTCTCCACAAAAATACCATGGGATGCCCATGACTCCAAGCTTCAATCAATCAAATTTTGCTACTACTACTAAGCTCCATTTTCTTGAAAATCTCCAAAGCAATCACATGCATTGACTAGGTAAAAGGAGAGATCCATTGTCACAAAATCATGCCATAAATAAAGTCACACACAATATGGAAAACTGCAAATCTATGAGGGGGAAATACAAGCCACCCATTCACTTTGTAATTTGAAAATATGTCCATAGAACATGTGGGCCAATACCATTAAGAAAATAATATGAATCAGGCAATACAAAACACTAATTTGTAGGTCATAGAAGAATGAACACCACCAATCATGTTAAAACTCATCCATCATAAGCCAATTGCAAGCTTGACTTCATTCTTAGCAAGGAGGTACAGGACAGGCTTGGGCTGATGTGGTAGGGGCCACATGAAGCTAGAAACAAGCACCTACAATGTGCAGGTTTTGATTGGATAGAGGGTCGGTAGTGGTTTGAAACCCAAAAAAATTCACCTTTTTTTAGAAAACAAAAAACCCATCTTCCCATATGCGCTCCTTTTCATGTAATTTTTAAAAATTTATTGAAAAATCCAAAGCCCTTTCAAATGAAGCAATCCTTTAATCAAAAAAAATATTTTGAATATATTTTTTGATAAAATTGAAAATTGTAGCTTTGATTTGCATGCCCAGGTCAATTAGGGCCTGACTGCAAAAAAAATTGCCTCAAATTTCAATAGCATATGAATTGGATGTATTTTATATGGAAATGGGGGTCTTCCAGCACTTTGAGCTCAATGATGATGTCCTTTTTTTCTCAAAGTGCCCCAAAAAATAGTGACCCCCAAATCCAAAAAAAAAACTCTGAAAGCCATAAATCTGAAACTCGATGCTAAATATCTCAAGAATAGAATAGGGGCATGAAGATTTGGGGCTATGATACCATGTTGAAGTTGATAAAAGATCAACCCCATAGCTCCCAAGAATCACCTACATGCAAACACCTATCACAAAAAGAGAGAAGAAAACTCTATGGAGGCTGAAATTACTAGATCTATAGATGAGACATTATTGATCAAAAGTGAATTAATTTCAATTCTCAAATAAATGTTTAAAATGAGATATTTTCCTTATAAAGGAGATTGAAACCCTAAAAAGGTCAAACTAAGGTTGCATAAAAATAATTAATAAAAGAATTAATTATTAGATGCCTAAAGTTTAACCTAAGCAACTAGAGTTAATTAGGAAATATCTAATTGCTCTAGCACAAGCATTTGGTGATAATTCACAAAGTGGCCCAATAATGTGATTGACACTCTAAGGATGTTATTTATCTTGAGTAAGGGCATGATATAAATGGGAGATCCTAATAAAATGTGAATTGTGAATACTTTAATTGTATTCTATATTCAAGTACTTCTCCTTATTTGCATTTTTTGGGCTTGCGGAATGAGAATGCTAAGGGACTTTAAAGATATTAGTTTGATTAATGAAATGCATTTCAAAATGATGTTGTCTTAAAGAAATGATATGGTTGAGCTTGATATGCCATTTCTACATTTGGGAACAAATTATGATGGTCATTTGTCACCCAAGAAATAGTACCATGAATTGGCTCTTGCGGGATAGGCATCAAAATTTTGCTGTCACAAATTGTGATGGCAAGGGCATCCATCACAATTGCAATGACTAAAGCTATCATAACTTGGAACAAGACAAGGGCAAGAGTTCATCTTTACACTGTCTCAATTGCAACAGCTAGCCATTGGAGATGCCATTGTATGTGCAACGTGTATGCGAAAACAATGTTGTAGGAGTGATGGATAGCTATCAAAATGACCTATCACAATGGCGACAAGTACTTGACAACAATGCTATGGGAGCAACAACTATCCATCAAAACAAGTCGTTGCAATTGTGGTGACTAGTTGTATTAATAATAATCAAATTTGGCAGCAAGTGTTGAATAAGTCATCCTAGATTCCCCATGAGGACATCACAAAGAGGCTCAAAGTCAGCTATGATGCTCTCATAGCTCATGGTAGATTCACACAGTTAGTTGTCATGCAATCATAGGTTAATATTGAGCTTCACTTGGCTTCAAAAATAGTTTAATTGTCTCTACTAATCAAGACCAATTGCATGAAGGTGGAAGCTCATTTGGTCCCACCCACCCTCCCTAACATCTAAATTCCCCGTTAATGTCTATAATATTTAAGAAAAGATCAATCTTTAAAGTACAAAAAAAGGTTCTAGACCTACAAAAGTGACTTCATTTTTTGATCTTCTAGTGCATGTCATTTTTTTATCGCATCCAAACTAAGATTTGGCCACTTTGAAACTAGAATGCACATGCAACTTCATTGAAATGCATGTACAATAGGTAGAGCCAAAAAAAACAACACGATTACATTTATTTAATAGGTCTATTAAGTTTTTAAAACTATAGACCATCATGAACACTGTTCCTAATGGTCTATAACTAAAACTACCTAATTAAAGACCTCTAACAAAAATGAAAACCTATTGCATTTTTCAGCTCCACCCAATGTCATTTGCATATGAATTGAGATTGCATATTGAACTATAGTGTCTTTCTGCATTGCTTGAAACCAAGAGATTCACACAATTAGTTGTCATGCAATCATAGGTTAATTTTGAGCTTCACTTGGTTTTGAGAATAGCTTAATATTCTCTATTAATTAAGGCCAACCACGTGAAGGTGGAAGCTCATTTGGCCCCACCCCCACTCTCCAACATCTAAATTTGTCATTAACTTATAAAATATTTAAGAAAAGATCAATCTTTAAAGTACTTGGAATGTCCTCATCGCCTTCTGCTACTCTCAGGGGAAGTCCATCTTCATTGCTCATGAGCAATTCATCACATGGGTACATCTAGGAATGTCCTCATCACCTCCTGCATAAAATGAATCCAATATTACAAAATGCCCCCTAAGAAATAACAGCTCAAGTGAAATAAACACATGAAAAATGAGAGAGAAAAAGAAGAGTATACTTACCAATAGGTGTTGCCATCACATATGTGGCCATGCTACATGTTTAGTGAGTTTTATTTTTTTTCTATTATGCCAAGATCTCTTTGTTTATATACATAGACACACACATGTGTGTATGTATGTATATATACACATTTATACACATACATATTTATATACATACACATTTATATACATACACACACACATAGACACACACATGTGTGTATGTTGTATATATACACATTTATACACATACATATTTATACATATATACATACATACATACATGCATACATACAAAAAGATCACAAGGGCATGACAACAAGATGTAGAGATCACAAGGGCATGACACCGAAATGCAATGATCATAATGGCACGACAATGAAATCCTAGATCTCCACTAATCTCCACAATCTACAAGATCTCTTTGTATACATACATACATACATACATACATACATCCTTTGCATGGTTTAGAGGCACTATCATTGTGGAAAAGGCTTCTGCAAGGAAATGAGCCTCATGATTATGGCATTTACATAGAAGAAAAACTTGCTTCTTCAACTCCTTACACTCAACTCTTCATTGAAGTTATTCTTCCAGTAGTAAGAATAGATGCTACAAATTCCTGGGAGCTAAGGGACCCTGAACCTATGCTACATTTTCTAGAGAAATGGGAGAAGTTACCACTAGCTTTAGTACTTCATAACATTCTAGATATAGTGATGCCTAAATTAACAAGAACAGTAGATACTTGGGATCCTTGCAGGGAGAGCATGCCAATACATGCATGGTTACATCCTTGGCTTCCATTGTTGGGCCAATACATGAAGCCTTTATATCCAACCATTTCTTATAAATTGGGGAATGTGCTTCATGCTTGACATTCAAGTGATGCATTTGCATATGCAATTTTATTATCTTGGAAAACTGTATTTGATCTTACTAGCTAGGAACATCTGATTGTTCATTTTATAGTACCTAATCTGATGATAGTTCTACAAGAATTTGTAATCAACCCAACTAATCAATAACTAGACCAATTTAACTAGGTTATGAATAGTTTCTTACTAAAAACATCAGCTATGATATGTTTTTGTAAAATTTTTTTGAAACTCTACCCATTTTTCCTTGTCTACATTATTTTTGTGTAGGATCTTGAGGTAAGTCGCTTAGCATGGGTTGAGTGAGTTTTATTGTTTTATTATTTGGATTCTGGAATATGTATGTAGTTGGATCAAATTTTCTATTGTGCCAAGATCTATCTAGATATACATACATAGGTGCACACACATGTGTGTATGTATATATACACACATATATCTAAACATATGCATATGTATAGATATGTATATACATACATACATACATATGTATACACAAATGATAGTAATATATGTATTGCATTTGTATTTTCTTTGCCATTGCTTATAAGCGTGTTTCAAGGTTGGGAACCACTTCAACATCCTTTGCATGGTTTAGAGGTAATGTCATTGTGGCAGAAGCTTTTGTAAGGGAATGAGCCTCATGAGTTAACATATAATGTCTTAAAATAGTTAAGTGCTACCTAACTATGTCCAAGGTGTCTACACACTAGAGGCATACTCTGCCTACCTGGTTGCCTACAGAGCCATATCCATGGGATCAAGACCATTAAGCTACTCACTCTAATGAATATGTATTTCTAGTTTCTAATTGTTTTGATGTAGTAGTATTTTGATAACCACTAGTGAGATTTACTCACCTAATATAGCTCTTCACCATCATACTATTGGAATTATGATATATTTGTCATTAGTTACAACACTTATTCGATTCTGAATGATTACCGAGCTCATCACTCAGTCTACAGTTGATACTGAGCATTCCTTTGGAAACTGAGCATATGGGCAGTTCAACAGTATTTACTGAGTTCATAATGGTTACTGAGCAGAACAGTGTTCTCCAAGCAGTTAGTGGTTACCGTTAGTGCTCACCGAGTCATTAGTAGAACTTAGTGTTTACTGAGTGATCAAGGTAAACAAAGAACTTAGTGTTTATTGAGTGATCAAGGTAAACAAAGAACTTAGTGTTTACCAAGTGATCAAGGCAATCAAATAAATCAGTATTTACCGTGTAAACAAGGTAAATGAAGGAATCGGTGTTTACCGAGTAAGCAAGGTAAATGAAGGAATCAATGTTTACCGAGTAAACAAGGTAAATGAAGGAATCAATGTTTACCAAGTGAAGAAGGTTATCAAAGGATTCAGTTTTTACCAAGTGACACAATATTCACCAAGTCACCAATGGCTACTGAGTTCCAAGCTACTTAGAATGATTAGTATGGACCGTGCTTCTACTCTTACCGAGTGCATGACAATGCAATGTATTTTAGTGGATGCCGAGTATCAGAAGGTCACCGAGTCAGTTTAAGGAATCCAAGTTTTCTACTATCTGGCCGACTCAGTAATGTTTGTTCACTTGTGATTGGCTGACCTTGCCAGTGTAAATATTGGAATGATATATATCATTTGAAATAATGAAATATTGATCATCGTTGGTGTTATATTACAATATTTTGAGAAGAGAAAAAAGTGAATCACCAACAGAATAGAGGAATACAGTAAGGTCAACAATTGATGCAGAAAAGCTATATCCATCACATTAGGTGATCAGAGCACAAGGGATCTTATCAGCAATCAGTTGTAACTAGATCCACTGCTTCATCCTAACAGGTGAACTAGTTTGTAAATCCTTTAACAGGGTAGACTTAGCAGTCTTTTGTAAATCTCCTAATAGAGTGCATACTTCATTGTATGTTTGTAAATCCTCTAACAAGGTGGATCTAGCAATCCTACTTGCTCCTAATAGGGAAAATCATTAGAAGTGATCATTATAAGCCTTAACCAGCCAACTTTATACTGCAGTATTGAAGTTTTGTGGGCATCATCCCCACCCCAGTTTTACTTTCTAATTGGAAGGTTTTTGGGTCACCAAATCAGTGTGTTCATGTGTTATAAATGTTTTCATGCATATAGTAGATTAGATGGATGAATGGTGAATGTGTTATTATACAAAATTGAATTAAAGTTTTAGGGTTACTGATTCACCCCTCCCCTCTCAGTAACCTTGTTAATCTAGATTATTTCCAACACATACACCCACTTAGGTGAATCAAGTGGTTTTCTATAATTACAATATTGTAATACCCTAGTGAAACCTTTGTGTTGTAGTTTATATTTAGTTTAAGGTTAACCTATATAAATCCTTACTCACTCCTTATATAGTTATGTTTAAAATCTTGTGACAATAGTCAATGGGTCTAAATAGACCAGTCAAGTCAATGCTGAAACTCTGAGTTTAGCCTTATATTTTCAAAAGCCATGTAGACTACATTGCATTTGCTGAAATATCTTAAGATAAACCACAAGTACAGATTCTTTGGTCTATAAGGGGACCCTCTATTCAAATGTAAAATTGGTTACACATTCATGATTCTTTTGTCTAATGTAAAGCTAGTTTTGAAGCACATATTCCTTTTATTAAATGTAAGGTTGATTACCTGAACATCCATACGTGTATAAGCATGGTAAGTTACTTGGAATGTCATGAGATCAATCTTTAAAGTACCTAGAATGTCCTCATCACCTCCTGCTAAGGTAAGTTCATGTTCATTTCTCATTAGCAATTCATCAGATCCTAGATAAAATGTATCCAATATTACAAAATTCCCCCTAAGAAATAATAGTTCAAGTGAAATAAGTACATAAAAAATGAGAGAGAAAAAGAGGAATCTACTTACCAATAGGCATTTTCATCACATCAGTGGCCATGTTACTTGTTGAGTGAGTTTTATTGTTTTTCTATTGTGCCAAGATCTCTTTGTTTATATACATACATGCATAGACACACACACACATGTGTGTATATATGATATATACACACACATATATATATACATATGTACATACATACATACATACATATATACATACATAAATAGAGATCACAAGGGCACAACAACGAGATGTATAGATCACAAGGGCAGGACAACCAAATGTAGCGATCAGAAGGGCATGACAAAAAAATTGTAGATCTCCACTGATCTCCACAATCCATAAGATCTCTCTCTCTCTCTCTCTCTCTCTCTCTCTCTCTCTCTCTCTCTCTCTCTCTCTCTCTCTCTCTCTCTATATATATATATATATATATATATATATATATATATATATATATACATATATATACACACAAAAACACACATACATACATATACAAAGATCAAAGGGGAGCGATAATGAGATGCAAAGATCACAAGGGCATGACAACCAAATGCAATGATCAGAAGGTCACGAAAATGAAATCGTAGAACTCCACTAATCTCCACAATCCACAAGATCTCTCTCTATACATACATACATACATACATAGACACACACATATGTGTGTGTATGAATGTATGTATGTATGTATATATATGTATATACATGCATACATACATACATCTTCATATGCAATTTTATCACCGTGGAAAATTGTATTTGATCCTACTAGCTGGGAACAACTGATTGTTTGTTTTATTGTACCCAATCTGATGATAGTTATATAGGAATTTTTAATCAATCCAACCAATCAACAACTAGACTAGTTTAAATAGGTTATGCCTTATTTATTTCTAAAAATATTTTCTATGATATATTTTTCTAAAATTTCTTGCAAACTCTACCCATTTTTCTTGGTCTACATTATTTTTGTGTAGGATCTTGAGCTAACTCATGTAGTAGGGGTTGAGTAAGTTTTATTGTTTTATTATTTGGATTTTCAAATATGTATGGAGTTGGATCAATTTTTATATTGTGCTAATATGTCATAAACACCTTAGAAAAGATCTCTCTCTATATATTAAGACTACAAGTTGTGTTTCAAGGTTGGGAACCACTTAAACATACTTTGCATGGTTTAGAGGTAATGTCATTGTGGTAGTGAGAATAAATTTAGTGAAGAGTTGAGTGTAATGAGTTACTACCTTGAACCTATGCTACAAATTCCTGGGAGCCAAGGAACCATAAACCTATGCTACATTTTCTAGAGACATGGGAGAAGTTACTACTAGCTTTAGTACTTCATAACATTTTGGATCATATGGTGATGCCCAAATTAACTTGAATAAATGCATGGTCACATCCTTGGCTTCCATTGTTGGGCCAAAACATGGAGCCTTTATATCCAAACATTCATTATAAATTGGGTCAAATCTTTGGCTTCATGCCTAGCATGCAAATGATGTATCTGCATATGAAGTTTTATCACCTTGGAAAACTATATTTTATCCTACTAGTTGGGAATAATTGATTGTTCATTTTATCATACCTAATCTGATGACATTTCTACAAGAATTTGTAATGAACACAAATAATAAAAAATTCACCAATTTAACTAGGTTATGGCTCGAGCATGTGCTACTCCCATTTATCATATGGTTGCAATGTTGGAGGCAACATTTTTTCCAAAGTGGCAGCAAGTTTTGTTTCATTAGCTTTGTTCAAGTCCTAATTTTAATGAAGTAAAACAATGGTTTTTGGGGGTGGAAGGGACTATTTCACCCTGAGCTTATTGCTAATGAGAGGATAAGAGATCAACTAAATGTAGCCCTTGAAATGATAAATCAAGTTGTAGAGGGTACAATTGTGGAACAACCTAGGGCTAGAGAGAATGTAAGCTATTTTAGGGTGATGGAGCAGAACCAATTTGAGGAACTTTAGTGGCAAAAAGCAACAAAAAAATATGCTCAACAAAAAGCCTCAACTTCCATGGGTAGTGGGATTCACCTAAATAATTCCATGGGTCCACCTCAATTGAGTTTGAAGGAAGTGATTGAAATATATGCACAAGAACATGAAATCCAATTTTTCCCTAAAGTGGGACATACACATGATGGTCTTTAGGTTTATGGCTTTGGAAATCTTAGTATCTATCTAGATTATTTAAAACAAAAATTGCTTTCATTATCTAGAGATAGATGGGTGATTGCATCATTGGACAAGCTAATTGAGATGCACTGTAATCGCATTGGAGGAAATCATTGATAAACCAAACATATAGAAACTTGAAAACTTGAATTTTGAAATGATGAAATGAAATCTATTGAAGAGCTCTAAGCTCTTAACATTTGTGAAGATTTCATTGCCATGCTCTTGTTATCACTACACTTTTTTTCCATTCCATTATGATCAATGTATTTCATTTTCATGCCCTTGGTGGAGATAAGTGGAGATCTACGATTTTGTTGTCGCACCCTTGTGATCATTGCATTTCATTGATGTGCCCTTGTGATCTCTATATTTCATTGTTGTGTCCTTGTGATCTTTGTGCCCTTGCTCTAAAATTTCTTTGCTGCTGATCTCTATTCCCTTTGCACTAAAATATTTGGGGTCAATTTGCAACAATGGTGTAATTTGTGGTAAAATTTGGGCCCAAATGTAGTAGTGCTTGCTCTATGATTTTCTTCAAGGGGAGAAGGGGTACCTATGTAAATATTCTTTTATTTTCCTTCTAAACATGTATCTCTTTATATTTCTCTGAGTTGGTGATTAGTGAAGCTTCTCTTTATGTATATGTATGTGTATATATATACACACACATATGTATGTGTGTTTATATATGTATGTATGTATGTATGTATATATATAGAGAGATCTCTCTATATATACATACATACATACATAGACACACAAATATTTGTGTATGTAGGTATATATATACACATATATATACATATACATATGTATATACATACATACATATATAAAGATCACAAGGGCACAACAACAAAATACATAGATGCAGAGATACATACATACATACATACATACATACATACATATACACATACATATATACATACATACATACATTTGCATATACAATTTTATCACCTTGGAAACTATATTTGATCTTTACTCAATCACCAAGATATAATATAATCTGTAAGTACAAATTTTTGCATACTTAGTTTGGTATGAATAGTTTTGATTGAATTTGTCTGAGGAGAGTGAGTTTACTCATGATGATAATGACTCCATGTATTGGATCTTTAGAGGAGAGAGACTTACAAAAGATTAGATGTTGTTTCTAGCTCAAATGTTCCTAATTTTATGTTTACAACTCAAATGCTCTCCCAATTCTACTACCATGAAAATTAACTTGCATTGACTCTGAATCTTAGTCCCTAACAATAGTCAAAAGGTAAATTATTATCAAAGAATGTGCTAAAAAAAAACAAGAGTACATATTTAGAATGAACATAGATATTGGCAACAATAAAGAAACATATAATCCTCTTATACATAATCAAATTATGTCAAAGATGAACTCAAGAAATTGAGCAATTGAGTAATCCAAATTTAACCTTTCAATTACCACACTTTGTCTATAATTATCATTTTATCAAACTACATAGCAGTTCCATAGATTTATCCAAACAATAAATTACACTCATACAATAGGCTCATACCATGAGAGATATTCAAACATGTGGACTATTTGGAATTAATACCACTTTACCAGTAAGATTACACTATAATGGAGCCATAGAGATATACTTCTAGCTTGTGTGTCATTATTGAAGACCAATAGATACTTGTAAAGTCCTTCCACATTGCAGTAGAAATGTAAGTGTTTCTATCAAATCTGAACTCAATGTTGTGGCCAATCTCAATTGGGTCCATTGACTCCCCATTCGTGGGTGTTTTGGTAAACATCATTGATTTTTTCCATGTTCAAATGATGTCAAGACTTATCTAGATGAACACCCCTATCTTAAATGTGTGTTTCATCAACATTCCATTGAAGCCAAGCCAAGTGCCTTTTGAACATTGAAACCACTAAATTGCCTAGGGTCCACTGAACTTATCAAACATATGGACCTCCTTGAACCAATGGAACCATTTTGAAATAGGTTCAATAAGGTTAAAAACCCAATAGGGACTAAGATATAAACCCCAAACAAGGGTTGTGTGCTATGGTGCGGTATGAGGAAGATGACTATGTGAATGGCTAATTGGGCAAGTTGCAAAAAATCAAGGTGTTAAGTGTGAGTAGTTTCATTAATTTGATAAGGGAATCAACTTTGAAAGTGGGATGATCAAAATTGGCATGTCCATCCTTATGATAGATGTCTCTATCTTAGAATAGAAAATTACCTCAAATGACAAGCGACAATTTATTAAATGTATGGAGAATTAGAAGAACATTCACCTATAATATTTTTGAAGGACAAAAATATAATAAAAATATAATTTGTTGGAAAAATCCATGAGCTATGTGGCTCCACATTATGACTATTCCACTTTCTAATAGTGGAAACTCTTCATGTTAAATATAAAGATCTTGAAATTAAAAAAGATAACTATCAGAGATCTATATTTGTATTTTAGTGATAACATATATAGTCTAATTTTAAGAAAAATAATAGTCTTAAATGTATATGATTAAGTAAAATAATCAAGAGTACTAGCTATAGCTATATAATTCTAGTATTACTAATTATGTTAAACAACATGTTCAATAAAACAAGTATGAAGTAACATAAATAGATCATCTACACAATCCTATTATGACTTAATGTGAATGCATCTAATCATTACCTGGATGATATTATGCATGAGATCTTTACTCAATCACCAAGAGATAATATAATCTATAAGTACAAATTTCTACATACTTAGTTTTGTATGAATAGTTTTGATTGAATGCAAGGATAATTTCTTGTGTGAATTAATGATTAATTTAATTTAGTACAAGTACTATGTGAGCGTGTGTGTATGCAAATAAAACAATTCATATAGTGAACTGATATACATAGATACATGCACATATGCGTACAATCATCATAATTAGTTATCCTTGAATCTAACCAAAGCTATTATATATGAACAAGAGATACATGTTTATAAGGAAAAAAAAAAGAACATTTACATAGGTACCTCTTCTCCCCTCGAAGAAAATAATAGAGCAAGGGCATGAAGATCACAGGGGAATGATATGGAAATGAAATGCATTGATCACAAGGGAACAACAACAAAATCCTAGATCTCCACTTATCTCCACCAACATTTAGAGCTCTCCACTCTCTTTCACACACAACTCTCCACAATCAATCAAAACAAATAGGGAATGATTAATCCCATGTTTTCTCTTCTTTTTTGTCTATAATCCATAATCCACAATCCACAAGATCTCTATGTATGTATGTGTGTATACACACACACACATATACATATACATATACATATGTATAACATACATACATACATACATACATACATACATACATACATACATACATACATACATACATATATATATATATACATGATACACACACACACACACACACACACACACACACACACACACACACACACACACACACACACACATGTATATGGTGTGAATGCATATTCATGAAAATTTAATGTAGAATGCAAATAGACTGATGATGAAATAGACTAAACCCAAGATATCATCATCAAAATGTAATCTCTACGAGCATCTCATGTTTCCCTAACTACAACTGCTAAAATAGCTCTTAGACTAGCATCTTAGTGATAGTTCTAGAATGGAAGTATACTTAAAAATGCAAATCTACAAGGATACATGCAAGATCTAGAACTAAAAATGTAGATTATATGCTATCAAAATGGACATGCAATAAATTAATATGCAATAAATGATGCTAAATGACATTTAAAAAAATGCTAAAATGCTATGAATTCACTAGAATGATAATGCTAAAATGATAACTCAAAATGTGCCTATAGTGCAGATGCCTAAAAATTGGATCCTTTGCCTCTTGGATTTCCCTCCTATTTACATGATTTTGGAAGGGGTTGGGGTAAGAATCAGGATTTTCACCTTTGTCTAATGGGTGAAAGTGAAACTGAAAATATCTCATAAGAGATTAGGAGGAAGAGTCCAACAGATTTGGTTTTGAGGATAATTGCGGATATTTATAATTCTTTTAAAATGAAAAAGGGAGATTTTCAATTTTGTGAGGATAAGTGATTTTTTTTGTTTTAATAAATGTCTTATTTATTCTCAACACTTTTCCTTTTTCTTCCTCTTTTTGAATTTTATTTTATGAATTTGAATTTTTTTCCTCCTCTTTTAAAGTTGATTTAGGTATTGTCAATTTGATAGATAATTAATGACCTAATGTGATTTTTGATTTAAAAGTCTGTTGTGTTTATTTTGATTTTCTCTTTAATTGTACTGATTGATCAAAATTAAATGATTTAGGTCTTTGCAAATTTTTGGGTGTCTACAAATGCCCCTCTTTGAGATAATATGCAAAGCATATTAGTTCAAAGACCATCTTGATTTTCTAATCTTAGGTCAAATTATAATGATTGGATGTTTGTTCAATGATATTTTGACATTTTTCCATTATCACGGTGTCTTTCTATTGATAGTTTGATGTCCGATCATTGATGATTTGATGTTTGATTGTGGTGTTGATTTTTTGTTTGGGTACCCTAGTTCTAGTAGACTTGATGTTTGAAACTTTTGGCTAGGGTAGGACATTTTTGATTTTTCACAAAATTTTGATGCCCCATCTTGAATGCCCCAATGTGATATGGATATATTGCCCCCTCAGAAATGAAATTGGAAGAAAATATGGAAGTGCAAAAATTAAGTAGGTTCCAATTTTATTTATGAAATATTGGAAATTTGATGGAAAAAGATGTTTGATACAATACCCAATTCATGAGAGTGAGTAGAACATTCTAATTGTGGGTAAATAGGGTTTTAAAAAAAAGGTAATATAAATGCCCCTTAGGGGGGTTAAATAGGTCAACAAGACCTTTTAGCCTTGTCATTTTCACAATCCTCTTTTGCATTTAGTGATTTGGAGCTCTGATTCAGTGAGGATGGTGGTCCCTTTACAAAAGCATAGATTGGAGAGGGGTCATTTGTATGAGCGTCCAATAGACTATGGTGCCCTGAAAAGTCATCGAGATCCTCTATTTTTAAGATTTTACATGCGTACTTGAGGTTTGTTTGGGAAAAATGTGATAGTTTAGGTAGTATAGTGCATTTATCACCTTTTTAGCACATTTGAATAGTCATTTAGTGCATATGTAGGATGAAATAGCGCATGTAAAAACCTATTTTTGATGTGAATTAGTGCGTATAGTAAAAAAATAGCATATATAAGCATTTTCATGGTGCATTTAAAAGTTTGAGTGCATCCGCCATATCTTATAGCACATTTGGTTAATATTTTAATTCTTATGAAGTAAATATTGCTTATGCATTGTTAAATAGTGCGTATGATCATATAAATAGCACTAAGGCATGTTGTAGCACTTTCAATGTGGGAAATAGAACTTTTGAATGTTATAATAGTGTATTTTCCTATTTTAACACATTTAATTAATTTGATAGCACATGTGTCCTAGTAAATAATGCAAATGATTGTTGAAGTGCAAAAACTGGTTGTAGGGCCTTTTATTGAGTGTAAGATAACACAAAAGGCTAGAGTCCAAGCTTGTCAACTAGGGATCATCATAATGAGTAGACAATAGTAATCGAGTATTCATGAAGTGATATTGTGGGATCAATCTGATAATAGATAGGTGATGCCCTAGCTCAGGATATAAAGTAGGGAAAACAAGAAAGTCTGACTTAGGATAGAGAAAGATGAGCAATAGGTCCAAGGTAGAACCACTAGCTAGGTAGTTAGATATAAATATGAGATTGATGTCTGATGATCACTTTGTGATGAAAACTAATGTTTTTGTTTGTTTGATGAAAAATAGGTATGTGGGCAAAAGCTCATGGTACAAGGACTGTATATGTGGCCATTGGAGGTAGTGGGCCAATTGTTAGGCACAGACTAGTAGGCAATAGATAGATGTGGGTTGAAATATTTGTTATAGATACCCTAGTTCTGAGTGAACTAAGGGCTATTGATAAATGTGGTCGAGCGATGGCACTCGTACCATAGCACCTTTCATTTTCTAATAGGGGAGATGATAGTAACTCCTGAGGATGTATATAGGATATTATAGATCCTTATAGTAGGAGATTTGGTGTATTATGATCAGACTGCCAATGGTATCACATTCAAAGATGTGTTCGGAGATGACAACATTGGGGATGATAGTGTATCCTAGTTCTAAATGCTATAGTATGAGCCACTATCAATAGTTTTGGTAGGATTGATATGAGGGTTTTTGTTGCAAGATCGATGAAGATAGGGATTTCTAGTTGGATGGGGCTGATTGATACACGATATGATTGATTAGCCATAGAGATTTGCATGGGGCAGTTGCATTTTGGCTCAGTTATATCATGATTTACATCAAGTTATGTATTTTGATGCATCAACATTATTAGCAAGGGTGATTTTGTTATAGCTATGGACACGGGAGCATTTTCCCATTACTCATCTAGTGTGTGTGTGTGATAGTGACCTTAGGGTATGCTATACATGTATACTTATCTTGGTGTGATCATACAACCCCATTTAGGCAAGAAAAATTATTGGCAGTGGATTTTAGATGATATTGATGAGGTACTGTGGAGACCATATCGATTTATAGATCCAAGGGTAGAGGATGATGATGAGATGGTATACTTCTTCGATATAAGGTATTTATGGGATGGATACTGGTAGTGATTGAGTGGTTTTGTTTCAAGTGGGTGGTGAGATATTTTTGTTGGCAGTAGGGCATGCCATAGGGGACATCACATTATGCTTAGGTGTAGTCAAAGAGTAGTGTGGGAGCTGACCTTGGAGTATGAATCTTGCCTAGAGGTCTTTTATAGATGATAGACATGTCGCAACCATGGGCCTTAAGAGATGGGGTGGTAGATGTAGGGATGGAGGGGGATTATGGATGGTGGTTTCAAGAGCATCCCTTCCATAGATACATAGATCTAGCTGAGCCTATTCTAGGGATCAATAAGCTATCAAGTGGGGGAGAGGAGGATGATGATGAGGGTGGCCTAGGGAGAGGAAAAGGGAGACTATGAGCTAGAGCCAGGGTGAGGGGTGTGGTTGAAGCATAGGGGAGGTGAGGTCGAGTAGCCGTGGTACTACCATAGAGGGGAGTGGCATGAGGACCAATGCAAGGACCAATGGGTGCAAGGAAGGTTGGAGTGATTTGATGCTTTAGTGGGGTGAGGGTGAGAGGAAGATTGGTTGGTGGTGTGGGTGTTGGTTAGCGAGATAGAGGGGTAGAGTGAGCCATAGCAGAGTAGGTGTGGGCTAGATTGCCAGAGGATGTGTAATTTGTCCAACACCAGAGACCATGGGTACATGCATCGAGTAGGGATATTTAGGATGTACAACCATAGGGGCCACAATAGGGGTTACAAGAGGCACAACCATAGGTACAGTAGCCAGTACCACTAGATGCATAGCCATCACCAGAGATGCCAGGGGGTTCTACAAATTTAGAGACTCAGATGAGTGCCATAGAGGCTCAAATGGGTGAGGTGTTGAGTACCCTATAGAGATTCATAACTATAATGACACCAGGGCCACCAACACCACCACTACCATTAAGGACATATGAGGCATCAATGAGTCAAGTTGTTGTGATCAGGTAGGTGACAGACATGCCATAGATGCGATAGGCTGCACCTACAATAGATGTGACAAAGCAAGTGCCTCAAGAGGGGACAAGTGCCCCCAATGAGCAGGGACCATCAAATCAGGCACCTATGCATGGATGAGTGTATATTTATGTGTTGTGGCCTTACTCCTCATTATGTATGATTATTCTTTTGATGTTCATTTGATATTTATGCTGATGTACTTTTGGATGCTCATATGGATAGATGTTTTGTGATTTATTGATGTTCATGTTATGTGATCCTTTGGATGTTCTTGTTGGTATAGTCTATCTTATATTCGTGTGGATTGTGGCCTTTGGATGCATTGTCTGATTGTTGTTTTTTCTTTATGACATATCCAAGCTTATTGATGTTTAGATGTGTGCACTTGTTATATCATGGACTTATGTATGCATGTGATGGTTTGATTTGATGATTATGGTAGTAGTGGATGTAGATGTGTATATATGTGAATGATTAATGTAGCATGACAAGATGGATAATGAATGACATGGCAATAATGATGTAATGAAAGGGTAATGTGATGATAGGAGTGCAATGACATAAAACAAAATATGGTAAAATGAAATTTTAATTAAATGAGACATAATGGAATGTAATAAAATGGAATATAATGAAATGGCATTGGGTCTAATGTAACTTAATGTAATGAGATGTAATGTGATGTAATAAAGTGATCATAATGTAATGTAATGAAATGAATTGTGAAAAATGAAGTGTGATGGGATGAATGTTGTGGTAATGTAATGAAATAGGTAATGAAATGGAATAAAATGAAATAGATAATGAAATGTCAAATGAACGAAATGACATGTGATGACATGAAATGAAATGAAATGTGTAATGAAATGTCTAATGCAAGAAATGATATGTGATGAAATGATAGGGAATTAAATGATCGGGGCTAATGTAATAAAATGAAATGGAATTGGTAAGTGAATGAGAAATGTGATGAAATGACAAGGAAATGAAAATAAAAATAAAATGATGTAATGAGAGGAAATATGATAAAATAGGATAGTATGGAATGGAATGAATAAATGTAATACAATGTAATGTAATGTAATGATATGTAATGAAGTGAAATTTTTTGGGATGTAATGCAATGTAATGATAATGAAATGGAATGAATTTTTTTGTGATGGGATGTAATGCAATGTAATGATATGAAAATGAAATGAAAGTTTAAATAAAAAAAGTAAGTGAATGAATGCATGGAAAAGTGTCATGGAATGTAACATGAGGAAATGAGAAATAAAAAAAATAAAAAAGTGAAGATGGGATGAAATGATATGATATGATAAATGAAAAATAGGATAAAAGGTACCATGACCAATGAACGTGACTGCAAGTGAAAAATGGAAGGAAATGAAATTGGCTAAGATTCAAAAGTGATGAGATGGGACGTCAACTTTTGAGATTCAAAAGCCACAAAATGAAAGAGATGAAATGCATGAAACAAAGGTAATGTGATGATGAACATGAAATGCAAGTCACAAATTTAGGAAAATAGGGGAAGCAAAATAAAATGAAATCATTGTGATATGGAATGAAATGAAATGGAAGGGAATGGTATGTAAGATAGTGAATAATGATAGATGAAAAGGAAATGAAGTGGGAAATGATGAAATGAGATTCAAAAATCCATGTAATGTAGGAGAGGATGGGGTGTGATGAGGAATTAAATCTAATACAAGGCAATAGTGACTAGAACTTTTTGAGATTCAAAAGCCATGTACTACAATAGGTGGGATGAAAATATAAGATGGTGATGTGAAATAATGAAGTGTGATGCATGGTGGTGATGTTGTGAGGAGACAAAGTCCATGATAGTTGAGTGCTAAAAGCTCTTTTGGATGTTGATGTTGATTTTATTGTTCATTTTCAAAGAACTGGTCTAGAATTGTTTGACTAATGTTTGGGAAGGTCATCTAGTGTAATCCTAACTTATGTGCCAATCATTTGTCTTTAGAGAACCCAAGATGAAAATGCAAACTAGATGAATGCAATAAACTGTTACTTTTTAAAGAGATGTAAACTAATTGTCATCATAGAGTGTGTGATAAAAAGTGACTAATTACAACCATTAATAGCTCAGCTATAGTGATATGAATACCATGTCATGCCAAGAAGTACCAAGAAAGACAAACAATGTACATGAAAATATGATAACTACTAGAAAATAGAAACTATAGCCATAGAAGAATAAAAATAGGCACATAAACAATCACATGTCAAATAAAAGACCTCACCTAAGATTGCACACAAAATTGGTCGAGGTACACATGGCTCTCCAAATGAGA
Source organism: Cupressus sempervirens (assembly GCA_028749045.1). NCBI lineage: Eukaryota > Viridiplantae > Streptophyta > Pinopsida > Cupressales > Cupressaceae > Cupressus > Cupressus sempervirens. Next base: position 798,961,346 of record CM053786.1, on the reverse strand, counting down.
GGAGACACTTACAAGTGGAGACCAATAAAGCACGAAACCAAAGGATTATTGTAGTTAAACAGTGAAAAACCAATAAAAATATCATGACTTCATCCTAGTACTTCTAGTCAAGTGCATCATCAAGGTACTAAAAGTACATGATAGCATAGAAAACCATTATTTGTGGACCAAGAATTCTTCCAATTGTGTGTAATAGTATTGCTTTTGTTCATTTATGCTAGGAAGAAACTATTGTACTAGGTAGATAAGAAAGCATGTGATGTATTGGTAGTGATTTAACAATAGATTCTGCCAGGCAGTGCGCATCAGCAAGAATTGAGGGGGCTAAATGTTGGAGCCAAGGGTGAAGTGTACTGAGTACTAGTGTGGTAGGGTGTAGAGAGTAGATACGTGGAAGACTAGTAAAGAATAATTCTCAAGTGAGTGATGGCTATAAGTAAGTGGATAACATGGGAATGGAACAATGCAAGGTGAAGAGTAGAATGTGATTATTGGATATATTGAGAAATTGCAAGAATCATGCAAGTGAAAGTATGTCAAGCTCACAAGATCAATCACAGAAGGAGGGTGATGCTAGCCAAGGAAGGTGGATGAGGCAAGGGCAAAGAGTGAAGCACATTCAACAAACCTCCAAGGAGTTGGTGGATTAGTCAAAAATCTAAGTATTAATTTTAGGGCTAGGTAGAGCAAGGGTCAACATAAACCAAAGAGGTGGGGATTAGGGTAGAGGAAACTCCCTTGTCATCTTTAATGATGTTGTCAAGGACTGCAATGCAATAGGAATTGCAGGTGATATTAGATGACATATCGATGATGCAGGTGGAGAATAGGCCACTTGGGATAATGAAGAGTATGTCAAGAGTAGAGAAGGAGGTAGGGGAGATAAAATCTCCTAAAAAGTCCATGGGAGAAGCTTTGAAGGATGTGGGAGGCATTGGTGGGGGTGAAGTAGTGAGCAAGACACATCGGTTGATTAATCTTGGGACATTGGGACAAGGTTCAATAGAAGAGGGAATGAGTGATGTAAATATGGAGGAGCCACACCTAGAGGCAGGAGGCAAAGATCAATCATCACAGAACATGGAGGAATTATGAAGGATGTTAGCTATAGAGAGAGTTTGAGAAGAAAATGTAGAACAAGAGGTCACATTTTTACTAGGATTGATGGAGAAGTCACAGGAAGATGGGGTGCAAATAGAAGCAAGATGGTAGCAAGTGGCGGTGGAGGTAGAGTGGGCACAAGTGCAGTCACTAGAAATGGAATGACATGTGGAACACATGTGAATAAAGGGAAGTGATGCGGGGATGTGGGTAGAGTAGCCATGGGCTCAGCAGTTGTAGGAATCTATGAAGATGGTGCAAGTGGGTTTAGAGAGTACTTAGAATGAATTGGTGTTACTGTAGTCCTAGTTTGAGTCATTTAGGAAGGCAATTGCAAAAGAAAACTCCCTAGAATTGAAGTTATAGGACTAGTTAGCATTAAGTGAGGGGAAGGTGAGGCAATTACAATAGCATTTGGGCGAGGCAAAAGAAGACATGGAGTGATGGCGAATGGAAATTGATCAAATGCAGCAAGAGTGGGATATGGCCCAATGAGTAATTACTACATCAAGAGTGAACAAGTTGGTGGAGAATGTGTTCGTGGAAATGCATTAGATGGTGAAGGTACACTAGGAAGCCACTTATTAGATGGGATATTATTATCAGGCATTCCTAAATGAGGATAAGTGAGAGACATAGTTTGTGGATAAGGAATTTACATAGCTGCTAAATGCACAACTACATCATGGGAGGTTTCTAATTTCCATGGATGTGGTGTGGGTATGTAGAGGATTGACACTAGGGATTTTGTCCTTTGGAGCTAGGCTAGAAGAGACACTATTGATTGGACACCTTGTCCTACCACCTCCCCTGGGGAGGCCAAAATAAATGATCCGCTAGATGCTATTTGAAGGTAATGTTGTCATTCTCATCGTAGGAGAATAAAAAGTTTGTTGTTGTTGTTATGGTGATCAAAGGGACAACAAATGTTGATTGTAATGCATTGTCATGTGTATTTTTGGTATTTTCATAATATATTTGGATGTTTTTGCATTTTGTGGAAAATGGAGATGTTTTTAGATTTTTGATAGGTATTTGAATTTTTTTGTGTTTTGTGACAAATATTGGAATGGTTTTAATCTATGTAAAAGTGGGAACAATACAATCTATAGATTAAGGATAACCGTTACTAGTAGGCAAGAATATTTGTGTGGGCTCGTAATGGAGGAGGAATAAAAATTTATGCAATATATGGGGAGCTACGATGTGTAAGGCATAATTTTGCATATATTAATAGTCATTACAGACAATTATAAGTCCAATGTTGGGATATTCCTCTAGGTATGAGTTGAGATAGAGGTTTGTGAGGCTTATAAAAAGGTAGTTGGGCCTAAAAAGGCAGTAGTAGAGTCCAAAAAGGACACTTGGGCCTTGAAAAAGGTGCTTGAAGGGTCTAAAAAAGGAACTTTGGACCTAAAAAGGCACTAGAGGGGGGTCTAAAAAGGACACTTGGGCCTTAAAAAAGGCACTTTAAGGGTTTGAAAAAGGCATTTTGGGCCTAGAAAAGGTGCTTGGGCCAGAAAAGGTGTTAGAGGAGCTCAAAAAAGATGCTTGAGGGGCCTAAAAAAGGCACTGTGGGCCTAAAAAGGCACTGGAGGGGTTCAAAAAGGACACTTGGGCCTTGAAGAAGGCACTTTAAGGGCCTGAAAAAGGTGTTTTGGGCCTAAAAAAGGCACTTTGGTCCTAAAAAAAGGCCCTTGGGCTAAAAAGCGTTGGAGGGACCTAAAAAAGGTGCTTGAGGGGCCTAAAAAAGGTGTTGTGGGCCTAAAAAAGCACTAGCGGGGGAGGCAACCTCTCACGCTTACACTTACTTATTCTGTGTCCCTGGTTAAGTGAGGATGAAAGAGTTTGTTGGATATCTAGGCTTTCAAGATAGCATTGATATATTTGTTGAAGGGGGGGCTAGACCAATCATGGCCACTGCAACATAAATAAGACTAATGATCTATTGGGAATTGGTGTTCTTGGCAAGAGGAAGGAAAAGGAAATTCTGTTGACACCTCTTGTGCTATTCATATTGTGCCAAATTTTCCAAAGGCCAGCGATATGTTTTAGGAAATAACTATGTTGTTTCTTAATATCATTGAGGCACTTTAGATGTTAGATAACCTATTTGAGCTATGGTAAGGTAGGAATTGGCAGGGATTTTGGGGTGTTGTTAGTTTTCCAAGCATTTGTAGTTATGTTCAGTAATTATGACCCCCTTTTGAATGCCTTTAGCAAAATTTGAATTATTTTTTTAAGGTACTTTCTAGTGTTTTTTTTTTTTTTGGTATTTTTGATGTGTTTCTCAAGGCTCTAGACATAAAATCTCTTGAGATGGATGCTATTAATGGGTTCTACTAGGTCTGTGCCATCACAATGTGAAAGTCTATAAGTACCAATCCCAAAGGACTCTGTGATAATATAAGGACCAATCAAATTGGCTTCCCACTTTCCTTTCTTTTCTCTAGCTGCTTGGTTCTTAGGGTTTTCTTAGAGCACTAGATCACCAATATGAAAAACATAGGGTTTGACCTTTTTGTTCTAATGTCCTGATAACTTATTCTAATAGACTTTGAGATGTTCATGTGTTGCACACTGATGTTCTTCTAACAACTCTAGTTGCTCTATATGGGCCACTTTATAATCCTCATTTGATAGGATGTCCTAGAGAGTAACTCTCAAGGATGGGATCTCAACTTCTAAAGGAAGAATAACTTCACAACAATAAACCAAGGCAAAGGGTGTTGTTCCTGTAGGTGTCCTAACACTCATCCTATAGGCCCATAGGGTGGGATTCAATTTAAAATGGAAATCTCTACCAATATCATTGGCGGTTCTTTTGAGGATGTTGATAATGGTTTTGTTGGTGGCCTTTACTTGGCCATCACCTTGGGGATAATAAATTGATGAGGAGTGGTGTATAATGAGAAAATTTTCACATAATTCATCAATTATTTGATTTTTAAAGTATAGGGCGTTGTTTGTGAGAATGGATGAGGTATGCAAAATAGACAAATGATATGGTTTAGAATGAAGGAAGAGATTTGTTTTCTGGTAGAGTCAGCAAGTGGCACTACTTTAACTCACTTGGTGAAGTGTTCTATGGTAGTGATAATCCATTTATGTCTACCAAAGGATGGAAAATGGATGGCTCCAATTAAATCAAAGCCCCACTAATAAAAAGGCCATGGGACATGTTTTTTTAAATCTCATATATTGATGCAGATGCGTATGCTACCATTCTTCTTTGATATGGGAATAATGTTGGATATCCATGATGCATATGCCAAGGGCCAGGTGAAATTGGTGCTGATTAACTTTTCTAACTCTACTTTGACTAACAAAGCTATATGGAGATGCATCTTTCTAAGCTTTTGTTTTACTAGCTTGGCCTCTAGAGAAATGTTGAGATGGTGGAGGATAAACTTTGGGTCTAAGCCAGGTATGTCTGCATAAGACCATGCAAAGTTTTTCTTTCTTTCTTCAAAGAAGTGAATGAATGCCTATCATTCCTTGGTGCTTAAGGACTATGCCAGATAAATGACCCTTGGTTATTGCTCTGTGCCAATGTTGACTAGTTCAGTTGGTTCAATCAAGATGGAAGATCTTTCCTTAGAGTATTCAAGTAAAGTGTCAACCACCCCATCCATGGGTGCCATAGTTGGGTTTTCACCTTGGGATACATCACTTCTATTTGTTTCCATTTTTTTCTCAAAGTTAGCCACAACTTGGTAGTGATCATTGAGGTTGTGGAATGCTTGACCTGTTCTAGTGTGACTAAGGTAATTGATACCGGACTTGACTATATAACTTTCATCTATTCTTTTTTGGTGAGATGGTTCAACCATGTTAAGGTAGATGAAGACTTCATGGTTAGTTTCAAAATGAGGGATGTGGTGAGATTTGGTTGTATCCTAATTAATGAGTTTAGGATGGACTAGGGGAGGGATTCATAATATGGAAAGGGTTTGATAGGGTTTAAAGAAATGATTTCATTGGATGGCTCATACGCTATATCGGTTAGATCTATGACATGAGCTTCTTCTAGAGTATTGGGAAAAGTAGAGCTTAAGAGAGGCTTGTAGTAGTCATCTTCAACTTCTATTGGAAAGAATTTAGGGAATAAGGTTTGAAATTGAAACCCTACAACATGTTCATCATCTTTTGAGTTGCTATGTTGTATCCTGATTCTTAGTGAAGTGGATCTCAGACTGGAGGTTGTTCCTTGTGTAGCCAAACTATTAGATGTGGGTATGTGAACAATGTTACATTCTTTATCATGAAGAGACTCAAATAATGATTTAGATTCCCATTTAGTGGAATCATCATCATCTTTTTTATTAGAGGTGTTTATAGATGGTTCTTTCATGGGATGCGATCCTAAGAGGGATAAATTCACATTTATGATGTCAATTGTTTTCTAGCTATAACCATCCTTTTGTTTAGGTACCCATGCCAAGGTGGAAGAGGAGGACTCACAATGCTTAGGATGAGCTTTAGAAGAGGTTTCTGTCTTGTCTTGTTCATCATATCCTACCCCCATTTTGGACTTGTTGGACCTAAATTGTGCCATTAGAGGTTCAATGATGCTTGTCCCTTTCCCTAAAGGACCATCTCCCATGTATCCCATCTTTTTCATTAGGTCAAAACCCTTTCCATATAGGTGGGGGAGATGTCAATGTTTTCTTGACTAATTTCTACCATTGAGTTTGGAGGTGTGCTGCTTGCTTTGATAAAATGTGCACGATAAGGCTTGGCGGATGATGAATTTCCATGAGAACTTGGAGAAAGCGAGGGATCAAATAGGGAGACTGAGTACTCGCCAACCTCTTTGCGATGTAATTTACACTTTCTATCAAATTATTTCATCAATCTATCCATTTCTTTGTAGTGTGACCATTTAGGGTCTTTAGATGATAATGGGGAAGGAATGGAAGGACCCAAACAACCCGCTTTCTCTTTACCCTTAGTTGACATTGATGGGTGGTTGTTGTTTCTATTGGTAGAGCATGAAGTGTCTGTAGTTGTGGACTAGCTGATGTCATCTGTTGGTGTGCTAGTTTCTTCCTAGTATGATCACCTCTTGACCCATGTAAGGAAATTTAAGACACTAATGATAAGTGAAAGGAATAGCCTACATGTCATAAATCCATGGTCTTCCCAACATGATGTTATAAGTTAACTATAGGTCTAAGACCTAACAAATAGTCTCTTTCACAACTGATCATACTTTAATTAGCAAAATAACCATGCCTTTGGAGGATATTTCCTCGTCATCATAAGCTTTGATGGTAATTTTATTTCTTGGGTCAACAACATCCTCTGTATACCCTAGGGCTCTTACTAAATTGAGTGTACAAATATTGAGGCCTACTCCACCATCGACCAATGCTAGCTTAACTCTATTTTTGTGGATAAAGACTTCAATATGAAAAGGAGAGTTTTGGGGCTAGATGATGGACATGTCATTTTGGGCTGAAAAAGATACACAGTGAGGTGCAACTAGGTTGCTGACCATGTTCTGAAATCTACTCACATCCAAGTAATTTGGTACTAAGGCTTTGGTGAGTATTTATTTATGCTCCAGCAACATCTATAATAGTTTAAAAATGGAGATATGGGCCAGAGTCTTAAGTAATTGGTTGACCAGGTTGTACTCGGGCAAGGAGGAGCTTGCATCTACATGATCAGGATTTGTCACAAGTCTTGGTAGGATAACTTTAGAGTTTTGGCCTTGAGTAATGACATTTGAGGATTGTTTTTTGTTTTTATCTTTAACTATGATGACATTGATAGTGTCATCAAAGCCAAAAATCATGTTAATGGTATTTTCATAATGATGCACATAATTAACCTTAGTGTGAGGGGGTGCATTTAGATTGGCTTTGGAAGATTTTCCCTTTTCATGACTCATGAAGGGGTTCTTGAAGGATGTATGGTCTTCCTTATTGCTAAGGTTGTTTACTTCGATGACCCCATTATTGATTAATTTTTGGATTGCCCCCTTAAGGGAAAAAAAATTATTTATTAAATGCCCCCTATTTCAATGGTAGCTACAAATGTGCTTTTCATTCCACCATTTTAGTTTGACTTGGGGTTCATAGGGTTTGGCCTCAAGAAGTACAATGAGCTCATTGGCCAAGAGTGTTGCAAGGCACTCTCATAAGACACCCCAATAGGAGTATACACCTTGGGTATATCAAAGGATTGATATCTATGGGGAGGAGGAGCTTGATTGTAGGCAACTTGTTGATTGGTCGTTGAGGGCATTTCTGCATTACGTTGATAGAATGGGTAGGCATTGTCTTGTTGGAGTGCATTTGGGTTGGTGTTGTTGACAATAGAATATGATTGGTTTAGATGGGATTGGGTTTGTTGTTTGACATGGTTGTCTTTGACCATCCCATCATTAACAATGTTCTTGTTGTTGTTTCACCACCACAAATTTTGTTTATTGGTGGCCTGATCAGAGGAATTATGAGTTTGCATGGAGTTATTTGAAAAGCCCTTACCATCTTTTGATAGTTTAATGATGTTGTTATTTAATAAAGTCACTTCTACCTTAATGGCAGTTTCTATGAAAGTTTTGAAATATTTGGGCCTTTGGAGTTGGAGCTAGTAATTCATTGGTTTGGAAAGACTATTTATGAAGATGTTAGTCTTTTCTTTTTTGGGTATGTCTCTATAATACTTAGCAAACGTATGTTTCCACCATTGTAAGAAATTTTTGAATGACTTGCTAGGAAGTTGTTTTGTGTTGCATAAGTCGATAATTGTAACTTATCTTTTGATATTGTAGGAATATTGATAGATGAACATGGAAGCCAATTGGTCAAAGGTTTTGATATTAGAGGGTAGCTTTGAGAACCATTCTAACAATCGCATTAGGTACATTGTGTCATGGACAAATTCCATACTTAGGGTATAGAATTTTCTGAGGCAGTCTTGCGAATCTGATGTGCCAAAATATTTATCATATTTTGGTATTTGTACATTTTGTGGGAAAGGAGTGAAGGTAATGTTCTTATCAAAGGGGAGAGGACACACATTTTCAAGGCTAAACTCTATGGGTTGTGTTTTTCCTCTCTTCATTCTTTCCATTTCCACTCAAAGGTCTTCTAGTTTTTGTGTGACAATGTCTAGGGGTGACTCTTCTTCATCTCATTTTAAGTTGGTCACATCAAAATCGGATGACAATTTCTCACCTTGTTGTGCTAATGCTAGTATATAACATTCCTTATGTTTCTCGAGTATTTTGTCCATGATGTTAACAAGTTCAAGATTTTGTTGAAAATCTTCAATTTTAGTTTCAATACTCCTATCATCCCATATGTTAGATGAACCCATTATGGTATAGATTTCGAGTTTCAATTGAACAAGGGTGACTTGTGAATAACTGCATCCTGCGAGCACTCTATTGTTGTAATAGGTTCAAGGATATTTTGAGGTTTTGTGCATTTAATGGTTCTACCAACTATTCTAGCACTCACTTGTATGGGCAATCATTTTGGTTTTTTTGGTATACTAGTTTTATGCGATGGCATGAAAATGTGAATTGGATTCCTTTAATTCTTATGCTTTTTTTGAAAGGTGAGGGTTTCCATTGATCGTGATTTGTCTGTGATAATAAGCTAGATTTGACAAGGTGTTTACTAATGTTGATAGGATGAGTTTCACCTTTGGGAAGTCAAGTAGGGGATGAATGTGTGTCTTTGAACATTTTTGGCTTGATGTGTGAAATGAAGTGATCATAATTGTTGGGTTGATAATGACATTTGTAGCTTTGCTTGTTTCGAAAGGTGTTTTCGGTCAAGTATGGAATTTCTCAAACTTTGAAAAATACCAGCAAGGAAAAGGGTATCCAAATTTGTCATTTGTTCACAATTATTATGCACACAGATGGCCTCTATCTTATGTTTTTGCTCAAATGTGTCACAAGATGGGTCAGATGCACTGTTTAATTGATCATATGCACTATATAAATGCTTAGATGTGCTATTTGAATTGTTTTATGCATTGTTTCATGATTCAAATGCACTATTCTACTGGGAAAATGCATTGTTTAAAGGCTTAGATGTGCTATTTGAAAGGAATATGCATTATAACAGAGATCATAAGCATTATAGGAATGATCAAAAGCATTGTTTTATGCAGTATATGTGCTATTTTTAGGATTATTAAGCAATGTTCTCATCTTGGACTTGGTTTCTCAATCCTATTTTGAAGTTTGTCTTTCTGGAAGGATTGTGATCCGTACTAGTGTTTGTTATTAAGTTTTAAAGCACTTCCAAGCACAATAGTAGTAAGACCAAAACAAAATGTAAAACCACATGCACCTAGAAAATGGAAGAAAATAGCTTCCTAACAAGATTATCTAAAGCTAGTGACTAGTGGGTCTTAGTGTTTAACCAACTATGTTCAGATTTACCTCTCTTATGACAGAGAGTTTCCCACCAATGCTAAGGAGGTTTGGTGCAATACCTTATGTGACTAATCAAGGAAGGCTATATTTTGAATATGAGTGGCTTGCATTCAATTGGGAATACAAGACTGGGAGGCAATCCCTCTTACTAGCCCTGCTAAGGCAACTCAGGAGGTAGCCTTTCTAGGGCTAGATAATCCTACCTAGTGAAAAGAAGGAAGTGGAAGTCACAAACAGGTTTGAGAATCTGATCACTCAAGAAGAGTGAGAGCATATCCCTATTGTTTTAGCTCCCTAAACACAATAGAAACAAAGGTTTAATCACCAGCCCTTATACTACTAAAAATAGAGGGGCTCCTAGCTACACTATATGTGGATCCTTTTCTTGTTCAATTGAACCAATGTTTATAGAAGGTCAGGCATTCTAATCAACTTGAAGGAGTTGAGAGCATAGGCCTACTTCTATTTTGAATTAGTGAGATTGGAGGCTTCTATTAAGCTATGTTTGGAACTTTGAAATGCCACACTTTATATTGACAAGAGCCGAGGTCCACTTGCCTAATTTGGAGCTAGCAAAGGCTAGGTGCTTTTAGGAGGGTCTTTATTCCTATCACACACTATCTGTAATTTGAAAGCTTTTTGTTATCTTAGAAGGGACCTATAAGAATACAATATTTAGACTTGGAAGTTAGATTTAGGAAACTGTAAATTTTACCAGATGCACTAGACAAATACTCATGTGCATTACAAAAAGCCTTATATGCACTATTTAATCTAGCAAATGTGCTATAATAAAATCAAATGCAGTATAAGGCACTTTATATGTGCTTTAGAAATCATTAGATGCGTTACAAAAGAATTGAAATGCATTACAAAAAAATTCAAAAGTATTATAGAAAGATGTAAATGTATTATAAAACAATTTAAATGCACTTTAGAAAGATTAAATGCATTAAAGAAGAGTTCAGAAGTGTCAAAATATCTCTTAGAAGCATTAAAATAGAGCTCAGAAGTGTCCAAAGATTCAAATCCTACCCTTGTGTGTTTGGTGAAGACTTTGAGATATTGTTCTTGTTGATATGAGGCCTCCTAAACACTGTAGAACCTGTATTCAATTAGATCTACACAAGAGAATAGCAAGAAACAAAGATCTTTACTAGAAATGAAATATTAGACTAAAAATTTTGACAAAATAGAGGCTTTTAGTTCAAGCCACATGGTGGGAGCCAATTTTCATATGGTGTGAATGCGTATTCATGAAAATTTAATGTAGAATGTAGATAGATTGGCAATGAACTAGACTAAACCCAAGATATCATCATCAAAATGTAATCTCTATGAGTGTCTCATGTTTCCCTAACTACAACTACTAAAATAGCTCTCACACCAACATCTTAGTGATAGTTCTAGAATGGGAGTATGCTTAAAAATGCAGATCTACAAGGATACATGCAAGATCTAGAACTAAAAATGTAGATTACATGCTATCAAAATGGACATGTAATAAACTAACATGCAATAAATGATGCTAGATGATATAAAAACAATGCTAAAATGATAACTTAGAATGTGTATATAGTGTAGATGCTGAAAACTTGGGTCCTTTACCTCTTGGATTTCCCTCCTATTTATAGGATTTTGGAAGGGTTTGGGGTAAGAATAAGGTTTTTCACCTTTGACTGATGGGTGAAAGTGAAACTAAAAATATCTCATAAGAGACTAGAAGGAAGAATCCAATAGACTTGGTTTTGAGGATAATTGAGGATATTTCTAATTCTTTTAAAATGAAAAAGGGAGATTTTCAATTTTGTGAGGATAAATGATTTTTTTTTGTTTTAATAAATGTCTTATTTATTCTCAACAATTTGTCTTTTTCCTCCTCCTTTTTTTGAATTTCATTTTATGAATTTGAATCCTCTTTTAAAGTTGAGTTAGGTCTTGTCAATTTGATAGATAATTAATGACCTGATGTGATTTTTGATTTGAAAGTCTATTGTGTTTCTTATGATTTTCTCTTTAATTTGCATTGATGGATCAGAATTGCATGATTTAGGTCTTTGCCAATTTTTTGATGTCTACAATACACATACATACATACATACATATTTACATAAATATATGAAACAACAATGCACTTTCTAAGAGTTTACAATTGTTCAAAAAAATTAATGTTTTACAAGAAAATGCACTTGAAGAATTGTTAGCTCAGAAGCAATAACATGGTGTTGAAATAGTAAAAAATGTGCTTAACATGAGAGGTCTACAAGTGAGGGTGTTGACCAATCTTGAAAACTTGAATGCTGAAATGAAAGCTATCAATGATCAAATACATATGCCAGAGTTACAACATAATGTGAAGTTGATTTTAGATAAGGTAGAGGTAGATATTCAGAAGTTTGATAATCAAAATTAATGCATGAGAGAAAAAGAGAAGGAGAAGGAGGAACTTTAGAAAGAGAATGCATGATAGAAATAACAACTAGACAATGTAGAGGATATTCTGGAAGCCATTGAATATAATCCAGGAAAGTTTTGTTGGAGGTACTATGACATTGGAATCACTTGCAAGTGTCTTTGAGAATTTATAGTCCAAATACCAAATGCTCATAAGAGTGTTTCAAGTATTGTCATAGTATCCTTGTAATGATCCCAAGTATCAAATGCTTATAAGAGTGTTTCAAGGTTGGAAACCATGTCAACATCTTTTGCATGGAGGTAATGTCATTTTGGTAGAGGCTTTTGCAAGGCAATGAGCCTCATGATTATTGTATTTACACAAAATCAAAACTTGCTTCTTCAACTACTTACACTAAACTCTCCAAAGAAGTTATTCTTCAATTCCTTTCATATGCAATTTTATCACCTTGGAAAAATGTATTTTATCCTGCAAGCTAGGAACAACTAATTGTTCATTTTATTGTACCTATCTAATGATAGTTCTATAGGAATTTGTAATCAACTCAGCTAATTAGCAACTAGACCCATTTAACTTGGTTATGGTTAGTTTCTTTCTTAAAATATCTGCTAGGATATGTTTTTGTAAAACTTCTTGCTAACTCTACCCATGTTTTTGTGGAGGATCTTGACGTAAGTCACTTAGTATAGGTTGAGTGAGTTTTATTGTTTTATTATTTGGATTCTAGAATATGTATGCAACTGGATTAATTTTTCTACTATGCTAAGATGTAATAAGGACCTTTAAAAAGATCTATAAATATACATGTTTAGAAGAAAATATAAAGAGATACATATTTAGAAAGAAAAGATATGAACATTTACATAGACCTTGAAGAAAATTGCAGATGCGTAGATCAAGGGTATAACACAAAATGAAATTATAGAGCAAGGGCATGAAGATCACAAGGGTACGACATGGTAACACAATTACAAAGCAAGGGCATGAAAATCAAATCATAGAATAAGGGCATGATGACAAAATGAAAAGATAATAAATGCATGACAACCAAATTGTAGAGAAAGGGGGTGACAATGAAATGCAGAGATCATAGCAACAAAATCGTAGAGCAAGAGGTGTTAGATTATGGTGACTGATTAGGAAAGTACTGTACATCATAAATAGTGGGGTTCTCGACATATTATGGTCGACATGTTATAACCCTAAAGCAGTTTAATACTTGTATAAAAGGGTTTAGGGTTGGGTATTTTTTATTATGTTGTGATGTGAAATTGGTTCTTGCGGTGGTATTGAGCTGTAAGGGATTACAGATTGTAATTAGGCTGTAATCATTGGATTGTAATAAGATCAGACTTGCTATTTTGGTGGATGTAGCCCAGGGTTTGGTTGAACCACATTAAATCTTGGTGCCTTGTGTTCATTTTCGTGTGATCTATTATTTTCTATTATTTGTTATATTTACATGTAGTTTTTATTTTTGTCTATGGTTTATCCTAACAATTGGTATCAGAGTGAGGTTGTCTTTCAGTTATCCTCTATAGGAAAGTCTCACAATTAAGTAGGAGTCTGATAGTTGAGTGGGAGTGATGGTAGATGAGGGTGAGCTAAGGGTTGACAGGTTTAATGGGTAGAACTTCCAGTTATGGAAGATGCAAATGGAAGACTATCTATATCAGAAGGATTTATGGAAGCCGTTGGAAGGCAAAGCCAAGAATCAGGGAACTATGTCAAAGGCTGAATGGGATCTTTTGGACAAAAAAGCACTCAAATGCATTCGGTTATGCTTGGCACCATTGGTGGCATTTAATATTACAAAAGCAAAGATGACAGAAGATTTGATGAAAACCCTAGCGACATTGTATGAAAAGCCCTCCGCTTCAAACAAGTTATTTCTCATGAAGTGTTTATTTAATATGAAAATGGTAGAAGGTGGATCTATTGCAGATCATTTAAATGAGTTTAATACTATTACTAGTCAGTTATCTTCTATGGGTATCAATTTTGATGAAGAAATTAGGGCTCTCTTGATTTTGTGTTCTTTGCCTGAAAGCTGGAATGGCTTGGTAATGGTGGTGAGTAATTCTATTCCAAGATCTAGTACCCTAAAATATGATGATGTGATCAGTGTTATTTTGAGTGAGGAAACTCATAGGAAATCCTCAGGTGGATCTACATCAGGTAGTGCTTTGAACGCACAAAGTAGGGGTAGACCGACTGAAAGAGGAAGTAACTTTGGAAATCATGGAAAATTAAGAGGAAAGTCAAAGGGGAGGATGTCTCAATCGAGAGGACCAAATGATTGCTGGTACTATGGGAAACCAGGGCACAAAAAGAAAGATTGTTGGAATCGAAAGAAAAATGAAGGAGATAAATGAGATGGAGACAAGGAGGCAAATGTGGTAAGTAACAAATCCTAAGAGGATGCTTTGCTTTTTTCTTTAGAGAGTGTTGATGATTCATGGGTTTTAGATTCTAGTGCTTCATTTCATGCTACACCTCATAGAGGTTATTTCATTGATTATGTCCAAGGGAATTTTTGGCTTGTTTATTTGGGGGATAATGAACCCTGTTAGATTGTTGGAAAGGGAAAAATTAAGATTAAGTTACAGAATGGGAATCATTGGCTACTACATGAGGTAAGACATGTTCCAAGGTTGAGTAGAAATTTAATTTCAGCTAGGAAACTCGGTGATGAGGGTTGTGTAGTTACTTTTAATGATAAAAATTGGAAGGTTTCAAAAGGTTTCCTTGTAGTAGAAAAAAGTGTGAAAGTAGGCACCTTATATCTTTGTATAGGTCATATTGTTCCTACTACTTTGATTGTTTCAGAGAAATATAAATGTTTAGGAACAATTGCTGTAGTTGAGCAGGGAGAACAAATAGCTATTGTAGATTCTGATATAGTGCTGTGGCACAATAGACTTGGGAAATGAGTGAGAAAGGTATGAAAGTACTTCATTCAAAGAAAGTTTTACTAGGTTTGAAATGTGTTAATATGGATTTCTGTGAAAGTTATGTGTATGGAAAACAAAAGAGAGTGAATTTTGTAAAGACTGGGAAGAAAAACAAAAAGGAGAAATTAGAGCTTGTGCATATAGATGTATGGGGACTAGCTCAGGTATCTTTCCTTGGTGGCTCTCATTATTATGTTACATTTATTGATGACACAACTAGAAAAGTATGGGTTTATTTCCTTAGACAGAAATCTGATGTATTTCAAACTTTTAAGAAATGGAAATGCTTGGTTGAAAATGAGACTGGTAAGAAATTAAAATGTCTCAGATTTGATAATGATGGTGAGTATTGCAGTCATGAATTTGAAGATTATTGCTCCACTAATAGTATTCATAGATAGAAAATTGTTCCAAGGACTCCACAGGAAAATGGAGTGGCTGAACGCATGAACAAGACTATAATGGAGCGTGCAAGGAGCATGAGGTTGCATGCTGGGTTGCCCTTAAACATGTGGGTAGAGGCTGTCAATACTATAGTATATTTGATTAATAGAGGTCCTTCTACTCCTTTGGGTTGTGGTATTCTAGAGGAAGCATGGACTGGTAAGAAGGTGAGTTATTCTTTTCTCAAGACCTTCGGTTGTGAAGCTTTTGCTCATATAGACTCTGAAAATAGAACCAAGCTAGAAGCTAAATCAAAGAAATGTGTCTTTTTTGGATATGGCATTAATGAATTTGGTTACAGGCTTTGGGATTTTGAAAATCTTAAAATGGTTAGAAGTCAAGATGTCATATTCAATGAGAAAGCGTTGTACAAAGATCTGCTGTAGCAACATGAGAAGAAAGAAGAGGATTATATAGTGCTGGATGATACTCCAAAAGCTGATGTTCCAGCCATTCCTCATGATGTGCAACAACTGCAACAACAAATACCACACACACCAGTGAATGTTAAATGGTCAACAAGGCAAATTAGAACTCCACAAAGGTTTTCTACCTCTTTGTATTCTATTTTACTTACTAATGTTGGTGAACTTGAAATTTATGATGAAGCTGTGCAAGTGGATACTAAGATTCAGTGGGAGTCTGCAATGAAAGATGAAATGGACTCTTTGCTGAAAAATAAGATATGGGATTTGTGCAAGTTGCTTGCAGGTAAAAAGGCTTTACAAAATAAGTGGGTTTATAGGTTGAAAGAAGAGGAAGGAGGTAAGAAAATATTTAAGGCTAGGTTAGTTGTAAAAGGATTTGCAAAAAAAAAAGGGAATTGATTTTGATGAGATATTTTCTTCTATTGTTAAAATGACTTCTATTCAATCTATTTTAAGTCTTGTGGCTACTGAAGATTTGCATTTAGAGAAACTAGATGTTAAAACAACCTTTCTTCATGGTGATTTGGATGAAGAAATATATATGGCTCAGCCGCAGGGTTTTGAGGTCAAAGGTAAGGAGAACTTAGTGTAAAAACTGAAGAAAAGTTTATATGGCTTGAAGCAAGCACCTCGGTAGTGGTATCTGAAATTTGATAGTTTTATGCATGAGCATGGATATAACAGGTGTCATTCAGATTACTGTGTTTATTTTAAGAGGTTGGATGATGATAGCTACATTATTTTATGTTTATAAGTTGATGATATGCTTGTAGCTAGGTCTAACATGGATCATATTAAGGGGCTAAAATGCCAGTTAGCACATGCATTTGCTATGAAGGATTTGGGGGCAGCAAAACAAATCCTTGGTATGAAGATTTGTAGAGATAGGAAGAACAGAACATTGATGCTATCTCAAGCTGATTATGTTGAGAAGGTGTTGCAACGTTTCTCTATGGAGAATGCTAAAGCTGTCAACACACCTTTACCTAGTCATTTGAAATTGACTAAGGAGATGTGTCCCAAGACACAGGAAGAGGAGGATAAGATGTCTAAGGTACCCTATGCTTTAGCTGTAGGAAGCTTGATGTATGCTATGGTATGCACTAGGCCAGATATTGCACATGTAGTGGGAGTTGTTAGCAGGTATATGAGTCATCTAGGATTTGAGCATTGGAATGTTGTCAAGTGGATTCTCAGATATTTGAGAGGAAAATCCAATAGGTTTTTACACTTTGGGGGCACTACTACTGATTTATAGGGCTATGTTGACTCAAATTTGGCTAGAGATATTGATACCAGGTAGAGTATTACAATTTATGCCTTTACTGTTGGTGGGGTAGCCATGAGCTTGGTTTCTAGTTTACAGAAGATTAATGCTCTATCCACTACAGAGGCAGAGTATGTTACTGCTACAAAGGTAGCCAAGGAGATGATATGGCTTCAGTTCTTCTTGGAAGAATTGGGACATCCTTAGAAGGATAATTATTTGTTCACTGATAGTCAGAGTGCCATTCATCTTGCAAAGAATTCAGCTCTGCATTCTAAGACCAAACACATACAGTTGCGGTACCATTTCATTCGGTTAGTTTTGGAGAATGGACAATTAAAGCTGGAGAAGATACATACCAATGACAATCCAACAGATATGTTGACAAAGGTTGTAACACGGGAGAAGCTGAACTCCTCTTTAGCTTCGGTTGGTCTTTTAGACTAAACATGAATAAAAGAATAGTAGAGTCCAGGGTGGTTTGATCCAGTGGGAGGCCCATGTGGTAGTGGTATTGGTACAGGATCAGTCTCCAAGTGGGAGATTGTTGTTTAGTGTGGAGCTTGATCAGTCCCCAAGTGGGAGATTGTTAGATTATGGTGACTGATCAGGAAAGTACTGTACATAATTCATAAATAGTGGCCATGGTAGTCGACATATAATGACCGACATATGGCCGACATTTTATAATCCTAAAGCGGTTTAATACTTGTATAAAAGGGTTTAGGGTTGGGTATTTTTCATTATGTTGTGATGTAAAATTGGTTCTTGCGGCGGTATTGAGCTGTAAGGGATTATGGATTGTAATCAGGTTGTAATCACTGGATTGTAATAAGATTAGACTTGTTGTTTTGGTGGATTTAGCCCAGGATTTGGGTGAACCACATTAAATCTTGGTGCCTTGTATTCATTTCTGTGTGATCTATTATTTTCTATTATTGGTTATATTTACATGTAGTTTTTATTTCTGTCTATGGTTTATCCTAATAAGAGGATGACAATGAAATGCAAAGATCACAACAACGAAATGTACCAATCACAAGGAAATGACAATGTTCAGAACTCTCCACCCTTGTTCAAAGCTCTGCACCCTCTTTTGCGTGTAACTCTCCATAATCAAAACAAATGGGGAATGATTTATGTCATTTTTTTTTGTTTATACTCACAATGAAATCACAATTATGATGCTAATATCAGTATTGTGATGGCATTAGGGACAATTGCAAAAAAAATGAAAATTGCCATAAATTACATCGTCATCAAAAAATTTTGCCACAATTTGACCCCAAAAGTTGTAGTGTGCTAGCAAGGCTTACTAGCTTGAAGATGCATATTCCATTTTTGGGAAAATAAAAAACCAAAGGCAAAAGTCATCTTTTTGGCCCCAATAGCTTGATGATGGTGTCCATAATAACTATTTTGGGGGAAGATTTAATATCTTCCATTGATAAGAAATAGTGTCAATATTAATATCTAATTTTAGTTTAGCACTTTATTGTTGGATTTAGAAAAACAAAAAGTGGCAGTCTTGGCTCTTTTGAGGGATCTAATTCATTTTATACTTATGGATGGTTTGGAGGATGTCATCCTAGTTACTAGACTTGGTGTAGGAATAACTAATATTGCAAATACCATTAATTTCTAGAGAAGGGTGATGGAGTCATTTATCACCCTTTAAATGCAAAATTCATTAAATATACATTCAATAATATTACCCCAAAGTTGTGAACTAGGTGTGACTTCGTAATGGAATTCACCAGCATTGAACTAACATAAGATGTCAAGTGGATGCAAGATTTTACAAAATCTTGGTTTATGATGAATTAAAGAAGCCTAGGAATTAGTTTTGTATCTTATAACTTTGTAATCATGATTCTTTTTGCATGTTTGTTTGTTCCATGGGCATAATGGATGTCACATGTGGGAATTGAATAGATAATTGGCTTTATTTCTCAAGTTGTTTCGGATAATTTAGTACTTATGTAAAATTCAATGTCAATTAATATAATACAAATAGAAATACAATGCTATGATTTGTTGATTAAATTATTTTAATAAATTAATATGATCTTTATGAAAATAAATTCAAAATTGATATTTCTTGAATATTTTAAAGATAAATACATTCAATAAATTTATAATAATTTATAAGTATATTTTATATAATGAAAATATTACATTTGGATTATAAAGGTTGATAATGGAAATAATTGATAAGAAGGAGATAATTTCCACAGCAAGTCAAATTGTGATATTGCTATCATGATTTAACTGAGTGATTTTTGAGTCAAACTCATTGACCCATGTTTCATGAGTAATGATTCAACATGAATCCATCTCTCATGAGAATAAATGGAACACTTAGAACTCATTAGATCTAGGTGATGCTCACATGAGTGAAACATCGAGACTTCTCGGGAGGTTACCCATCCTAGTACTATTCTGGAGCTTGAGCATGCTTAACTATGGAGTTTCCTCGATGGTTAAACCCAAAGCTTGTAACCCCATTTGCAAAACCTTCACAAAGTTTTTACCTTATGAACCATTCATTAGAAATCCCCTAAAGCTCATCAATTGATAAGCAGGAGATAATTTCCACAGCAAGTCAAATTGTGATATTGCTATTAGGATTAAACTATGTGATTTTCGAGTCAAACTCATTGAACCATGTTTCATGAACACTAATTCAACATGATTCCATATCTCATGAGAATAAATGGAACACTTAGCACTCATTGGATCTAGGTGATGCTCATAAGGGTGAAGCATTAGGACTTCCCAGGAGGTCACCTATCCCAGTACTACTCCAGCTCGAGCGCACTTAACTATGGAGTTTCCTCCATGGTTAACCCAAAGCTTGCAACCCAATTTTAAAAACCTTCACCAAGTTTTATGAATTATCAAAAGTTCATTAGAAATCCCCTTAATCTCATCAATCCATAAGTACGAGATAATTTCCATAAGTCAAATTGTGATATTGCTATCAAAATTTAACTATGTGATTTTTGAGTCAAACTCATTGACCCATGTTTCATGAGTAGTGAGTCAACATGAATCCATCTCTTATGAGAATAAATGGAAAACTTAGAAATCACTGGATCTAGGTGATGCTCACAAGGGTGAAACACTAGGACTACCTAGGAGGTCACCCATCCCAGTACTACTCTAGCTTGAGTGTGCTTAACTATAGAGTTTCCTCCATGGTTAAACCCAATGCTTGCAACCCCATGGAAAAAATGTAATGATTATCAAGTCATAGGTGATCACTTTCAAGTTATGGTATTTGTAGTTGTAGAAAATTGAAATATAGGTGATTATTATAATGGTGAACATTATATATTTATGTCCTCTTTTTATGTTTTAGGTTTTTGAAGTTACCTATGTGTACTAGCTTGTGTATAGGATGAGATATATCAAGTGATAGTAAGAAAATAAAATCATTTGATCCTATTTCTACCATCTCTTGTCTTGATGAGTTAATTTTGATCCTTACATTTATTATTCATGCTTTGATTAAAATTCCATGATGAGTAGTTCAAATTACACATTATGTAGTGTATTAAAGGGTGAACCAAAGTTTAAATAAAAATTTAAGTAGTAAGAAAAATCAAAAGAGAATCAAAGAAGGGAAAATATAGAACATTATTAAATCAAAATTAGATCATTAATAGAGGATAATGTAATGTGTGCTTTCTTATTCTTAAGCTTGGCTCATCATCATTAAGCCAATCAATTGATGGTCTATCTAAATAATGTAGGATCATCTTAGAGATCAAGAAATTCCACATAAACAAAAACAATAGCATCTTAATGTTTGGTAAAATTTTAACAAGTTTTATAATGTTATCTTGGGTATTTTATTCTTGCACTAGCTTGATTATTTTGACTGTCTACTAATTTTGTATTAGAATTTGTATGGACTATTTCTATTCTACACTATCATATGTTTATTATAGTTTCCCCAAATTGTATCCATAAGACAACATTGATATTTTGAACACGTACATATGTTACTATATTTATGTTCCTTGATATAAATTATGGTATTTTATTTTTCCAATATGGATCTATTAAATAGTTTGTACACAAATAAATTTGATTTTCTCACTAGTCACAAGGTCATAAAATTAAGTATGTGTCCTTGATAAATTACATAGGGAATACTAATAATAACATACCATCGAGAACAAAGAAACGAATTAGTATGTAATGTGATATTTATTCTATCAATCAAGATGCCTATATAAATAAGAAATACAAGAAGCCTAAATTATCCAATGTTAGTAGCTAATTACAAATTTAGGAAAGAGCCTATAACACTATTGGAAATATGATTGATAAGATCATTGTTGAAGAAGGAATATTGTTTGTAAGGAAGGAGAATGTTGATAAAGAATGTTTTCAATCATTGTTTTGTCATTAATGTCAAACCTGCTATTTTTTGAAATGACAATTGCTTATAAGATTCAAGTACTATCACTTGGTTGATTGATGAAGAGGATTTAATTAACAAGATGTAACAAAAGTACATAAGGGAAAGGTTGAGTTATGGTTTTGTAATGAAGTTCAAGGATTAGTTAAGACAATGGTAAAATGATGTATTGATGATACACTTGAAGATATAGGGGTTGGCCACACTTAGAAACTTAAGAAGTATAAGTTGTAACAAGGCTATCTATAAAGCTTGACTAAGTTCATTAGTGGGTGTTGAGCAAGCTAGTTCATGCCAAGTAGATTTTCAGTTAGTGCCAAGCGAATGCAAAATCTAGTGTGTGCTGAGTGATACAGAAGGAGCCAAGCAAGTAATAGGTGTCGAGCATTAGAAAAACTTAGTGGATGCCAAGTGAATCCATAGTAGCTATTGAGCATCATTGAAATGTAGTTGGTGTTGAGTAATATAGTATGTGCTGAGCACTAGAATTTCAATAGTGCCGAGTTGCTACATTATTTGAAAAGTCAAAGATTTGCTAAATCTAAGCTGACAAGTTTGTTACCTTGAATTTTGTGAACCAGATGGAGGATAAGGATGATGAGCTAGTGGCACAAAATTTTAGGTAAACAATTTTTGGGTGAATTTAGGAGGATTATTCATGATGTTTTTGGAAGAATCAAGATATGGGGTAGATTCATTGAATCCTACCTAATCCATTCAATCTAAAATTAAAAGTAGGAAGATTTGAGAGGGAAAAGGATTACAAACTTCTATTTAAGGAGTTATAGGCCAAGAAGCTAGAGTTGTTGGGATGCCAAGTTGTGAAGTTGTTGAAATGTATCAAGGAGAAGGCACTATGAAGGAAGAACATAGCACAAAGAATCTACTTTGATAAGTGGCCATATAGGAGATTGCACTGGTATATTGAGCATGGAGACTTAAGGAGACAAAGCTTGAAAGGAGGACAAGCTATCAGAGCTAAAGAGATTGAAAGCCAAACAATGTTGTGAGCTGAATAGAGATTTGAATTCTACAAGTTAAGTTGTGAGTTGCATTAGGTCAAAAGCCCTTGTTGTTACTCTCTAACAATTGTGTCAGCTAGGATAAAATTCTATGGACTTAGGTTGACTTAACAACCATTTCTAAATCTTTTAACAGGGTGGCATTCCAAGTGAATGTTCTAAAGTCTCTAACTAGGCCCACTTCTAATAGGGTGGTTAAATCTTTTAACCAAGTTACATTTAACAATGTGTTGTAGCCTTTAACAAGGTAGGCCTTTCATAGGGCATCACTTCATAAGAGTGAGAATTGAGTAGTATGTTACTGGTGGTTTTTCCCAAATTGAGTTTCCATGTAAATCACTATGTTATGTGTTTATCTTTCATGTGTTATGTTTGCATGTTGATTTTACAATAACTTGTTGAAGTAGGAAAGCTTAAGCTTGAATGCATAAGCAGTTTAATGGGTTCACTTTACTTGATGAAAAGGTTTTTTTAGGACATTTGGACCTTGAATAACTAACTCACCCCCCCTCTAAGTTATTCTAAATTATTTCTAACAATTGGTATTAGAGCCATCTACTAATTTAGTTTAAAGGTACTAGAAGCAAGAAGATACAATGTCCAAGAGAGAAGTTTCCAAGCTCAATAGAGATAACTTCATTGCATGGCAAAAGTTGATGAAGCTACATCTTGGATCAATAAGTGATGATGCACAAACATCAATTGAAGTAGAACATGTTGATCTAGTTGTACTCACTATAGAAGATATGAAGAAAAAGGAGCACAATCAAGCAATGTTGGAGATTGCCTTTGCCCTCAACTATGTTGAATTTGATGACATCAAGGGATGTGACTCTGCATTCAAGATGTGGAAAGCCTTGAATGATATCTATGGAGGAGATCATAATTTTTAAAGAGGAAAAAGAGAAAGCCTTAGAGGAAATTTTGATGACATGAAAATGGAGGAAGGAGAGAATGTTGCTCAATATGCCTCTAGAAAGAAAGAAGTAGTAAGTGCAATAAGAAGTTGGTCATTTAGAAGATGATACTATCAATAAAAAATACTTAAGAACCTTTCTCCCCATTTATTCTATTAGAGTTTCAACCATTCAAGAGTTAAGGTGTGTAACAAAAACACACTAAATTTTCAAGGAATAGTAGGAAGACTCATTGCATTTGAGTTGTCCAACTTTGACAACTATAGACTTGAGAATCTTGAATCTACTTTCAAGGCCAAGCTATCATTAAAAGACACTGAGGAAGTGAAACCAAAGAAGAAGAAGAAAAAGGTAACATATGCATCCAGTGACAACAACATAGATGAAGATGTGAAATTATTAGAAGCATTGTTGGCAAGAAGATTTCATAGAGGCAAAGGTAAATTTAAAGGTAAGCTTCCTATCATTTGTTTCAATTGTAATGAAGTAGGACATATTGCTGCAAGATGCACACAAAAGAAGAATTACAGAGGAGACAAGAACAATAACAAAGGCACTAGTAAGTTGTGTGAACAAAAATGACAAATGGATCATAGATAGTGGATGCTCACATCACATAACAAGAGAAAAAAGTAAGTTTGTTATCTTTACTCAATATGATGGGAATAGTGTTAGATTTGGAAATGATGCTCCATGTCAAATCAAAGGAAAAGGTTCTATTAAACTTACAAAGAAAATTTCATGTGACAATGCATATTATGTTGAAGGATTGAATTATAATCTATTGAGTGTGTCATAATTAGGAAATATAGGTTGTAAAGTAGAATTTAAAAACAAATCTGCCAAAATCTATGACATTGATGGAGATTTGATAGGAAAAGGTGAACAAAATAGGAGTAATCTATTTTACCTACATATGGAAGATGCATCGCATTTTTTTGTTAGATTTGATGATGTGTGGTTATGGCATAAAAGGATATGTTATGTCAACTTTGATAATTTGATTAGCATCAACAAAATGAAGAAAGCCAGAAGATTTGCTAAACTAAAGAAGCTTGAAAATACAATGTGCAAACAATGTCAACTAGGAAAAATGACTAAGTCAAGTTTTAAAAGAAAAACCTACACTTCCAAAGAAGTACTACAGTTAGTGCATATTGATTTGTGTGGGCCAATAGAAGTACAAAGCTACCAAGGAAACAAATGCATAATGCTATTTGTGGATGATTACTCTAGGATGATGACTACCATGTTCTTATAACAAAAATTTGATGCATTTCAAATGTTTAAGTGGTATTTGGCCAGGGTTGAGAAAGAAATAAGAAAAAGTCTAAAGTGCCTAAGATTAGACAGAGGAGGAGAATTCATATCAAAAGAGTTTGAGATATTTTGCAATGATAAAGGAATTAGAAGGTCGACATCAGTACCAAGAAGTCCACCTCAGAATGGCATTGTAGAGAAAAAGAATAGATTAGTGATAGACTGTGCCAAAACACTAATGATGGAGAAAAATGTTGCACTAAAGTTGGAGAGAAGATATAAGTACAATAGTCTACACCCTGAATTGAATACAAGTTAAGAAAGGTACAAATGCAATGCCTTTTGAATTATGGTATGGTTGTAAATGCTATATTCTTAAAGATTCTAGAAATGGAAAGTTTGATGCAAAAAGTGATGAAGACATATTCCTTCAATACTCCACTAGAAGTAAAGAATATAAGTGTTTGAATACTAACACTAACAAGATTGTGGAGAGTGCAAATGTAAATTTTGATGAGCATGCAGAAGCTCAGGTTGATGCAACTAAGAAACTAGAAGAATAAAAATCCTTTATATACTTCTATAAAGGAATGCTCACTAAAGATGAAGCTGCAAATCAAGTTGGGAATCAACAACAAATTTTAGTATCAGTTGAGTCACAACTAGTGAATGCCAAGCTGCATTCAAAATCTGAGTTGTAGAATGTATAAAATGAACATTTTGATTTTGAAATTACACATGAGAGAGATGATGAAATACCAAAAAGAGATGTGCATAGTGACTCTAAAGCTAAAAGATCAAACATGGAAAGAAGGATAGAACCAAGACTATCCAAGTATATGAGAAGACATCACCCTACTAAACAAATCATTGGTAAAAAGGAAGCCAAAACAATAATAAGAAACAAACTAAAGAATGAATCATGTCTACTAAGCAAGATTGAACCCAAAACAATGAAAGATGCACTACAAGATGATAATTAGCATAGAGCTATGGAAGAAGAAATAGATCAAATAGAGAAGAAAAAAACCTAGACCTTAGTTCCAAGACAAACTGATAAGAATGTGATTGGTACCAAATGGGTATTTAGGAACAAGCTAGATGAGAATGGTGAGATTACAAGAAATAAGACTAGACTAGTCTGCAAAGGTTATGCAAAAGAAGGACTGGACTATGGGGAAACATTTTCCCTTGTTACAAGGATGGAAGGAGTGAGAACACTACTTGCATATGCTTCTTACAAAGGTTTCAAAGTCTACCAAATGGATGTAAAATTTGCCTTTTTGAATGGTATACCGAAAGAGGAAGTCTACATAGAACAACCAGAGGGATTTGTTGATGAAAACAACAAGGATATGGTTTGCAAACTACATAAAGCACTCTATGGTTTGAAGCAAGCACCTAGAGCATGGTATGAGAGACTATATAAATATCTTGTGAAGATTGGATTTGAGAGAATAGATGACAAGAACAACCTATACATCAAATCAAAAAAAGGTAAAGACATTTTGGTATCTAAAATCTTTGTTGATGACATAATATTTGGAGGAAAAGATACCTTATGCAAAGGTTTTGCTGATCAAATGAAACATGAGTTTGAGATGTCAATATTTAGAGAAATCAAATTCTTTGGTGGATTGCAAGTACATCAATTGAAGCATGGCATATTTATGACCCAATCAAAATCTATCAAGGAGATACTCAAGACATTTGGATTAGAAGATTCAAAACTAGTCAGTACATGAATAGTAATAGGACATAAGTTATCCAAGAATGATGAGTTAGTTGAAGTGAGACAGTGTATAGATCAATGATTGGAATGCTACAATATGTTGTGCATAGTAGACTAGACATTGCATTAGTTGTTGGAATAGTGGAAAGATTTTCTACTAACCCAAGAGAAAATCATCTGATGGTAGTAAAAAGAATATTGAGGTACCTTAAAGGAATAGATGACTTTGGATTATACTACAAGAGGAGTGAAAAGTTTGAGTTAAAAGCCTACACTAATGCAAACTGGGAAGGTAATATTGATAATAGAAAGAGCACTAGTGGAGGAGCACTTTTCTTAGGTAAATGATTGGTTACTTGGACCAGAAAAAAGAAAAGTTGTACCTCACAGTCCACAATAGAAGTGCAATATGTTGTTGCTGCTATCAACTGCGCCAATATCGTATGGATCAAACATCTACTACAAGGTATGAAGGAAGAGGTAACTAAACTTGTGATACCCTATTGTGATAACACACGTGCCATCAACATATTAAATAATCTTGTGATGTATGCCAAAACAAAGCATAGTGCAATTAAGTATCACTATGTAAGAAAATTGGTGGAAGACAAGAAAGTAAGGATGGAATCTATTAGCTCAAAGGAACAAATTGCTGACATCTTCACAAAAGCACTACCTAAAGATGCATTTGAGTATCTTAGAGGTAAGTTAGGGGTGGTACCCCTATCCAAGGTTGTTCGAGCAACAATAAAATTACCCTGCATCAAGCAAGTTGTATGTTGAAATGTTAGCAATTGATGCAGAGGATACTTACTTTGGGTTTTTGCCTAAAGTAACTAAAGTGCTGAAATTCCAAACAAGTCACAAGTAAGGTGAAAAAGGGAGAAATTAGAATTCCTACAAATGTTACACCTGCATGATAAGATGCTGAAATAATAAGTCTTTGTCATTGTTGTCAAAGAGGGAGAAATAGTAGAAACTGATCAAATGTATAGAATCAAATGGACAAAGGGAGAAGTAGCTGATACCAGAATAGTGGAAATAGAGGAAGAAAAAAATGTAAGAGGGAGAAATAGTAGTTAAGAAGAGCATAATTGATCAAAGTGGTAATATATAGAAAAGAGGGAGTCATACAAGAAATGATTAGACATGCAGAAGGAGAAGAAATAGCAAAAAGGAAACAATAACTAAGAGAGAGAAGCATAAGCAAAGAAATCAAGATAGCAGATCAAAGAGGGAGATGTGAAAGCTAATGAAAATAGAAATGGTAACAAAATTTCTTTTTGGCATTTGATTTACTATATTAACCTAGTTAGCATTTTGATAACATGGTTGATCAATTTGGTTTTCCATAAATGCTAAAGAGGGGGACTGTTGGAAATCTGATTGAAAAGATCATTGTTGAAGAAGGAAGATTCTTTGCAAAGAAGGAGATTGTTGATATTGTTTTGTCACTGATGTCAAACTTGATATTTGCTAGAATGGAAATTTCTTATAAGATCCAAGTACTATCACTTAGTTGAATGATGAAAAGGATTTAATCAACAAGATGTAACAAAAGTACCTAAGGGAAAGGTTGAGTTATGGTTTTGTAATGAAGTGCAAGGATCAGTTGAGACAATGGTAAAATGATGTATTGATGATACACTTGAAGATACAAGGGTTGGCCACACTTAGAAACTTTAGAAGTATAAGTTGTAACAAGGCTGTCTACACAGATTGACTAAGTTCATTAGTGGGTGCCAAGAAAGCTAGTTCATGCCAATCAAATTTTAAATTAGTGTCAAGAAAATGCAAAATCTAGTGTGTGCCAAGTGATATAAAAGGAGCTAAGAAAGTAATAGGTGCTGAGCATCAAGAAAACTTAGTGGATGCTGAGTGAATCCAAAGTAGGTGTTGAGCATCAGTAAATCATAGTTAGTGCCGAGTACCACAGTATGTGCTAAGCATCAAAATTTCAATAGTGCCAAGCTGTTGCATTATTTGAAAAGTCAAATATTTACCAAATCTAAGCTAAAAATTTTGTTACATTAAATTTTTTGAACTAGATGGAGGATAAGGATGATGAGTTGGTCATATAGAATTTTAGGTAAACCATTTTTGAGTGAATTTAGGAGGATTATTCATGATGTTTCTAGAAGAAACAAGATATGGGCTAGATTCATTGAATCCTACCTAATCCATTTGATCTAAAATTAAAAGTAGAAAGATTTGAGAGGGAAAAGGATTATATACTTCTATTTAAGGAGTCATAGGCCAAGAAGCTAGAGTTTTTGGGATACCAAGTTGTGAAGTTGTTGAAGTGTATCAAGGAGAAGGCATTGTAAAGGAAGAATAGAGCATAGAGAATCTACTTCAATAAGTGGCCATATAGGAGATTGCACTATTATATTGAGCATGGAGACTCAAGGAGACAAAGCTTGAAAGGAGGACAAGCTGTCAGAGCTAAAGAGACTGAAAGCCAAAAAAATTTGTGAGCTGAACAAAGATCTGAAATCTGCAAGTTAAGTTGTGAGTTGTATCAAGTCAAAAGCTCTTGTTGTTACTCTCTAACAATTGTGTCAGCTAAGGTAAAATCCTATGGAATTAGGTTGGTTTAACAACCATTTGTAAATCCTTTAACAAGGTGACATTCCAAGTGAATGTTCTAAAGTTCTCTAACTAGGCCCACTTCTAATAGGGTGGTTAAATCCTTTAACCAGGTCACATTTAATAATGTGTTATAGCCTTTAATAGGGTAGGCCTTTCACAGGGCATCACTTCATAAGAGTGAGAATTGAGTAGCATGTTATTGGTGGTTTTTTCCAAATTGGGTTTCCACATAAATCACTATGTTGTGTTGATCTTTCATGTGTTATGTTTGCATGTTGATTTTATAGTAACTTGCTAAAGTAGGAAAGCTTAAGCTTGAATGCATAAGTAGTTTAATGGGCTCACTTTACTTGATGAAAAGGTTGTATTATGACATTTTAACCTTGAATAACTGATTCACCCACCCCTCTCAATTATTCTTAAGTATTTCTAACAAACACAACAATAAATTATGAGCCTCCCATCTAGGAGTTCTTAATTTCAAATCTTACACATAATAACAATAAAAAACAAACAAATAATAATAAATGGTCTAGGCTTCAACTATTTTCCTATAAATAAAAAGAAACTAATTACAAATTCAATTTTAATAAAAAAACTATCTATATGTTGATGAAATAAACCAAATTCACCCCCTCACTTATTATACTAATACAAACAAGATTAAAAAATTGCAAGGGCTTTAAACATAACCCTTATAGAGACTTTGATGAAGTGTCTTCATCAACCCTCCTCATTTTCTAAATAAATATCAAATTGACAACATCAACAAATATCCTAATTGTAGAACCTAAAACCATCTGCACAAAATAATAGTTCTTGCTTGCCATGTACAATGAGAGACTTTTCCTTCAAAATTTCACATCTCTTCTAAGCATCTCTAATGTCTCCTCCAGTGTTGCACATGATATGTCTATCCTTTTAAATTTCACAACTCTTATGAGCTTGTATAAGCCTCCTCAATTGTTATGAAAACTAATAGAGTAAAGGGTTAATTAAATTACCTTAACTCCCTTCTTAAGATTTCACTTTATGCACATGCATTTCAATTTAATAATTAAATATTAATTATTAATGTCATTTACCTTTTAGGGTTTTATGATCTCCTTTATTAAGGATTGATTCTTTTTTTTTCATTCATTCATTTAGTCTAATAATATATTCTTCCATATTTTCAAAGCCAAACCCTTTCCTTCTCTTTATCTTTGCTTCTTTGTGATAGGTTCTTGTATGTAGGTGTTCTTCAAGTTTTGTGGATTTGTATGTCTCAAATCCTTCAAAAACATCTCTCTTTTTTGCAAAAAATATAAAATCTGATTTCCTACAAATAAGATGTCTTTCCTTCAAAAGTCTACATGTCCTATGAGTGTGTCTAATGCTTCCTCAAGTGCTTGACAAATCATTAATCACATATCCTCCCCTTACTCCTTGAAAGGACAATCACAATGCCAAACCCAACTATTTAGGGAAAAATATATGTTAAGTCCCCTCTTTTGTTCAAAGACAAATCTATCAAGAACTAGCTTTACAAGGACACAAATAAGTGGCTTCATGAAATGAATCATCCTTGAGTGAGAAAATTATTGGGATGATATAGAAAATCTCCTGCCTCTATTTCCTCTAGCTTTATGTAATATCTTTTATTAACTAAAGGACAAATATTTTATCATCTCTTGCATTGTGATAGCCTTATTTTCACTATGCCAAAACTTTGAAATTTATTGTGAAAATATTTTGAAATGTGTTGTATTGTTAAGGTTTGTTCTTTATTTTTTTTCATTTTACTTACAACATCTCTAACCTAATTATTTTGTCATAGCTTGGTGTTGAAAATCTTGCCCTAGTGGCATAATCTAATATCCTAAGATTTATATCTTTATCCAATCATGGAGAATTCCCTTAAATCTAAACTCAATTTCCACCTTTACCCTAGGTTTTGTGTTTAAGTGGGATATTGTATGCCATTTTCAAAATTTTCATCATGTGATATGATCAGGGTTTACACATCTAGTCATAAGCTCAGGTTTTCCATCTCTCGATGCTACAATGTGAGGGTTAGTAGAGAATTATAAGGGTAAAATGTTGTGTCTCCTAATCTTAAGATATACTATGTGGTTGTAACATCACAGGTGTATGTTTTCAAGTTTCCAATCTCATGGTTATCTTGTTGTCATGTCATCATATGTGTCTCATGGTATGCAATAATCTTTTGATGTTCAATATACTAAATGGCATATGATCAAAAAGGAAAAAAGGGGAACACTTGACCATGTGATAGGTAGGAGGATCATAAGATTGTAAAGGATATAAAGTGTTAAGGGTATGTTACAATATTATGATGAAAGGAAGATTTCATAATCATAAAGGCTTTGTAGGAAACATCTAAAGATACAAAGAGTTGTGATCATAAGATCGTAGGAGCAGATTATAAGCTTTTTGATGACATGATAAGGAAGAAATTGTAAGATAATAAGGCAAGAAATGTTAAGTGATCTAGTAATGAAAAGTGGGGTTGGGTGCATGAGCATAGGATTTTGAGACATGTGACAATTGATATCTTCTAATGCTATGAAGAATAGTAGATCATATGATCAAGAGGGCAATTCATGAGCTTTACAAAGCTACAAAGCAATGCTAGATTGTACGATCATAAAGATAGATCTTGAAGCTTTCAAAGCCATGATAAAGAAGGGAAAGCTAGTAGCATATGGTCGGGAGGTGAAGTTAGAAGCTAAAAGTAACTTCCAAAGTTAAGAACTCAATTAAGTGACTATGATCAAGAGATCATAAGGTAAGAGAAGTTGAGACACAATGTTATGCCAAGCCGTGATCATGAGATTGTAAAGGTTCTAGAGATAACTTCTAAAGTTATGAAAGGGTTTAGTTAACCATGATCCTAAGATTGTAAGGAAAATGAAAGAAAGATAAGATGATATGAAAGGGTTTGTTAAATATTTGGCATAAGATCATGGCTCTAGAGGGTAACTTTGTTTCCAATGTTCTTATCTTATGATGTGTTGTGTCTCATAAGATCATGAGAAATTGGAGGGGCTTCTTTGAAGACAAAATATATGGTACATTTTAGGATCATAGAGGTCATTTTATAGGCTTATGAGAATGTGATAAGGGTTTGAATTCAAAGCAATCATAAGATAGTAAAACTATGTTCCCCGCCTAAGAGAATATGAAGGGTTTACATGCCAAAGCTGATCGTAAGATCATAAACCCTAAATAAGACACAAAAGCACTTTTTTCTTTTCATCTAAACTGGAATAACAACATATGTTCTCAACCAATAAAATTTGAATAAAATACAATGAATACTGAGCTAGAGAAGTTATGTCAATGTTCCATGGAGGTGATAAAGAACACTAAATTTAAGGCTCAAGCAAGTAGCAAATCACTGCATAGAGAACGTTGATGACATACATAAAGTATAAGGGTATTCTCAAAGGTCAATTACAAATTTACATATACATAGAGAAGAGATTTCTATTAGTTCCGTAGTTTTTACTGTGAGCAAATTATAGTTTTCAGCAACAATTATAGAGCTTTCAGTTGCATATTCATAGTCAACATGTTAGATGAAGAGGTCGAAGAAATCCAAGCCATAGACATGGAAATTGTAGAGACTTTAACTTCAAAGGGAGAAAAAACTAGGAAGAGAAAGCCTAATGGGTTTGTTGATGAATGGATTAAGTTATTCTCTGAATCTTCAAATGCCATCTCTATGAATGATGATGACTTCCATGATCCTTATGCTTTTTGGAGGGATGTTGTATGCCCTAGTGTCAATGGATATGAATTATTTAGGTACTTCTACCACAATAGAATGGATAAAATCCTTGTTTACAATCCATGGAAAAAGAATCTAGCAAATATTATATTTCCAAAAGTATTCATGGATGGTGATTTTTTGAAATCCCTTATTAAATCATATAATCAGCAACGAAATCATTCAACAAGCATGACAAGACCATTCTGTGCACATTGGACAATATTTCTTTCATAGAAGCCTTTGGATTGGAGGCTGCAATGAGTGAGCCAATGGACCTAATTTACCTTCAAATAAAATTTGAAAGGAATACCAAGGCTTACATAGGGAAGTCTATGTTGCAACACATCCCCATGGACCTCAAGTAGGTGGGTGATTACCCAAAGAAAGTAGACAAGATGATGCCCCTAGATAAATTCAATAACTATTTTGTGAAGATAGACTATGGTGTCCACAAAGTAGTAGGAAAGGATGAATCTTACATGGTCTATGGGGAAGAGTTTATTATTTACAAAGATGTACAAGATGAATACCATAGTGGAGAATATGGCTGTGGAGTATATTCTGGAGAAGATGAAGGATAATATTGGGCTAGAACAAAGTGGAGAAATGATAAATTTCAAGTTCCACCATTATTCATTTCTGATGCATTTAATTTTGTACAAGAACATGGGATATATTAGTCTAGACTTCATTAATTACACCTCTAATATAAATGGAGAGTTTCCAACTCAGCTATGGATATGGGTATGCACTAGTTCTTATCACTACTTTGACTTTGCTTATTTCTTTAATAATTTCAGTTCTCTTATCATGAAAATGTTAAACCCTAGTTACTTTAGGGCACATGAGATTTTGAAGAGTCTTTTGAGACCAGCCCTACTCCCTAAAAATAAAAGATTAGATCACAATTGGGGAGATATCTTTCTATTGCCAACGTTTTCCCTCATGAGAGTTTATGGTTGTCCTCAACCACCTAATATATTGGCCAAATTCATCCCCCCTAGACTAGCCATCATTGAATTCATGTGGGAATTATTTATGGTTAGTAGGGAGTACCTAGGACCTAGAGTGCATAGAGGCATATTTTTGTGTAGGTGCTTTAGGATAGGAAATGTTTCAATTGAAAAAGAATCCTTAGATCAAATACATTCTTTTCTCCACCATTGCAATTTATCAATTGACCCTTATAGAATGTATGATCTAGATAATTGGATGAGGAACACCCTCAAATAAATTAGAAACTATGTGTTGCCAAGCACCAAAGAATTACCACACAAGGACCACATTCCCAACATTGTAGTTGAGGGGGAGACTACTAACAAACTAGAAAAGTTTGATGATGTTCGAAGGGTGGAGAGGGAGCTGAAGAGGGTAGATCCAAACTTTAAAGGTTATTATATGGATCTCCCTTACTCACAAAGGATAAAGAAGATGGTTATTAACCATACTAAGACCATGGCACAAATGCTAGAGAGGCCACTTTCCGAAGGGTGGAGAGGGAGTTGAAGAGGGTAGATCCAAACTTTAAAGGTTATTATATGGATGTCCCTTAGCCACAAAGGATAAAGAAGATGGTTATTAACCATACTAAGATCATGGAACAAATGCAAAAGAGGCCACTTAGAGAAGAAGAAAGGGTAAACCCTAACAATCCAAAGCCAAATGTGACCCTATAAATTGACAAGGATGAACTTGTAGAGGCATCATAGGTCACCAAGCATAAGGTAGTTCATATAATAAAAAAGGTGAAACAAAGAACTGTGTAGATCCTGCCTTAAAGAAATTATTATTTTGTTGATATGAGACAAAACTACATACAAGATGGAGTTATTGTGGCAAAGAACTCTTTGATCAACTTCGAGTTAGCATCAGTAAGATTGGATGATAGGATCATCCAATCTCAATAATTTATTGAAGATGATGAATTCACCAAGTTTATTGAGTTAAGGAGCTTCCTCTACAAGATTAAACATAGTGAGCTAGTACTGAAGATAAAGGTAGGAGAGTTTGATGAGAAGTAGGAATTGGTTGACAAGCTTCATACCTATGATCTAAAGAGTCAACTAATGACTCTTAAGGAGGCTAGAGATTTAGTGTAGAGAAGTGGTATGCTTCTAGTGTCAGGATGGGATTTGGAACAAGCTTTCATGCTTGACTAGATCAAAAGACAAGAAAATGCAATATCATATGAGGCATATGGTGTTGGTGGGCTAAAAAGGGGATCAAGATTCAACATTGATTCCAAATCTCTAGTAGTAGGGAGCATGGCTCCTGAAACAAATAAGACTAAGCTAATGGATGTGTGGAGCACAAATTAGGGAAATATGATAGTTTGGATGTTATAGTGTACCTCAAATACATAAATATCCAAGGCCACGAAACATTTCTCATTCATGAATATGGCCAAGGTAGAGGAGATAGAAACAAGAATATCTAAGGCTATCCATGACTGTATAGATGTTAGGAAGAGTTCAAGAAGATCCATGTGTACAAAAAGAAAGTAGAGGAATTGGATGCCAAAGTTTAGGGGTTAGAAGAAAAAGTTACATCTTTGAGAGAGCAACTATCTAATGCAGAACAATTTGCTAGTGTAGAGTAGAGTGTCCAAGAAAAACCAACCGAGGTCATATTGGAAACTAATAGATAGACAAAGGAGTTGTAAATAGAGGAAATAAAGCCTAAAAGAATTATCATTGATCCTCCATTTCCACAACAAGGTGATGAGGTAAGGACAAGTGTCCTTAAGAGCATGATAGCCCACATAGTGAAAACTCTAAAAAAAAATCTAAATAGTCTCATGATCTATTTATTTATTTACAAGATGTTGAGCATGTTTGCAATGAGGCACTTACATGGCTATCACCCACTTTTAATCTATGGGGGCCATACACTTAATATTTGGAGAGGCTAATAATGTTGATGGCTAAGAAGCCAAATTTTCCTGAAAAAATTAGTACAATAAAGGAGGGTTTGGAGATAGTACAATAATTAATAGGTTTCTTTACAGGTAAGTTGAAAAGTATACAATGAAAGATGAAAGTCTTATCACAAGGGATTGAGCCCTGAATTCCTCCAATTTTTGATGCTAACGAGAAATTGAGAGACTGGCAAGAATGGTTAGACTCTTTTAGTGCATTGCTAACTCAAGAAGCCATAACATTAGTTTTTGAAGATATAGTGATGTCCTATTTAATAACCTAATTGATTCCTTATTTAAAGTTGAAATAGAGTTAAATAAGTTTTTTGTAGAATCAAGAGCTATAGTAGATGCCAGAAGGAATAAGGAAACAAATGAGTTAGATGGAGTTAAAGGAACCAAGTGGCCCACAAAAAGGGAAATCTATGTTTGGGAAGCAATGGGAGAGATTAAGGCTCTGCTAGCAGGAGGTAGCTGAAGTTTTATGCATTGAAAATAGTAAAACACAAAAAGAATTAAAGAAAAGCTTCTCTAGTAATTATAAATTTTAGACATATCTTTCCTTTTCTATTTTCCATTAAGGTTTTGAAATTTTTTCTCGCATTTGAAGCTTGTTGTACACCTCTATATAAGGACTTCCAAGATGTGGAGTGAGGGTCTAAAGTCTATAGAATTTTTAGAGTTTTATGTGTTTGAATTTGTAGACGCTAAAAAATGGTTTGCATCTATGGTTTCATCACTTCTTCTATACTAATTCATCCCATTTTCTAATTCTACTAACTTTGATTTTTTGGCCAAATTGATCATACTTTATCATTTGTATGCTCTTCCACATCAATTTCAACATCATCAGAAATCATATCAAATCAACTCAAAATCACCCCAAATCAACTCGAAATCACCCAAAATTAGTCCTAATCATCATAAAATTTATCAAACATCTCAAATCAATCATCATCTATCCAATCCTAGGCATTTTTGTGGCTTTCAATGCCTTGGAAACCTATCAATCTATCAATCTTATCAATTTAACCTTAGTACTATCATGGCTCTCAATGCTAGGTCAAACTATCATTCATGTCATCTGATCTTTGATGTTGTTGAGGCTTTTAGTGTTAGATCATGACATCATCAAACCACTTTAATAATATTGACTATGTTCTTCGATATTATTATGATCAACCTTATCAATCAATCTCGACCCTATAGCATTTACAATGTCAGTTAAATGTTACGTATCAATCAATTCATGTCATGTGTCCTTGGCATGTTATCAATTTCGATCAATCAATCAATTTGACCATGGCTTTGGTCTACCTATCATCATCCTATCAATCTTCATCAATCATCACATTCTCATTAAAGGATACTATCGCACTTATTTAATCAAACTGGCCAATCATTTACTATTTTTTTTCTATAGGATTAAATAACCCATAATTTAATCCTATCTTTCTTACTAATAATTCTTCCTAATTATCATCCTAAATTAATTAATTTTATTAATTAATTGATTCATCATCCACAAACCATGGAAATTCACAATTTCCTAAGCCACATTTTCCATCATTAATTCCATTTTTTACTAATTCCTATTTTGTGGAATAAAAGGATTTTTAATTCAAATATTCTACAAAATATTGACATCATCATGACATTTGGGTATGACACCTCACAGATTCTCCTTTGACACTTGGCTAAGAGATGTCATAATCCAATATTCTTATTCTCTTACACATGTCCATATTTGGCCTCTTTGTCATAGATTCTAGGCTTTAAGTGGGTTGAGGTGTCTTATGATGCATCATAGATTCTCTTCCACATTTAGCCAAGTTTGACTTCCATGCGTCATAGAATCCTACATTTGGCATCTTCTATCATATGCATCATGGATTCTCAAAGGAATCTCTTGCCACATTGCGTATCTAAGGGTGAAAAATCCAATGCTTTCACCTTGAGTGTTGATTATAAAATGAGCATTCTTCCTCTCATTTCCAGTCCTAATTCTTGAGTTCTTGGGTCCCTAGTTTTTTAATCTTTTGCACTCTTGCTATCACACTAAAATCACAACTTCAAGTATTCTCATAGAATTATCATCATCTTAGGCTTTTGCTTCAATTTTTGTGTCCACTATAGGCAACTTTGGAGCTACATCATTTGGAGAAGAAAGAAGGACATGGGAGCTACAAATGAAAGAGGGAGTTTTAACATTGTTTTCTTCTTTTGATTAGTTTGGCTTTCATGGTAGACTAGTGGGTGCTAATTTATGTTGATTGAGTTTGTGATTTTCTCATAGTATGTTATGCATTTAACCCATTTTCTAGGTACTACAATTGGTGAACCCGATGTGAACATGCTTATCTAACTTCGGTTTTCTTGTTTTGTGCTTGTAGGTGCAAGGAAGGAGCTCACTAGGAGGAGTATAATGGCTATCTACACTTCCATATCACACCTAGATTAATTAGGGGGTCCATTAACACACTTGTATTCTCTTGTTTCATGAATTTTGTTAGCTTGGTGTCCTAGGGTGCACTCTGCTCTATAAGGGCGCACTTGGGACCCCTAGGAGCAGTTTTAGGAGTGTAGAAGCCACCAAAACTCCTTTTTCTTGTTTTTGACTTCCCAAATATGCCCAAAATGTACCAACTACATCATTGACATATTATGCATTGTTTGGGTGCACTTGGTAGTATAGGTGTCAAAATTTGTAGTTTCTAGGTCTCATTTAGGGTACAATTCCCCACAACTTGCACCTGGGCTCCGAACTGCACCCAAAAACTACCAAATATGCTCAACTAGGACCCAACTATGTCGTGGATGTATTTAGCACTATCTAGGTAAACTTGGTGGCATTCTAAGCGATTTTGGCCTTCTCGGGTGCAATTTTCTCTCTCAGAGTGCACCTGGTTCACAAGAAAACACACACATAACATAGAATCTACATCTAAGGTTTCCATTTGCTTCTAAGACATATATTAGATGATTTTGTTTTATTGATGGTCTATTTTCAGCATGTGGTAATCAATGTATGAAGACATGATCATAACAAACTACCAATCCTTATTTGCAAGACGTTGTTGAAGGCATTATGTGTTTGTCAAAACCATGTGTGTAGATTTCTTACATTAAATAACACTTCATTTGGTGCTTAAAATGAACTTTTTCTTTTATTCTTAGCATGTCTACAATGTTTAAATCCCTAGGAGTTACATTAGATGTATCCTCTCCCCTCACCATTTGTGGATCTTGGGTGTAAGAGAAATCTATGTAACTTCTGTAGGAGGCCTGCCTTAGACCAAGATACTCAATATTGAGTATGCCATGGGATGACCTTAGAGCGATAATGGGCCAAAAGCTAGGTCAACATTTTAGCTACTATATAAAATTTGATTACGGTGAAAGCCATGTTGGCGGTATTGCTGTGTGATAGCTCTCCTCAACTACCCTTATGGTGTGTCAAACCCCGATTCTCGGGGCTAGGAGACCTTGTATGGAAGTTTATCATTCACTTGCTGAACATAATTTCCTTACTAAAAAGTATGTTTTAGTGGCCAAAATCCTTTCTATCCACTAGCTCAAGGGCTCACCCATGCCCATGAAGAAATCTTACATTCTCATAGTCCTTAGTAGAGGCAACAGTCCCTAGGGAAGTCATGCCCCTTGGGAAGCAGATCTTGGTAGCCTTGAGAAGTGAGTGCGCTATAAGGGGGAGCATATGGTGCCAAGATCCTAGGTTGTCTACTCTAGAAAGGTGTGGCTGAACTTTGGTTCAAGTAGGAATTTAGTGGATACAGTCTTAAGCCCTAGGTTGTGGTGTGTTTGTTCACTTTCAACAATTATTCTTGTCTTAATGTTTCTTGCGTGTGTGTGAAACATAATCAAGATAAAATCCAACATTCAAATTTACACCTTGGAAACTTGCAAACACTTGTCAAAGCATTACACATTGTCAAAACATTTCAACCTGTGTCCAAACTTTGTAAAATTTGGTTCAACACATTCAAAGCTTAGAAAACATGGCAACTTGTGATCCTAAATGTGCTTGGAAAAATGTAGATTTCATTCTTGCATAAACCCCACTTACATTTACCCTAGTCTAGGCCTCATTCTTGCATCATATAGACTTCATATTTCACCTTTTAGTCCTCATTTAGTATCAATTACCTTTCATATTGCATCCATTTGTGTTTAGTTTACCTCCCTTAGTTTTTACATTCCAGTCTCAAAATCTGCACTTTGCATCCACCATCTTGCATCCTTGCATAACCAACCTTCATATTGCCACTTTAACCATTCTAGGTGTCATAAGCATCATTTTGAGCCTTTATTCTTGTCTTAACATTGTCCCTTGCTATTTACCTCACTGTGGCAACAATCTGGAAATCATAGCACCTAGAATCACCTTAGTCTCAACCCAGTTTACCAACTGCACCCAAACTGGCCCCAACTACATCATGGGCATATTTTGTACTATCTAAGTACACTTTGTGGTCTAAGGACCTAGTTTGGGATTCTAGATAACATTTTGAGGCTTCAACTGTGTCTTTAGGTACCTAGATAGCTCCCATTGCATTAACACGCCTGGATTTGCATTCGGCATCTCCTATTCTTCATTGCATTCACTTAGGACATCATTCCTTAGGTCATAACCTCTATTCTAGATCTCTCAACCCATCATAACATCAACCCCAACATCTTAGCTTCCTGGCATATCAATTTGGCAACCATACCCCTTAGAATCAACAAACATTCATCCTAGCTTCCCAACTGCCCCTAGAAACTACCAACTACACCCAAACTGGCCCCAACTATATCATAGGTGTATTTGGTGCTATTTGAGTGCACTTGGTACTACTAGGGAACACTTGGGTACTTGCATGACCATTTTGGGCCTCCAAACTGCACTTTAGAATCCCAAGACTACATCTAGAAGCCTTTGTACCTCCTCATTTTGTATTTGACCCAAAACCACATCTTGCACCCAAAATATCATTTTACACTTTTGCATACCTCATATGTACTC
Source organism: Cupressus sempervirens (assembly GCA_028749045.1). Lineage (NCBI taxonomy): Eukaryota > Viridiplantae > Streptophyta > Pinopsida > Cupressales > Cupressaceae > Cupressus > Cupressus sempervirens. Next base: position 798,920,656 of record CM053786.1, on the reverse strand, counting down.
AGCATAACCACCATTCTGAGTCTCCTAAATGTCATTTTGAACCCAAAAACCTTTGAACTTAGTCGAAAGTCTGAACAAAAGTATGGACCCTAGAGTATTACATTGTTTCAATGGATAATGGATCTTTACCATGGTCATTTTATCATTTTCTTTGGTCAAATGCTATCTATGTCAAGTTATAATTGACTTTCTCATTTCAATCTTATCACTTTTTGTCTGTTTTTGGTCAAGATCCAAAAACTATTGTCATAATGTTACACTCTTAGGTTAATACCTTTAAAAGATTTCACCTAAGTTTAAAATACTTTCCACATAACCTTGTCATTACATTATCATATTCCTAGTATCCCTAAATGTCATTTTGACTCACCCTAGTGGCATATCCCCCTCATCTTGCATTGGTTAAAATCCTAGCATCATTTTCACTATCAAACCCTATCAAATTGTCCATCAATCAAAACTGTCTTCCTGATCATTTATCCTCATTTTGCATAGCCTAAATGTCATTATCAACCCTATAACACCATCCTTTTCATAGTACACCTTTCATACATTAACCTTTAGCATCCTTACTTAGTCTAAAACATAACCCTAACCTTCATTTTGCACACCTTCAAAATGACACCTTACATTTGCATTTGCATAATATCCCTAGGACATTTGCACTTTGCATACCAAAACCCTAGTTTATTTGGAATTTTCCTAGGTTTCATAACATCTCCAAACACTTAAAAATCCCAAAAACACTCATATCTTTCATACCCACATCTTAGTTATCAAGTTTTGACCTCTTTTACCAATTGCACACTTCAGGTGTGCAGTTGGTATTTTTAGGATGTAGTTGGTAGTTTCAGAGTGCACTTGGTAATTAGGTGTTTCATTCTAGGTTCCAAAACCCTAATCTTCACTTCCATGCCTTGCATTACATCCCAAGACCTTAGGAAACACTCTAAATCACTCAAAACACTCAAAATTTGCATTTTAGGCACCCCAACACCTCTGTTTACCCATTGCATGCCTCTTACTTACCAACTAATCACTTTTAGGCCCCAAATTGCATCATGGGTGAACTTGGTACTATTTGGGTGTAGTTGGTAGATTAGGTGCACACTTGGTAGGTAGAAAGTCCATTCAGGTTTCCCTCCATTGCATCTGCATTCTTAGGTATCATGCTGACACTTACTAGGACACAATCAGCCCAAAGACCTAAAGAACTTTATCAACCTTTGTTTTCTAAGGCACAAAAACAACCAAAACCTCATCCAAGATAGAAGAAGAGCAAGAAAACCCAACATCCATTTGATGAAGACCAAATTGAGGCATCACAACCATTACTTGCAGACCCCTTGAACATGTATCCACAAGAGCACCATAATCAAGCTATGACACAAAAAACCTTAAACAATGCACCTACCATGAGATTTCCTCCAAACACTTCCCCCACACATGGGATGGTTCAATGGAATCCTAACTTTGAACCTATATTTGTGCCGATACCACCTGGAGGTGGAAGTGTACCAACCACACCCGAGGATGAACAAACATATTCCTTTGAATTTAGCAAACCCAATGCAAGTACCTTCAACCCTAACACATCAAACATACAACAAGATACTATACACCTCAGTGATGACTTTGGCATTGCTAATGAAGAAATTTCTAGGGCATGTCAATACAAAAATTTTGGCAAAAACTTCAAATGTTTGGCAGCCCAAGAAATTGTCAAATTCAACCCAAACGTGGAAGGACCTACGTCCAAACATCAAACCAGCACAACCATTGAAAACATACAACCCATGGTCAATTTGAACTTAGGTAAGGGAAAAAAACCTTTGGATTTTTGAAATGCAATCATGGCACCGATAAGGTCCCATCAAGAATCAACCATTGAAATCCTCCAAAGTACATTTGAACACATCAATGTTAATCCCTTTTTCGACAAAATGCCACCAATTCCTAAACACCACAAAAGGACATTAAGACTTGATTTTAGTCACATGATGCAACAAAAAGATGCACCTAAAGGTACTTATGCTCTAGGGATGCTAGACATACCTCCTTTGGAGATGAATCAACAAAGTGCACCTTTGCTTCTAACTCTACCAAATGCTATGACATCAAACGTTATGGAGCCTCCCACAAGCACACTATGTGAAACATCAACTACAACAATCCCTATTGATGCACAAAGGAAAAGTCTTATTGACATTACACCTATTCCCAAAAGGAATGCACCTCATTATCAAGTCAATATGATGTCCCATGGAGGAACCTCTAACACACAAAGGAGCCAAAGCAACAATACCAACATGACGATCACTTCTTAAGGACATAACCAACTACCCTAGAAACATCAACCTGTGATAGTCCAATGACCTAATGTTTCCAACACACATTCAATGTATCAACAAAAACATCAAGCACAACAACAAGAACCTCAAGTGGTACAAGAATCCAATGTCACTAACACAAAACCCAACGTAAACCCACTTGACTTCTATGCAATGTATCAAAAACAACAAGCCATGTTTGCTAAATAGCAAGAGCAACTCAAACAATAGCTGGAATATCAAAGATGCCTTGAGCAAAAAATTGCATACTAGCAACATTTGTTACAACAACAACATGTTCTACAATAACCTCAAAAGATACCTCTACAACAACAATCACATACATGGTCTCACATATAGCCAACAGAGGTATCCCAACAACAACCACAACAAGTGGCACAACAACAACACATGATACATCAATCATAGTTGATACTACAACAAGTACCCCAACAAGTGTCACAATAGGGTCCCTTTTGTCTTTGAGGTGCCAACATACCTCCAACACCTAGTGACACATCATCTGACTCATCAGACACAAAAATGTTAGATACAAGTAGACATAGCAAACTGTCTACTCATAGGTGCAAAGGACTTGAAGGAAAGACTATCATGTAAAACCCTAATGAAAATCTATTGCAACAATTCAAACAACTTTCCAAACAAGTTGAGGCATTGGGAATCCAAAAGAAATAAGCTCTATATATAGAAAGGGACCTATGTCCTAATCCATTTGACAAAAGTCTATATATGCCTCCATTCCCAAAACACTTTGAGGCTCCAAGGTTTGAAAAATACTAAGGAAAAGGCAAGCATGTTGATCACATTTGAGAATTCTATGCCTCTTGTACCAAACTCAGTGATGAGCCCACTTACATCATGAGAGTGTTCCCTCATTCTCTAGCCTAGCCCACACTTGAATGGTACTCCAAACTTCCTAGTAATATCAAATCTTGGTTGGAACTAGCAGACAAGTTCATCTCCCACTTTGCCTTTAACATTACAAATGAGGTGACACTTTCTAATTTGTGCTCAACTAAACAAAAGACAAGAGAACCTTTTATCACATTCTTACTATGTTGGAGAAGCTTAGTTAGTCAATGCTCACTAGATAGTCCTAAAGAAAAACAAGTTAACTTGTGCATTGAAAATTTAGTCCCGGACTTAATGTATGAACTCAAAATCAAGAGTCCAAGCACCATATATACATTGATGAAAAAAGGGGCTAGTATTGAAGATGCTCTTATCTGTAAGGGAATCCTCAAGATAAACAAGGAAAACAAAAAAACGAGTTCCTCTAATGAAAAGGAAATTTTTTTCTCCAAAAATAAGAATATGACCAATGATGGCATTGTGGATGCCAGTACAATTAGCACAACACAACCTCAACTAAATTTGAAAGGTGCAAACCCTACAAATTCACAAACTTCTAATCAAACAACACCTCAACAATAGAAAACTGAGACTTCCACACAACACAAACCTTGAAGACATCCTAGAACCAAGGACAAGAAATTCACACCATTGGGGATACCTCTTGAGACTGCACTGTGGCAGTTATTGAGTAATAACTTCCTACAGTTACCCTGAATCAAAGATGTACTATTGACTAAAGCTGATTAGTGGGATGACAAAAAGTACTGTGATTAACATCGCACCAAAGGACATAAAACCTCATCATGCTTCCAATTGAAACATGCAATACAAGAGCTTATTGATTATGGTGTAATCACTGTTGATCCATCACTATTAGCATCCAACTCTGAACACACTATCTTCAAAGATCCTTTGGGTAATCATGACAAAGAAAAACCCTCTAGTTCAAATTCAAACTCAAGAGGTAATGTGAATCACATGCGCACTCGATATGACTACACAACTATTTGAATGAGTCAGATTCCTATATATCCACATTTACCTTAAAGGTTGAAGACCATCATTGTGCTATCACTACATGCCATACCAAGATCACTCTACCTAGAGCCCCCTCTAGATCTACTGCATCTACTAGACCTGCACCCCCTAGTAGACCTACAACTCCTACTTCATCTGATTAAAGCCTTGTTGAACAACTTGACAAGACACCTATGCAAATATCCATCTTGGACCTACTACATGCATCTCCCCATCATTAGAAGATCTTGGATCAAGCCCTTAAAGAGTTAGTAGTCCCAGATAACATTGATGTTGCCTAGTTCTAGGCCATGGTTGGGAACCTATCTACATCACAACATATCACCTTTTCCCCTCGAGATATTCCTAAGGAAAAACCTAATCACAATGACCCTCTTCATCTCAAAGTCTTCATCCATAATGCAAAAGTCAGATGTGTCTTAATAGATGGAGGAGTAGGACTAAACATCTGTACTCTTAATGTTGTCAAAAATTTTGGGTTATTCTAAAGATGATGTGGATCCCTCTCAAAGAATCACAATAAAAGCTTATGATGATGGTGAATGCTTGTCCAATGGTGTCATCATATTACCTGTCAGAGTTGGTCCAACTACTGAAGATACATTGTTCCATGTCCTAGATATAGAAATGAATTGCAACATGATACTAAGATGCCCTTGGCTTCATGCTATGAAAGTAGTACCTTCTACATATCATCAATGTCTGAAGTTTTCCTATGACAACATGGAGGTTACTATCCTTGGCGATCCAGATCCATTCCAAATTTGTGCCAATCTAAGAGATGCCACTACATACCAAATCCCAAGCAACAGTGAAGCACAACCCACAAATTTCTCTAAGTATGTGGATGCTAATATGCTCCTCAATAAGGCCAAGGAAAAGATGAAGATTGAAGACAATGGGTGTGGAGAGTACCTTATGTCTCAAGTATCCCACGTTAGGGAGTCGACACCTTCTCCCCAATCTTATAGATCATCATACCCACAACATTCTAAAATCAGTACAAAGAATGCCACTTCTATCAATGAGAATACATCTGTATGTATTGAGAAAGAAAAAGAAGAACAAAAACCCACTTTGATATCTCCTAGCAATTATGGCCTTGGGTTTATTATCATGCAGAAAAAAGGCTATGATGGACACAGTGGTCTTGGATCTCAGAAACAAGGAATCATTGAACCTATCACTACAAGAGGATGACCTCCTATTTTGGGGCTTGGATTCAAACCATTACGAATAGGTCCTCCAAGTACTATGGTACCTACATGCAAGACCATGGATTTTTTGAACAATGAAAAGGCATCTGAGGATATCCTAGTTGAAACCAACAATCCTCTAGCTTTTGAGCATGACCCCAATGATACAACTGAATCTAATGCCCATATCCATACCTTCAAAAACAGCCCATTCAGCACTAATGATGACATCCCCTTAAGTTATCCCAAACTATTGGATTGGGACCAACGTGGACCACTAATTTTTTATCAATTCAACAATGATGATGGTCTCACAATAGACTTTGAAATCTATGAAGGTATTATGACTGAAGATCATAAAGAAGCAATTTCTCCTAAAGAGAACACATTGGCATATTTTGGGGAGTCAAATCCATCTTCTAGTTACAAAGCTAAAAGCGAAGAAAAAAATGACAAAAGTAGGTCTCTTGGTGAAAATCAAAAGGTGCCATTAGACCATAAAAAATCAAAAGTTAAGTAGCTCCCAAGGAGACAAAATGAAAAATATGATGCCATGAATATTAGTGTTCGAGTGTTCAACATGCCACAAAGTCTTTTGGAGCTCTCTCGATCAGCATTCATGTGGAAGGTCATTGGTCTCAAGTCCCCCAATCCTCCCTTATATCTAGTTGTTTATCCCCAAATCCAGGTACCTAATTTTCCCAACACCCAAGATCAAATCTTTATCCCATAACCCTTTACACATGTCATCATCAGTGACATCCCACATGGAATATCTGTTGACCCAATTATCCTTAGATGCCTTGATTCACAAGAGGCAAACATTTTCTTACATACGGTATGCAATAGTATAACTCGAGGCCTTTCTAGTGGTTTGATCTTAGCTACAGACTTGGAATGACTCCTATGTAGTTATGGTCAGTTTTGGGTCCAGAGATTATCAGTTAGTAGTACCAACAATAGATATCTTCTCAACATTTGTTAGTAACATTTTTTATTTCATCTAAAAGCCCTAAAAAAATATCAAAAAAATGGCAAAAAGTCTTGAAAAATTACCAAAAAAAAAAGGATTCCTTGATGAAAACCTGGAAAATAGGCATCTTGGCATGAAAATTTGAGTTAAGAGAAAGCTTCCATCCAAAAGTGAAAACTTGGCAAACAGGTACTTTGGGCAAGTACCATGGTGAAAACCTGGCAAACAGGTGTCATGTGTAATCAATTTTTGCTCCTCCATCTATTGGGATTCCATCTAGTCTTTTCCCCCTCTATTATTCCTTGATCATATCTTTCCTATTGCAAGACATCCTTGGATCCTTGACCATGGCTCACAAACTGGTTAACATCCATTGTTATCTTGCCTAAGCATCACCAGTCTACACACTCTTTGTCATCAACATTTGCACATATTTTTTGTCTTGTTTGGGGGCATATTACCTACACATTGCATGAGTTTGAACTTAGACTGGGGGCATGTCCCTAAACACATTTTATCCATTGGACTTATAACATAACGGATTGGAGCTAACACTTGTATATGCTTTTATGATCCTGAAAAAATCCTAAAAATTCAAATGCAATCCTGAAAAAAATTCTAAAAATTCAAATATGATCCTGAAAAATCCTAAACATTTGAATATGATCCTGGAAAAATCAATTAAAAAATCATATAATGTCCTAAAAAAAGAAGTAAAAAAATCATAAAATGATACTTTAAAAAATCACTAAAAATCATAAAATGATCCTAAATAAACCCTAAAAGTCGTAAAATGTCTTGAAAAAACTAGTCACACAAAAACATCAAATATCCCAAAAAAACCCTAAAAATACAAAACCCATCAAAAATTTGCAATAAACCTTGTACATATTCACTGTGGACAAAAACCCCTTTTTGTGTGAACACTTGCATTTTGCAGACTGAAACTCAAAAGCACAACACTTCAATGACAATCACAATATCTAAGCAATGTGAACCAACAATCAATCCAACATGTCACTATGAACCTATCAACTAAATCCTCAAATAGGGCTATCACATCATCAACATGTCAAACACCATCTGAACACCTAAAATGCTAAAAAGAAACTAATAATGGAAAAGAAAAGCTATTGGCTCACGTTATTTAGTGAGTGATTTATTTTTTGCTTTTCTTTTCTTTAATCATGTTCCTATGCTACTTGATGATATAAAATGATCTATGAGAGTGATCGGGATGGTTCGTGGTCATATTTTATTTTCTATTTGTTACAATGTACCTTTGAGAGTTTGGGGCATGTACATATGCCTCAGGAAGGACAAGGTCATTTTTTGTCTACATCGTGCTTGTTTACACAAAAGGTTTGCATTTTGTGCTCTGGCCCTTTATGCCATGATGCATTCCATTCCATTTGCTATATCAAAATAAAGCTCCATTTGACATATAGTACACTTTCTAAAAGAAAAAGTCTTACCATCATACTAACTAGTCTTCATCTCATCTCCTCAATCTTCTATCATTCATCTCATTCTCCATCACCATGATTGTGTCTTCTTATTCATCAAATCATCTTCATCTTGCATTCATGCATCCCTGCATCATCCTACACTATCAATCAACCTTCTGTGGCTTTCCACCTAGTCCAACCTTAGTCTAACATTTGTCTAACCATATTTGACAAAATTTGACCATTTTTTATGATTTCACTAATGCTCTGACATCTTTCCATCATTTTGGGCATGCACACAAAGTTTTGGATCATTCTCTGTCCAGTCGAACTATTTTTTGCCCCTGGAGCCTTCTAGGGCACATTTTGCACTTTTTGAGCTCACTTGGACCTCCCAAGTGCATCCTAGGCACAATTGGTACTTTCATGGCACACTTGGTCTTACCAAGTGTGCACTGGATGCATTTGGATGAGTTTTGGGTGCACTTGGGGACTTAGGATGCCCAAAACTGCTCCTAGAGCCCCTATGTTGCACTCCAGAGGCCATAACTTTTGTGTTTCAACTCTGATTTATGAATTTTTAGTTGTGTTGGACTCATATCTTTGTCACAAAAAAAATGAGCTATCATTTTCATTATTGGTCATTGTATTGAGTAGTCATTCTTACAACTACTCTTAGGCTCCTACTTGACCCCTGTCATGTTGATTTTGGCCCCCCGAGCCTTCTAGGGCACATTTTACACTTTTTGAGTTCACTTGGGCTTCCCAAGTGCTTCTTGGTAACACTTGGTATTGTTATGGTGCACTTAGGCTTATCAAGTGCACACCATATGCACTTGGATGAGTTTTGGGTGTACTTGGGGCAATAGGATGCCCAAAACTGCTCCTAGAGCCCCTAGGTTGCACTCCAGAGCCCATAACTTTTGTGTTTTAACTTAGATTTGAAATATTTCAGTTACATTAGATTTTTATCTTTCTCATAAACAAAATGAGCTATCATTTTCATCATTTTGTTACCTTCTTGGCTGGTAACCCATGCAATTACTCTCGGGGTCCACTCTAGACCTCATAACTTTCACATTTTAGCTTTGATTTGTGATCCATCAATTGTTATGGTTTTTTCTTCTTGTTGTGAACAAATTTAATTATCATATGCTTATCTTAGTCAATTTCTATAGGGGGCACCCATATATATCATCCCTACTGGGGCATGTCTAGCTTTCTCACTAGTTATTCTTTGACACAATGCTCTAAATCACATTGTATCAAAGAGGGGTGAAATGTAGATGATCAAAAATGGTTTGCATCTACGTCTTAATCACTTCTTCCATACTAATTTGTCCCATTTTCTCATTCTACTAACTCTGATCTTTTGTCCAAATTTATCATACTTTATCATTTATATCCTCTTCCACATCAATTTAACCATCATCAAAAATCATATCAAATCAACTCAAAATCACCCCAAATCAACCCAAAATTACCCAAAATTAGTCCTAATAATCACAAAATTTATCAAACATCTCAAATCAATCATCATCTATCCAATGCTAGGCATTGTTGTGGCTTTTACTGCCTTGGAAACCTATCAATCTATCAATCTTATCAATCTGACCAAAGTGTTGTTATGGCTCTTAGTGCTAGGTCAAGCTATCATTCATATCATGCAATATTTGACATTATTGAGGCTCTCAATGTTAGATCATGACATCATCAAACCACTTTAATAATATTTTCTATGTTCGTCGATATTATTATGGTCAACCTTATCAATCAATCTCGACCCTGTAGCATTTACAATGTCAATTAAATGTTACATATCAATCAATTCATGTCATGTGCCATTGGCATGTTACCAATTTCAATCAATCAATAAATTTGACTATGGATTTGGTCTACCTATCATCATCCTATCAATTTGTATCAATCATCACATTCTCATTAAAGGATACTGTTGCACTTATTTAATCAAACTGGCCAATCATTTACTAATTTTTTTCTATAGGATTAAATAACCCATAATTTAATCCTATCATTCTTACTAATAATTCTTCCTAATTATCATCCTCAATTAATTAATTTTATTAATTAATTGATTCAGCATCCACAAACCATGGAAATTCACAATTTCCTAAGCCACATTTTCCATCATTAATTCCATTTTTTACTAATTCCTATTTTGTGGAATAAAAGGATTTTTAATTCAAATATTCTACAAAATATTGATATCATCATGACATTTGGGTATGACACCTTGCGGATTCTCCTTTGACACTTGGCTAAGATATGTCATAATCTAATATTATTATTCTCTTACACACATCCATATTTGACTTCTTTGTCATAGATTCTAGGCTTTAAGTGGGTTGAAGTGTCTTATGACACATCATATATTCTCTTCCACATTTAGCCAAGTTTGACTTCCATGCATCATAGAATCCTACATTTGGCATCTTTTGTCATATGTGTCATAGATTCTCAAAGGAATCTCTTGCCACATCGCATATCTAAGGGTGAAAAATCCAATGCTCTCACCTTGAGTGTTGATTATAAAATGAGCATTCTTCTTCTCATTTCTGGTCCTAATTCTTGAGTTCTTGGGTCCCTAGTTTTTGAGTCCTTTTCACTCTTTCTATCACACTAAAATCAAAACTTCAAGTATTCTCATAGCATTATCATCATCTTAGACTTTTGCTTCAATTTTTGTGTGCACTATAGGCAACTTTGGAGCTACATCATTTGGAGAAGAAAGAAGGACATGGGAGCTACAAATGAAAGAGGGATTTTTAACATTGTTTTCTTCTTTTGATTAGTTTGGCTTTCATGGTAGACTAGTGGGTGCTAACATATGTTGATTGAGTTTATGATTTTCTCATAGTATGTTATGCATTTAACCCATTTTATAGGTGCTATAGAATTATAGATGGAGTAACTAAGAGGAGGGGTGAATCAGTTACCACAAAAAAAAATCCATAGATCCCTTAGATGTCAACAATTTACTTATTGCTATCACTTGGTTAACATCTACAAAAATTTCTATAACTCAGTAGATTAACTTGTTACTTATCTTTAAGCATTCACAATTATTAATATGCACACAAAAGAAAATAACATGAACACAAGAGAAACCAGGTTTGATGTGGAAACCCAATATGGGAAAAATCACCAAGTAACTAGCTACCAATTTTCACTCTTCTGAAGTAAATGCTATTAGAAGCCAACCCTATTAAAGGTTACAATAACACACTGTTAGGTGTGACCCTATTAGAGGATTTAATCACCTTTTTAAGAGTGGCCTTGCTATAGGTCTTTAGAACAATTCAATTGAACTGTCACCTTGTAAGAGGATTTACAAAATGGCTGCTAAACCAACTCTATTAAGAGATTTTGAAATCATTGCTACAATGGTTAGAAAGTAACAATGAATTGACCTAAATATGATGCAACTAAATTTTTTTGATTATAGATCTCTATTCTACACCATTAGATCCTCCTTGATTAGATATAGCTTTGTTGCTTCCTCAATGATCTCTAATCATCCTTCAAAATTTGCTCTCATAATAAACAGTCCTCCTTCACATTCATATCACATCAAATTCATCACACGCTTAGAATTTGCAACTTGACCTCTTATATATACCATTTAGATTATCAAGTTAGCTCATTCATAAGTTACATTTACCAATAAACCATACATCAGTTGGCTACACATATTACACTGAATAAATAAAATTTATTTCCCAAAATGGTGAAATCCTTCATTGGTCGACCCAGCTCGGTAAACACTGCTCCAAAAACAATTTTTTGAGTTAACCATCTCAACTTGGTTAACACTGCAAAATCTACAAAATCCTTTGGTTGGCGAGTGAACTTGGTAAGAACTATTTTTTGCCATATTTTCCTTTGATGACTGAGTAAGCTTAGTAGACACTAAATTGCCTTACTTAACCTTGAAAGATTAGTAACAACTGTCTGAACAAGGTAAAGCCTAAGAATGCTCAATAGACATTGTAAACGTTCTTTACTAACCTTCTAAACTCAGTAGACTCTGCCTTCTGCCTTGCTGACCGACTGAGCTCGGTAGACTCTAACTAATAACTAATATGACATTTTTGTAACATCAAAGACAACACACAATTGAACAATTGTATCCAACAATCTCCCTCTTTGGCATTGATGGCAACACAACATGTCATAGAAAAATGAATTTTGAGAACAAGTCTTTTTTGATAAAATGCTTCCCCTTCTAACATTTCATTTCAAAAAACTCCTCAAATATAGTAATCTCCCTCTTTCATAGTAATCTCTCCCTTTTTCATTAATTTTCTTTTTCTTGCAAATTTTAGAAAGATATGACAGTAAACTCTCCCTCTTTGACAACACATGCCAAAGACAACACAACTCAAGTGAAACTCAATGTACCCTAGGTACTGATTCATGTGCAATGTCTTTAATACTTGGCTACATCAACCGATAGATCTTCAATTATGTTCATGTTGATGCATCACTAAAACTATATTTTGGAAAGCTTTTGATAGGGAAATGACCCCTAACTTACCTCTTAGATACAAGAATGCATCCTTAGGTAAAGGCTTTGTGAATATGTCAGCAATTTTTTCCTTTGTATAGACATATTCCAATTTGATCTCCTTATCATGCACCAATTCTCTGACAAAGTGATACTTTATAGCAATATGCTTGGTTTTTGAATGCATCACTGGATTCTTGGATATGTTAATTACACTAGTATTCTCACAAAACATAACAATAGGTTCTTTGATTTCTTCCTTCATACCTTCCAATAACTGTTTGAACCAAAAAATGTTTGAATAGTTTACTGTTGCTACAACATATTCAACCTCTACTATGGATTGGGATGTACAATTTTGCTTTTTACTTATCTAAGAAACCAACCTCTTTCCAAGAAAGAAAGCTCCTCCACTTGTACTCTTTCTATAATCAATATTCCCTGCCCACTTTGCATCAATAAACACTTTTAAATATAGATTTCCTCCAAGTTTATACCATAATCTTCAACTCTTTTCAAGTATCTCATGGTCCTTTTGATTACCATCATGTGATTTTCTTTTGGTTTTGTTGAACATCTCGCTACAATACCAACTACAAGGGAAATGGCTGGTCTTGTATACACTAGATACTGCAACTTTTCTATCATAGATCTATACAATGTTTGATCCACTTCCTTTGATTCATCATCCTTGGTAAGTTTCAATCTAGTACACATAGGAGTCCCAACTAGTTTGCAATCTTCCATACCAAACTTTTTCAGTATCTCCTTGATGTACTTAGATTGAGTGACATAGATGCCATTCTTATTTTGCTAAATTTGAAGACCAACAAATAATTTAATCTTACCTTACATTGACATTTCAAATTTCTTGTTCATTTGTTCTAAAAATTCTTTGCAAAGATCATTGTTTCCTGTGAATAAAGTATCATCTACAAATTTTTTGCCAAAGCAATCTTATTATCTAGTCCTTCCTTGATATACAAGCTACTATTATCATTAGTTCTTTCAAAACCAATCTAAATAAAATAGTTATGCAGTCTTTCATACCATGCTCTAGGAGTTTTCTTTAGACCATACAATGCTTTATGTAACTTGCAGACCATATCCTTCTTGTCTAGATCAACAAAACCTTCAGGCTATTCAATGTAAACCTCTTTATCCAATATGCCATTGAGAAATGCTGACTTGACATCCATTTGATAAACCTTGAATCCTTTATATGCAGCATATGCAAGTAAGGTTCTAACACCTTCCAATCTTGCAACAGGAGAAAAGGTCTCTCCATAGTCTACACCTTCTTCTTGAGAGTACCCTTTGCATACTAGTCTAGCTTTGTTCCTTGATACCTTACCATCTTCATTTAACTTGTTTCTAAATACCCACTTAGTTCTAATCACATTTTTGTCTTTAGGCCTAGGTACAAGAGTCCATGTTTTTTTTTCTCCATCTGCTCTATTTCTTCATTCATAGCTTCAATCCAAATTTTATTTTATAATGCATCTTTGACATTTCTAAGTTCAAAATCAGCAAGTAAACAAGTTCCTTTCAACTTACTTCTTGTCATAGTTCCTTTAGATTTATCTTCAATGATTTGATCTAGGGCATGATGCCTCCTGACATACTTAGTTAATACAGGTTCCTTGCCTTTTGAACACTTCACATTTTCATCCTCTTGAACTTTAGCTTTAGGTTCTAACTATCTTGTCTACAGCTCACATCCTTCCAGATTGGTAGCATCAGAATGTGACTCAAGTTCTTATAGATTGGTTTGAACTTTTTGCAACTCAGTTACTGAAGACTCGGGAGTGGAAGATTCTTGATTGATGAGTGCATTTGGCACTATATTAGGTTCAATGTAAACAAATCTCCTATAGTATTCTGGTTCCCTTTTGCTTTCTTCTTTAGTTCTTTTTGCAAACTCATCAACTTTCACATATGCACTTTCTATGGCTTTGTAAGTAGACAAATTCAAACATCTATATGCTTTAGTTTTGCAAAAATATCCCAAAAATATTCCTTCATCACCCTTCACATCAAATTTACCTTTTCTAGATTCTTTCAAAATGCAACATTTTCTTCCAAATACTTTTAGGTAACTTACATTGGGTTTGTAGCCATACCATAACTCATAGGGAGTTTTGAATGAGTCCTTCAGTTGTACTCAGTTCAAGGTATGAACTACAGTGCTAATAGCTTCCTTCCAATATTTGATAGCAATATTCTTTTCAATCATTAAGGTTCTTGCATAGTCCATGATAGATATATTCCTTCTTTCAGCTATTACATTGTGTTCATGAGTTCTAGGTGCTAAAACTTGCCTTTTGATTCCCCTTTCAATGAAAAAGTTATTGAACTCATGTGAAATGAATTCACCACCTCTGTCTTACCTCAAGCATTTTATTCTTTTGCCTATTTCCTTCTCTACTCTGGCCAAATACCATTTAAATTTCTCAAATGCTTCTAATTTCTCTCTTAGGTACATGACAGTTATCATTCTTGAGTAATCATCAACAAAAAGAATGAAGAACTTTTCACTAGTATAACTTTCAATTCCAATAGGTCCACACAAATTAGTATGCACAATTTCTAGAACTTATTTAGACTGGTAGTTTTTACTTTTAAAGCTAGTCTTTCCCATCTTGCCAATTTGACAATTCTTGACAGACCAACCTTAGGTTTCGTAATGTTAGGAATGCCTCTTACTTTCTTAAATTTACTTATTTTCACCAAGTCATCAAAGTTCACATGACACAATCTCCTATGCCACAACCAAGTTTCTTCAACTTTAGCAATAAATCATGAACATTCACTAAGTTAAAGATAAAACAAGTTACCTTTTGTTTGGGTGCTTGATCCAATCAGCTTTCTTTTGCCATCTAGTAGTTTTTCTTTTCCACACATGAATTCTACTCTGAATCCATTATTGAGTATCTATGCCACACTTAATAGATTGTGCTTTAGTCCTTCTACCCAATATGCATTATCACATACAAGTTCTTTGGTTAGTGAGATTTTTCCTTTTCCTTTTATGCAACAAGGTTCATTATTAACAAACCCCACACTGCCACCATCATAGTCTTCAAAATGTTCAAACTTAGTTTTATCTCTAGTCATGTGATGAGAACAACCACTATCTATAATCCATGTATCATTTTTTCTCACATAAGAAATAAGTGTCATTTCCTCATCATTATTAGACTCGTCCTTTACAGCAATGTAAACAATTTCATCTTCTTCTTCTTCATCAGAATCATTAGAATTTTTAGCCATGAAACATGTTTTCTTACCTTTGTCCTTGAATGATTTGAAGTCTTTCTTGCCATTGCACTTTTGACCTTTCTTCTCATCTTTGTTCTGCTTATTTGGGAACCTAGCAACAATATGTCCAATTTCTTCACAAGAAAAATATATTAGAGGAACCTTACCTTTGTATTTCCCTTTACCTCTTGAATATTTCCTTTCTAGTAGAGCTTCAACCACTTTAAGATCATTTTCTGAACTCTATTATGATTCTTCATCATTGTCTGACTAAGAATCCTTTATCTTCTTGCCTTTCTCCTTGAGTGAAAGCTTGGCTTCAAATGCTGAATCAATAATCTTGGTAGCTAGAACATAATTATCATAGTTATCTAGCTCAAATTCAGTCAATCTTCCAACTATGGCCTCTAAATTTATCTTATGATTTGCCTCACATCTTCTTTCTTGAATTACAGAAACTCTGATTGCATAAATGGGAAGTAGTGTTCTAAGAACTTTACTTATAACTGTTTCCTCCTTGATATCTCCTCCAAATGCTTTGATTGCACTAACACATGCTTTAACTCTTTCAACATATTTTTCAATGATTTCATCTTCTCTCATCCTCATTTGATCAAATTGACCTTTCAAGCTTTTTGCTTTGGCTCTTCTCACATTATCATCATCTCCATAGATCTCTTTCAGTTTGTTCCACATTTCAAAGGTAGTTTTGTAATCCTTGATGTCATCACATTATTCATAACTTAGGGCAGATGGAATATCTATCATCATGTTGTTGTGAGTCTTCTTTTCAGCAATATCATTAACAGATAATGTACTAGCAGGTTCTGCATTTTTTTCGTCAAGGTACTTCAGCCTTGAATCACCAATAGAAGCTAGAAGAAGTCTCATCAATCCCTACCATGTTGAGAAGTTGTCCCTATTAAGTCTTGGAATTTCCCTCTTGTAAGACATCCTAATCTTTGGCTTGGATCCTTGAAATCTTTTCCTGCAAGCACCAAAAGCTCTGATACCAATTGCTAGAATTATAGATGGAGTAATTGAGAGGGAGGGTGAATCAATTACCACAAAAACAAATGCATAGATCCCCTAGATGTCAAGAATTTACTTACTACTATCACTCAGCTAACATTCGTAAAAATTGTTGTAACTCAGTAGATTAACTTGTTACTTATCTTTAAGCATTCACAATTATTAATATGCACAGAAAAAAAAATAACTTGAACACAAGAGACACTAGATTTAATGTGCAAACCCAATATGGAAAAAACCACCAAGTAACTAGCTACCAATTTTTACTCTTCTAAAGTGAGCCCTATTAGGATTCAACCCTATTAAAGGTTACAAAAGCACACTATTAGGTGTGACCATGTTAGATGATTTAATCACCCTATTAAGAGTGGCCTTTCTAGAGCTCTTTAGAACAATTCAACTGAACTATCACCTTGTTAGAGGATTTACAAAATGGCTACTAAACCAACTCTATTAAGAGATTTTGAAATCACTACTACAATAGTTAGAAAGTAACAATGAATTGACCTGAATATGATGCAACTAAATTTGCTGATTACAAATCTCTATTCTGCACCATTAGATCCTCCTTGATCAGATATAACTTTGCTGCTTCCTCAATGATCTCTAATGATCCTTCAAAATTCACTCTCACAATAATTAGTCCTCCTTCACACTCATATCACATAAAATCCATCACATGCTTAGAATTCGCAACTTGGCCTCTTATATATACCATTCAGATTATCAAGTCAGTTCATTCACAAGTTACATTTACCAATAAAACATACATTAGTCAACTATGAATATTACATTAAAAAAATAAACTTTATTTCACAAAAAAATGAAATCCTTCATTGGCCGACCCAGCTCAGTAAACACTGCTCCAGAAATAATTTCTTGAGTTAACTATCTCAACTCAGTTAACACTACAAAATCTAAAAAATCTTTTGGTTGGTGAGTGAACTTAGTAAGAACTATTCTCTACCACATTTTCCTTTAATGACTGAGTAAGCTCGGTAGACACTGAATTGCCTTGCTTAACCCTGAAATCTCAGTAACAACTGTCTACACAAGGTAAAGCCTAAGAATGCTTAGTAGACACTATAAACCTTCTTTGCTAACCTTTTGAGCTCGGTGGACTCTACCTTCTACCTTGCTAACCAACTGAGCTCGATAGACTCTGACTGATAACTAATATGACATTTGTGTAACATCAAATACAACACACAATTGAACAATTATATCCAACAAGTGAGGCTCCAAAGTCTATAGAATTCTTAGAGTTTTATGTTCTTCATAGTGGGTCCAATTTTTGTGAATTATATGATTATATTTAGTTTTTAAATTTAAGAATACATTGAATATTGAATAATTAAGTCTATCAAGTTTTGAGTTATATTTTGAGTTTATACCAGTACTATATTTGTTTCCAAAGAGAATTAATACAAAGGAAAGTTTTGCATATCTATGTCTTTGAGTTTTGTCTCCATCTTTATATGTCTATAATCTTGGGATTGAAATGAACAAAGTTCTTTTAGTTTAATGCATCTTGGATGAGTTGTATATATTTTCATTATTTTTCTTTTAATTCAAAGAATTAAGTAATTGCTTTGAAGAATTGATAGGGTTTCTAGTTATATGGGAAGGATATCATAATAATGCAATTCTAGGTTAACTGTTGATAATTTAATTGCAAGTCAATTAAATAGGTCTAAAGTTACTAGTTTGACTCTATATAACAATGAATAAGGCACTGATCAATTAATTTAGATGCAAGTTAATACGGTTATGTAATTGCACAGTACATAAATCAATTAAAATCAAATTTCCATTTCTATAAGTGAAGAACTAAATTTTCTTGTCATTACTTATTTGTGATAGTTTTCCTCTAAGTTATAGTTAGCTACTATGATCAAGGATTAACTAATTGCAAGTCCAAGAAGAATGTTGACCATTTTCTGCTATAGGGGATAGATCTTAAAAGAAGAGTGTGAATGAGCACGATTTTTGAAGAAGAACAATAATAACCAATCATTTCCATTCCTAAGGTGTACCTACCTTGGCCTTGCAGAGCCTAAAGTGTAAGGAGTATTTTTGTACTCTATTAAAGATGGTATAGAGCTGAGATTGACCCTGTTGAATATAGGATCTAGCTAATCCTTAGGCTTATTTTTGTCTTATGCATCTTGGTATTTAGTTTAGAGCAACCTGGTAGTTCGCAAAAAGAAACTCCAACAAAATGGTGACTTTGCTAGGGAACTGTGTAAACAATATTATCATATGAGCTATAGTCTCGTGTATTATCTAGTGTGCAAATTTGAAAGTTTTTTGATTGGCCCTCTACATCAGATCTATTTTTGAAAGTTTTCCCATTTCATCTATTAGTCTCAAAAGCCATTTTAAAAATAATTTCCCTCTATAGGGTGGTGACTCAGTCAAAAATTTTTTAGCTTGTGCTAAATATTTCAAATGATCCTAACCAATGGAAAATAAGAAGAAAAATACATGAGCTATTACAAAGGCCCAGCTAGAAATACCATTATACACAAAATTACCTCATGGGGGTAGAAAGAACCAATCTAAAAAGAAAATAGATTCTAATCCTACATGGATCCCTTGAGGTAGTGTGTTAGCCCATTCACACTACCAACCTATTGTAGAAAAAGAATCATCCTCTAGAAGTTTTGAATCTGAAAATACTATACTATTGGGAGATACATTCACCACCCCATTTCAAGAAGAGAGAGTTTATCATGATAAGAATGTGTCTTTTGTAAGGGATATTCCTTGTAGACCAAATTTGGTGAATGAAATGAACCATAGTTGGGTATATAGGGATAATATGGATGTTGGTTTCAGTCCTAGACAAGGTCTATATGAGAAAATAAATCTCATAGATTTAGATGACCTAGTGGATTTAGAAGCCACTTCTATAGACCCCAAAGATTTATTTCTAGAACTAGTTCTTCTTAGGAAAAGGGTTGCATAAGAAGAGGTCAAATACATACCTTTGGAAAAAGAGAGAACAAATCACCTTGAATATTCTCATTGAGAGAGATAACTTTCTTAGGAGAATGACTTCCTTGCAAGAGAAAAACAATTTAAGGCTAGAGGAGAAATCTTCTAATCTACACTCAGATGTATTTGGAGATGTAGAAGTTTTAAGATCTGAAGTCCAAGAGTAGGAGTGCCTTCTTAAAGAGAAGGAGGGGCCTATTATTTAACAAGTCCAACCTTAAAGGCTTGTTGAACTTAAATTTATAGATTTAACTATGAAAAACCTAGATAAAGGGAAATAAAAGGTTGTAGGGGTACAAATAAATGAGCCCCAAGTTATTCTTAGTAAACCTACCAGCCTTGTCATGTCAAAACTTGTCTTAGACTTGGAAAAGACCAAAAACAAGAGGGAGGATTTAGCAAAAGAACTTGAGAAGGTTGAGAATGAAGCACAAGCAGCTGAGACTAGGAGGAAGATATAATTTATTAAGTCTAATTCTTCCCTAGCATCTTGGCTAGGTCAATCCTCACAAGTTATCTCATTTATTCCTACTTGTGGACCTCTATTAACTAGCCAAATAATTTCATAGTCAACTCTTGCCTCATTCTCTACTACTATTAGTTAGATCCATGTTATTCAACAAGTCCAATAGACTCAAATCCCTATCCAAAACCAAGCTTCTAGAGAAAGTACTTCAAATGTTGTGGGATTCTAGAGGAGAGCATCTATACAAAAAAAAATTAAAAAATGTCCTTTGTAGGCAACCTTGGATTTCCACATCCTATTTCCAATGACCTAAGAGATCTAGCAATAATGCCATCATCGATGAAGAGCATCTCAAGAAGTTCATTGACATGCTCAATGATTATGATGTGGAACATGGAGATGTAGTGATGAAGTTGTTTTTTAATTCACTAATAGAAGATGCCAGAGATTGGTTTAGGAGATTTCCTAATGACAACATAAGCTCATGGAGTGATTTGTAGAAACATTTTAAGGATAGTATGGTGATAATACGAATGTTGGTTTTATGTTGAATGGCATCAATAAGACAAAAAAGAGCCTGAATGAGTCCACTTTTGATTTTAGTGTGAGGTTTCAAAATGGAATGTACAAATTATTCCAATTAATGAGACTAGGTGTGGATGTGTGTCTCACAACTTACTTCAATGCATTTTCTAATAAGATAGCTTATACCCTTAGAGACAAAGATCCAAAGATATTAAGAGATGTTTATAAAATTGATGTAAATATTTAAAATAATAGAAGAGCCTCTAGGAAGTTGGGAAGAAGGGATGACCCAAAATTGTTTAATCTTAGAAATAAGAAAGAAGGTAAAAAGCCTAATCTAGGTAATAATCCTGAAGAGGATACAATGGGTAAAGTTTTAAACCTGCTAAAAATATGGATCCACCAACCTACCATGAAAACAAGATAAATGCTAGTGAGAAAGCCCCATTTAACAATAATTACAACAAACAACCTATGATGCAGAACAACCCTTATACAACACAATGGAAGGATGGTAAACCCATCTCTAATCCTACTCAAGAAAATAACTATAAGTGTACACTATATCCTCTCCAAAGGAATTCAATAAACCTGGTGGAAGAGATGCCTTGGTTTATTGTGTGCTAGTCCCCTCATTCCCCTGATTATTGCGCAGTTGCTCAATCTTTTTCAACATATCAACAAGCACAAAATGAGGAGGGAGAGGAAGAAAAAATCATGAGGATGTGGCATGCAATATGATAAACCTATGTGAAAATGGTGATAAATCAATTAGTATATGCTAAGCTCACTCGAGTAGTGAAGATAGTTTTATGTGTCTACTGAGGATTCCTATGGTCATCTAGTTTAGAAGGTTGTGTCTACTGAGTTTACTCAGGCATCGAAGGAAAAGTATGCAAAAAGTGAGTGTTAACCAAGCTAACTTGGATAATGAAGGAAAGTTGGATGAAACTAGTGCTAACTAAGCTCACTTGGTTGCCAAAGGATTTTTATGAGTTCATGATGTTAATCTAGCTTCTGTTGGTTAACAAAGGAAATTGTTTCTGAGTTAGTTTCTACTGAGTTGGGTTGGCTAATGAAGGATTTTCTTATTTTGGTATATGAAGCTTAATTGATTTATCTATTAATTTCAACCGATGAAGGTGATGAATATTAATTATTCTAAGTTGTATTTGAGTTGATTTAACAAAGTGGAAGATATAAGTATAAGGTCAAGTTGTGATTTCAAAGTGTGATGATGTGGATGTAAAAGCATGAATATGTTATTGAAGATGAGAAGAGAAAGAAAATTTGAAGGATAAGTAGAATATCCTTGTTAAGCAAAAAAGCTATATTTGATCAGGAAGGATCAAGTACAAGCCAAAATAGAGATCTATGATTAGAAAATTAGTTGCATTCAAATTAGGTCATCTCATTGTTACTCTCTAACCATTGTAGCAGTGATCTAAATCTCCTAACAAAGTTGGCTTAACAACTATTTGCAAATCCTCTAACAAGGTGGAAATTCTATTAAATTGTCTCAAGACCTCTAACAAGCCCACTCCTAATATAGTGATGAAATCCTCTAATAGAGTCACACCTAATAGTGTGTTTTGTAACCTTTAACAAGGTTGGCTCATAACAAGGCTCACTTTAGAAGAGTGAAAATAGTAACTAGTTGTAATTGGTGGTTTTTCCCAAACTGGGTTTCCACATTAAATCCTGGTGTTAGATGTGTTCATGCTATTTTCTTTTGTGTTTGCAAATCAGTTAAAGTAATGGTAATCACAAATAATATCTAAAGTTTATATGTCAAGCATTTACCAAGTTACAACATTCTGTATGTGTTTATCAAGCTTCAACAATATTCAATTTTCAGTTTGCATTTTGTACTAACATCTAAGGGATCTGGGATTTATTTTAGAAGTAACTGATTCACCCCTCCCCTCTCAATTAATCCTCTTATATTTCCAATAGATGAATATCAGGATGAAGACACAATATGAAATACATTGTCAGGGGTGGATCACATAAATTTGAGAAAACCATCCAATGAGAAGATTGATAGAATCACTATAGAGATGACAGCTCAAGTCCATAGTACCTACAATCTAAGAAATAGGACTATTAACAATGCTCCAAGTAAGCCATATGGTATCTTCATTAAATATGTGACACATAAGGTCAATGATGAAAATAAGAAGGGTAGTTCAAAGACAACTAAGGTCAAGGATAATAAGAACAAGAAATGGGAGCCCAAAAAGAAGGTACAGTTTCAAAGAGTTGAAACTATCAAGGAAAATGTACAAGAAAAGAAATCAGATTTTGATGTCATCAAAAAAAAGGAGGCACCTTCTATTCAAAAACTTTCTACCATTTATGATCCTATTAACATGATTACAATGTTGTCATAGATCACTGTGAAAGTTCCTTTATCAAAGATGTTTAGGATAGAGGAACACAAAAATAAGGCTTTGTCTTGGTTGGGTGGGATAGGAAATAGTAATATTGTTAAACAATAACCAAAAATCATGCAACAAAGAACACTCACAATAGAAGACAAATGAGTCATGTCCCAAATACCACAGATGTATTTGGACAATTCATCTGTAGCTTATATAGAAGACATTGATCCTTTCTTTCTTAGTCTGGACATAAATGGAAGAATATTAAAAATTTGCATGATTGATTTAGGGGCATCAAAAACTCTTATACCTTTCAAAGTTATGGAATGCCTTGGCTTAGAAGTAGATACTAAACAAGGTAGATGTAGAGAAATGGATGCAAGGGAAGTTCCTATCATAGGTACCATCAATGACTTACCTTTTAGATTTGATGCCTACCATAATGTTGAGTTGACTATGACTATCCTAGTAAATGGTATTCCTCCCCATTATGGAATGTTGCTCTCTAGAAAATGGAGTGCTTGAATGGGAGGTAGCCTACAATGTGACTTTTCTTTTGCAACTTTTCACATAGGAGATAAGTCTATCAATGTTGATAGAGAACCAAGGTTTACTCACATGTTTGAAGACAATGTAGATAAAGATGCTACATATTTTCTAGTTACTAGGGTTAATGCTTTTAGAGCTGAACTTCTCATTTAATAAATTGAAAAATTACCTCAATTGATTGCACAAAAAGTAATGAATTGTGTAGAATCCCAAGGTCTTTGGACCATGTTTTTCAATGGGGCCAATTCTAAAGAAGGCTTAGGAGATGGAGTTATTTTTATATCTCCAAAAAAGAATACATTTAGGTATTCATTTACTCTAAAATTTACATGCACTAATAACATTGAAGAGTATGAAGCATTGTTACTAGGATTTAAAGTGGCAACTAGTCATGGAATCAAAAAGCTGCATGTTATTGGTGATTCAAAGTTAGTGATGCCTCATATTAAAGAGACATATCCCTCCAAGAATAAAAGGCTAAAATAGTATAGGAATGTTGTTTGGGACCAAATAGAAGCATTTTATGCCTTTGTAATTTCTTGAATAGATAGAAGTAATAATAAGATGGCTGATCTATTGGCTAATGTAGCCATTAAGCTAAATGACATATCATTTTCTAGTTATGTCTAATATTGAAATGCAGAATCGACCATCAATTCATGACAATGTGGAAAGTTGGAAAGTATTTGAAGATGACAAGGACATCTTGAATTTCCTCCTAAATGAGGATAAGTATCATGGCCAAGAATTAGACTGCACTACTTTGATTAACATTGTAGATGGAAAGGAAATCATCTTTGGCCAGGAAATCCTACAATTAAAGACAAACAAGGTACCTAAAGGACTAGTGGTTTTAGAAAGTTTTTTTGAAAATTAGGATAGAGTGCATTCAGACACTAGAGATTAGAAGCCATAGGAGCTTGGAGAGATCAATCTTGGCACAACTGAACTCCTAAAAAGGTGTACATTGGTAAGACCTTATCCCCTGCAATTAGGAAGTCTTTGATAGATCTATTGAGAAAATTTAGACATGTTTTTGCATGGTCATATGATGACTTTAAGGCTTATAGGAAGGATTTTTTTTAGCGTGTAATACCCCTAAAAGAAAATATCAAACCATTTAGGAAAAAAAAAAGGCCTGTAAATCCTACTTTAGCCCCTAAAATGCAAGAAGAACTTATAAACCTTACAGACAGAGGGATCATCAAACCAATTAGACATTCTTCATGGGTGTCTAACCTAGTACCAATTAGAAAAAGAATGGGGATATAAGGCTATGTGTTGACTTTAGGAACCCAAATATTGAATCTTTGAAAGATAATTATGGATTGCCTAATATGTAAGCCATGTTGTAGCAACTTACTAGTTCAAAGCTAATGTCTATGATGGATGGATTTTCAGGATATAACTATTCAAAATATAAGAGAAGTAACTGAGAGGGAAGGGGTGAATCAATTACCTCTAAAATAAATCCCATATCCATTAAATATCATTACAAAAGAACTCTATGAAAAGTTGACTCTGTTGATGCTAGGCAAACACACAGAAAAATGTTGGAACTCAGTAAACACTAAAGTAGCTCGATAAATGCATAAAATAAAAATATTTAAGATATTATATATGATTAATATTAAATTAACTTAGTTGCAAAAAAAAAATAAAAAATAGCATGAACACACTTGACATCGAGATTTAATGTAGAAACTTAATTTGAGAAAAACCACTAATTGCAACTAATTACTAATTTTCACTCTTCTGAAGTGAGCCATGTTAGGAGCCAACCCCATTAAAGGCTACAAAACACACTATTGAGTATGACCCCATTAGAGTATTTAATCACCCTATTAGGAGTGGCCTTGTTAGAGGTCTTTAAACACTTCAATAGAAATGCCACCTTGTTAGAGGATTTACAAATAGCTATTAAGACAACTCTGTTAAGAGATTTAGATCATTTCTACAATGGTTAGAGAGTAACAATGAGATGACTTAATTCCTGATGCAACTGAATTACTAATTATAGATCTCAATTATGGCTTGTATACTTGATCCTTCTTGATTGAATGTATCTTTGCATCTCAACAAGGATATTCTACTTATCCTTCCAATTCACTTCCTCTTGACATTATCAAATCTTCAATTATGTTCCACTACACTGAAATTTCTAATCCTCAACTTGACCTTATATTTATATCTTTCATATTGTCAAGTCAACTTGAATATAACTTAGAATAATTAATATTCATCTTCTCAGCTAGCTAGAACCAACATATAAATCAATTGAACTTAATATGACAAAACAAGAAAATCCTTCGTTAGTTGATCCTACTTGGTACACACTAACTCAAAAATAATTTTTCTATATTAACCAAGTGAACTTGGTCAACATTACATATTCAAAAAGTTCCTTTGGTAACCAAGTGATCTTGATTAACACTAGTTCCATCCAAAATTTTCTTAATCAACTGAGTGAGCTCGATTAACACTCAACTTTCACAAACTTTCCTTTGACACTTGAGTGAACTTGGTAGATACTATCTTCTAAACTAGGAAAACTCTAAAATGTTTGATAGACATAAAAAATTGTCTTCAATGCTTGAGTGAGCTTAGCATACACTGACTGGTGATGATATGTCTATTGGAATTATATATGATAGGCCAAGTTACTAAGAGGGGAGGGGTGAATTAGTAACCAATAAAACTTAATATTTATTTACCAATTAATTCTTCATGTGAATTATGATCTAATTCCATGCATAAGAAATTGAAAGCATTAAAACATTCATAACACTTTGACACACAATATGGTCACCCCGAAACCTGCCAAATAGAAAGTAAAATAGGGGTGGGGATGATAACCAAAAGGTTTAGTACTGTAGTATAAAGTTATCTTGTTAAGGCTTACAGTGATGATCTTCCCTATTAGGAGCAAGAACAACTACTAGGTCACCCTTGCAAAAGGATTTACAAACATACAATGAAGTATACACTCTGTAAAGAGATTTAGAAAAGACTGTTAACTCTACCTTGTGAAAGGATTTAACTAATCCACCTATTAGGATGAAATAGTGGTTGATCTCTGATCTAAAACTTGATTTGTTGAATCAGATTCCTTTGAGTGTAATGATCACCTTGTTGTGATAGATAAATCTTTGCTACTCCTTATACTATTATAGCCTTTTCACTTCATACTTCTGCTCTTCTCTACTTGTTACACTTCATAGAATAATCTTTCTCATACCTTTGGATGTGATACAATAAATTACATATATACCAATCAAAATTAAAATTCAACAAAGTTGGCCCAATTGTAGGAACTCAGGTTCTAAAGACTAGCTCAATGAGGTTCTAATACTCAGCATGCACTATCAATGCTCAGAATTGTCGTGCACTTAGTAGATGTAGAAGCTCAATCCATACTAATCACTTCCAAGTAGTCTAAACTCAATCTACACTGGTGACTCAATGAATACTGTGAAACTTGACATATAAACTAAATCACTTGATTCAAATTGCATAGCTCAGTTAATGCTATCACTATGAGCTCAATATAAACTGAATCACTTGGTTAACACTGAGTGGCTTGGCCAACACTAGATTCACATCACTATAACTATGAATTTAGTAAGCACTGCACAACTTAGTTTGTAATAATAAACTCATTAAACCTTATAAATCTTGGTTAACATTGCTAATTACCAACTTGGTAGAAACTACTTGGCACAAACTAAAAGCTATTCCTTAAACTCTATAGCAACTATAGAACTCAGTAGAGTCTGAAATGCTTGGTTAATACTATTAATTATATAATATGCTCAATAGATACTTACAATTTGAATAATTGTATATCGCTAATAACAAACTTGACTGCAATGTCAACAATCTACAATCTCACCCTTTGGCATTAGTGACAAAAAAATTTATTAATCAAAGCTGAATTCTCAAAAAGTTCAAAAAAAAATTATTCTCCATTCTTGTGTCTCCAACTCAGTAGAGTATTCGATTTTTGAAATTTTTCAAATTTTCTTTTGTAAGAGAGGTTTCTTTGAATATCTTTATATATATATATATATATAATATGATAATGGTCCCCCATATGTATATATAAAATATACTTTACATCTTCTCACATCTTCTCATCTTCTCCCCCTTTGTATAGTGTGCTTTATATGCATCATCTCCCCCTTTTTGACATAAATGTCAAAGGTGTAATCTATACAATAATACCAAAATGTGACAAGAAATTAGAATGTACCTTTAGAATGAGTGCCATTGTCTTGTCCCAATTTTCTTGCAACACTTTGCATGTATGCAATGCAACCTAAACTTCTACTGATAGTTCTATCATGTGGTCTGCAATAGAGAAGTTGCTATCATGTGAAATATGTTTCTACAATGCATCCATGTTTAGGAGAATCATGCCATGTATGTCTACTAGTGTAGCTCTTATCCTGACTTCTTCTCTTAGCAATTTTGCCTACATATCAATTAAAAATATAATCTTTGTATAGTGGGTAGAGCTATAACTCAGGTCAAGTTGCAACTATTATGCACTTGTCTTTTGATCTTCATCAATCTTTGAAAGTTTATCTTTAATTTCCTTGGTGAAATTTGAAGTGTCATAGAGTTTACCAAATAAATAAGTCACATTGTTGCAAGAGGTCTCCAATGAGCCTAGAATAGTAGACAAATCTACTTGTTGAATTGCAATCTTTTGTGCAATTAACTACAATACCTTATCCTATCCATTCAAATTTTCATTGAATTTCTAGACTACTTCTGCTAATTGAACCAAAATTGGTTGAGAAGTGTCAACCTCTATGCTAAGTGCTTCTAAAAGAATATTCTTAGCATCTTCAAGCACTTGAAATTCTTTATTCCTTTCCTCTCTAAGCCTCTACTGCTTAGCTTTCTTCTAAAGAAGCTCTCAAACTATGTGCATCTGATCAGGAGTAATATTGGGGATATCCCAATTCAAGATGACTATCTACTCATCAAGATCAATTTCTTCTTCCTTTGCTTTTCCTTAACTAAAAAATTTTGTACTCAGTTGAGGCTTGGTCTCAACTATCCTTGTAGTTATTATTTCCATGCTAAGAATAGAAAAAATAATACGAATAGTAGGAATAGAAAAAAAAGTAGATACTATACTTATTGAAGAAATACCTTGTGTGACCAAAACTGATGTAGGAGGAAGTGTTGAATGCTCAGTAGATGAAATGCTTGTTACTTCTGTCAATGAAGTACTGAGCTGAACAAGTGCAAATATTGATCGAGTGCTTATGCTTGTAATGTTGGACATAATAAATTCTGCAGTAGCTTTCTTTGAGCTTGATGTCTTCAATGCTTTCCTTGGAGAATGAGTAAGTGGGGCTATGACCACTGCTACAATCTTCTTGGGGTTGGTCTCCTCAATGTTCTAAATCTCATGTAGATTATCCTCATTAGCTTATTGTTCATGTTCTTATTCTTGTTCCTATTCCTTATCATCTATATTAGCATAATGTGTTTCTTCTGCATCATTTCCTTCTTCTTCCTTTTCATTTTCACCATCATCATCCTTATCATTAAAATTAACCAAAAAATCACTTTTCTTATGAATATTATAAATGATTTTCCATGTGTTGGTTGCATTTCTTACCACATGTTCAATGTCATTAATCAATAATAGACAAGTGTTGAATTTCAAAGTAAGTTTTTCTTCATTCTTCTTAATGGAATCTTTTATTTCCTTGTCATTCAAGCTTGGCATGAGTTGCCTTAGGTTTTTCTCATAAATATCTTTAGCAATTTTCATAGCATGTTCCCATCTTGGCTTGATTTTCTCCATTAAATCACTCAAAATTTGTTGAGCAAGCTGGTTTGGAGAATATTTCCATTTGCCCATCTTAGACATTATCATGTCTTCAACTTTCTACTTCTCTTTTGTAGTTTTGGTTTCATACTTCAATGATTTAAAGTTTTTTATGCTGGCTCCCAAGTTTATTTCTTTCAACCTTTCCTGAAAGGTGGGTGGAGGCTTCTTGAAAATTACATCTCCTCCTTGTTTCTTACTAGATGCCCTCCTTGTGAACACTACAATAGATGGTTCTGTAGGTTTGGTTATGATAAACTTACCTTTTCTTCTTTATAGGCTCTTCTTTGTCTAACTTCTCTTCATCTTCTCCATCATCTTCCTCGATGTCATCTCCTTTTCCTTTAGTCAACAAGAGAGTGGTGCTAGATTGTTTCAATTTGTTTATTCTCTTCTTCCCTTTGTTGATCACTTAAAGGAGTTTTAATTCAAGTTCTATTCTTGCTTTTGCTTCATCATATGTGCCAAAATATGTAGCTTTTTTATTAGTAAGCTCATTTAACAATGTTCAATGATATCTTTGGTTTCATCAATATTAACCTCATAACCTAGAGGCTTGACCCATACAATTCTTGGTCTTACTGCTTGTATGTACACTTTATCACAATCAACCATGAAAAAATATCATATTTGTAGTCATCTATGAGTTTCTTGGGGATTCTAAATCTTATATGCATCTTGTCCTTAAATGCATGAAAATAGTTGTCCATAATACTAACATAGTTTTCTCCCATTTTTGATATATACTCATTAATTTGGTAATAAACAAGTAAATCTTTCCTCCACACAACTATGCCTTTTGATGGGAAGAACTTGTTGGTGTTTTAAAAACTACTAAGCAACAAAATGCTCAATACCAAAATGACATCACTCACACAATCTAATGACTAGCCAATTCCTATTAACAATTATATGTGTAAACCATTTGGACCAAACTTCAACAAAACCAAGGGTGGTCTTCTACTCTTTAGGCTCTGCAAAACCAAGGTGGGTATACCCAGGGATGATTCAAGACTAGGAAACACTATATGAGAATTATTTTAGTTTCATTCTAATTCTCATCTCAAATCCTCAAATACATGCATAATTCTTGACAATTTGATAAACACATCCCATATAACAGATCTGGCCAAAATTCTTCTATAAATATGCACGTGTTCTTAGCAATAGTGGCTAACTAAAGCTAAAACATTCTATGCAAACAAGTGCTGGCCAACTTTGAAGATCTTCAGGAAATAAAAGTAAAATTGATTATAATTATACATTTGAAAGCCATTTATGACATATTTCTCTTCCAACTAAAATAATTTGACCAGTGCCTAATCCATTAGGGTTCAGAGTCTACTACAAATCCTTAGATCTAATTTTTTGCCTTACAACAAATATTATCAACAATTCTTATCAGAATTCATCATTCAAAAATCCTTTCTACTACTGTAGAAACCTTATCAAATTCATCAATGCTTTTACTTAATCAGTTGAACTAATACTAGTGATGAACAGATATACAACCTAACTGGATTGCATTCAATTGCATAAGCCTTTACTCATACAATATCAAGATAACCAAGTAATCAAAAAGAGACAAAATTCAAAAAGAACTGATATGGGGATAGCTCATAATTTGTATTCATTTTCCTTAAAAAATTTATACATTTATAGTAAACTCAGAATGACCTTAAGAAGAAACACAGAGATCATTCTATATTCATGTATTCTCAAGAACTAACAGAGAAAATACATCACAAACTTGCTCAAATATTGGACCAAGAACAAACTAAGTATATCACCTAGAAACATTAGAAATTGGACCTGACTATCAAGCAAATAGTGGTGCTCATTGTTCAAAAGACTTCAACTCCATGTATTCTTGTAAAACCCTCTATTGTTGAACCTATTGATATGATATCCATGTTGTCCCAAATAACTATAAAAGTACCTTTGTCTAAACTTCTTAGAATTGAAGAGCATAAAAGCAAGGCTTTATCATGGTTGAAAGGGATAGGAAACAACAATACTATTGTAGAAAAAAGTGTTATCCAACAAACCCCATTAGTAGTAGAGGATAGTGGTATCATATCTCAGATTCCACAAATGTTTTTAGATGATTCCATAGTGGTATTTATAGAAGATGTTGACCCATTTTTCCTTAGTCTAATCATAAAAGGGAAGACCCTAAAAAATTGCACGATAGGCTCAGGAGCTTCTAACACCATAATGCCTTTCAAAGTAATGGAATCCTTAGGGTTGAAAGTGGACACCAAGTAGGTCAGATGCAGAGGTATGGATGCTAGGGAAGTCCTAGTCATAGGTACCATAAATGCTTTACCATTCAAATTAGTTGCATATCCTGAAGTAGAGTTAACCATGTCAGTCCTTGTAGTGGATATACTTCCACACTATGGAATGTTGCTTTCTCAAAAATGGAGTGCTGCTATGGGGGGCAATCTGCAATGTGACTTAACCTATGCTACTTTTCACATCAGGGATAAAGTTGTCAAGCTAAAAAGAGAGCCAAGGGTTAGTCACATTTTAGGGGAAGAAATTGACAAAGATGCCACTTGCTTCTTAGATACTAGTGTGAATGCCTTCAGAGCTGAATTGATTATTCAAGAAGTTGAGAATTTTCCTGCTGTAATTGAACATGAAGTTGAATGTTGCATGAACTCACCAATATTATGGAATTTTTTTTTTGATGGGGCTAGTTCTAAAGAGGGTGTAGGGGCAAGGGTAGTTTTTGTTTCCCCTAAGAAAAATACTTTCAAATACTCATTCACTTTGAAGTTTTCTTGCACAAATAACATAGAAAAATATGAGGCCTTGTTGCTAGGATTGAAAGTTGCTACACATCATGGAATTAAGAAATTGCATGTCATAGGCGATTCTGAACTAGTTATCTCCTAGATAAAAGAAACCTATGCATCCAAGAATAGGAGATTGAAACAATATAGAAATGCAGTTTGGGATCAGATAGAATCTTTTGATGCATTTGGTATCTCATGGAGAGATAGGACTCAAAATAAAATGGCAGATTTATTAGCAAATGTAGCAATCAAACCTAAGGAGATATCATTTGCAAGAATCTCTCAAATTGAGGTACAAAATAGACCTTTAATACCTAATAACATTGAAAATTGGCAAGTCTTTGAAGATGAAAAAGACATTATAATTTTTTTGTTAAATGAAGACAAATACCAGGGTCAAGAAATGGATTGCAGTGATTTCATTGAAACTATAGATGGTAAGGAAACCATTTTTGGCTAGGAGATTATGCAATTGAAAACCAATAAGGTGCCTAAGGGGTTAGTGGTTTTGGAAAGTATTTTTGATAATCAAGATAGAGTAAAACTAGGAGTTAAAGACCCTAAGTCTCAGGAATTAGAAGAGATAAACCTTGGTACTGATGAAGCTCCCAAAAAGGTTTATATTGGCCAAAATCTACCTGCTGAAATCAAAAAACCATTGATTGAATTGCTTAGGAAGTATAGACATTTTTTTGCATGGTCATATGATGACCTTGAGGCTTATAGGGAAGATTTGTTCCAACATGTCATACCACTAAAGGATAATGTAAAACCCTTTAGACAAAAAAAAAGACTAGTGAACCCTACCCTAGCTCCCAAAATGTAAGAAGAATTGATGAAATTAAGGGATGGGAGGATAATCAAACCAATTAGACATTCCACCTGGGTTTCAAATTTGGTACCTATCAGAAAGAAAAATGGAGACATAAGATTATGTGTAGATTTCAGGAATTCGAACATTACATCCTTAATGGATAGTTATGGATTACCAAATATGGAAGACATGTTGCAGCAAGTAATTAGTTCTGAGCTAATGTCCATGACAGATGGTTTCTCTAGGTACAATCAAGTTCTAGTAAAGGAAAATGAACAATTCAAAACAACCTTCACAACCCCATGGGGAACCTATGTATATGTAAATATGCCATTTGGCTTGATTAATGCAGGAGCTACTTTCCAAAGAGCTATGGATGTGGCATTTCATGATTATATCAACAAATTTATGGTTGTATACCAAGATGATCTTATAGGCTATTCTAAGAAGGCTAAGGATCACTGCAAGCATTTGGAGAAATTTTTTATCAAAGCTTTGGAATATGGAGTATCCTTGAACCCAAAGAAATGTACATTTGGGGTGACAAAAGGTAGATTACTAGGACATGTAGTGTCTAAAGATGGGGTGAAAATAGATCCTGATAGAGTAGTAACTATTGATAAAGTCCCCAAGCCAAAGAATGTAAAAGGAATTCAATCCTTCTTTGGCCAAGTTAATTTTCTTAGAAGGTTTGTTACCAATTTTTTTGAAATTAGTAGACCTATCTCAAAGATGCTCAAGAAGGGAGCTATTGTAGATTGGAATGGTGAGCCTTCACAAGCATTCTAGGATATTAAAACTACAATAAAAAATGCTCCAGTGCTAAGAACTCTAGATTACACAAAGCCTATGCATATTTTTTCTTTTGCATCCTTTCACACTATAGCTGTAGTCTTGTTGCAGAAAAATGAAGGTGATAGTTTTCAACCCAGAGTTAAGAGCTCCATGCATGTGATGTGGAGTCTTTCCTTTCTGTTCCACATGCATAAATAAGATGCTAAAATAGCAGCACCAGTGATGTAGTCATGTGCAGGAAGGGGAGAAGACGTGATTGCTCCTTGAAGAGGAGTTTGCAAGGGCGCCAGTAGGAGAAAGGAAGACAGCATAGGCAGGTCCACTGCAGCATGCATGAGGGACCATGTTCACAGGGGAAAATATAAAAGGAGAAGGCGTTATGACAGAAGTAGCCCACATAGGGTAGAGAAATAAAGAGCAGAGTATCCATATATAAGAAGAGGTAGTCCACATGATGAAGACAAAGCGCCAAACAAAAGGGGAACCAAGAAAAGCCCACACTGGTCAAAAGAAACATCCAACATTGCCAGAGATAATGGGCAACTGCAGATATAAAATGAAGCCACTCCACACATAAAAACAACCAAAAATTAGAAGGAGAGGCATAAGACAAAGCTGTGGCATGTAAAAATTCATGCTTGCGCAAAGGAGCAGGACCTAATGCTGAAGCTAAATACTCATAAGGTACCAAAAGAGTGTTAAAAAGTTTGAAAATAGAGCAACTCACTGGCCATTGAGTGCAAAGGAAATCCATCAAATGGCTTATATCCCACATCACATGTGGTTTAGAGTTTATAGATGTTTAAATACTCTTGCACATGGACATTGAAATGAATTAAAGAGGGAAGCCTTTTGTAAAGGAAAAGCCATGCACTGTGGGGCCTGCCCATCTGGCCAGTTGAAAGTGAGCATAGAGTATATTTTGGAGAAACACATAAATAAAGGAGATGATGTCAGCAGAATTCAAACTCACTTAAAAAGGTCCAAAATCTGGTGATTCGCTATCTCACCATTGCAAAATGGTGAGGTTTTTTGATAGCGACATAGCGAGTTGCCAAAAAACCTCAAAAATTTGGCAAAAGTCGAATAAGCCTGTGGGTCTAGTGTGTAGTTGTAGTTAGCAAACCAGTGAATGACATGTGGCACAAATTTTGAGCAGGTGGTGATGTGGCAAAATTGTAGATAGAGGAAGGAGATCATACCACGTAGCACATCCGACGGTCTTTGCTATCTCACCAAGGAGAAGTTGCTCATGCGATAACATGGCGACATAGTGAGGGTAGAGGTGGTGATGACACGTGGCAACAGGTCCTGGTAGTGCCAACATGGAAAATGCAAGTTTTGACCAATAAAAGAGTGCCATGTGGTAATGAGATGGTTTGCTGACATGGCATGATGCCACGATGATGTGGCACCAATTGTGTAGGAAATGACCCAATTAGAAGATGACATGTGGCGAGGTTGGTCAATTAGGTTTGACCTAGTTTGAAAAGGGGATGAAAATTCAGAGGCTTCAAATAAAAATTTATATTATATTCATTCTTAGAGGATCCATGTGCAATCATCTAATTTTTTAAATAAAGCTTGAAACTTTTAATATAGTTGAAACTATATTAAAGGATAATTTTTTTTGCAATAATGCTTTGAAAGCCATGGAATGGGAGCTTGATTTTCAAATGGGCATAACAGGGGTGATTTTTAACCAAAATGGGCACTCCAATATACCACCAGAATCAGAACAAGATGAAATTTTTGAATCTAAAGTCAGATTCCACACAGGTCTTCACCAATTCTTGTTATAAGCCATTTTTTGATTCCCAAGGCCTTCTCAGCAAAATGAGCAGATTTGATCATTGAGCATCATAGTTGGTTACAGGGTAGATTTGAAAACTTTTTGAAGCCTGGTTGTGTTAAAAGTAAGCTGGAAAAGATTATCTTGCATTCTGAAGGCTAGTTAACTAATTTTTACTTTTTACTTTGAGTTCAATTTGATATCAAAAATCAATTATCTTTTCTACCAAATTGTTGAGATATTAGATGCACTTGAAGGCCAGAATCATGCGGATTTTATAGGCAATTGAAGAGGGAGGGTAGAAAGAGTTTTTTTCATCTTCTTGGGAAGGAATTCTAAAGGGACACTTGTCAGTTTCAAATCAGATCCAGGAATGAACCCTTCTCCTATATCTTTCTTTCTTCTTCTCTTTTGCAAGGTGGTTGGTAGTTTTCTTTGGGTAATACCAGCAAGGTTCCAGTGTTTTACTATGACACCATTTCTTTCAACAATTTCTATTGTATGAACAACTTTAGGAAGGATAATATAGATAGTTCAGATCTGTTAGGTTTTTTCTTGTTTTCATTTTATGCATATGGTTTTATTATTTCAAATAAATTAATACAAAGAACAACAGGTTGAGTTTCATCTTGAATCTTGTCTCCTATCTCAATGAGCTTCAATGTTTTACAATCTTTGAACAAAGAGCCTAGGTCGTAGTTGCAGTCCCTTAAGGCTATATGTTGTCTTATTGTTGCAACTCAAGGGGTTATGTAAATGCTTTAGTGAATCAACAAGGTTGCAAGTTTATTGAGAAGGATATCATGTAAGAATGAGGTTTGGATTGAGCACAGATGTTTATTTACAAGGTAAATAGATAGATCGTATATCAAAATATATACATAAGTATCAGATATCCATATGTATGCATTTGATTCATGGATTTTCCCAATGGATTAGGCACTGGTTAGCTACAAGATCATTAAAGTCTTACTACTGCATATTACGGGTTTGCTAAAATCAACATTATTAATTAAATGTGTTTTAGCCTTTCATGTTGAAGGACCTAAATGTGATGCCCTCACTCAGCTTGTGAATTTCATAGATATGCATCTAGCTACTGTAGATCTGTGTTATTGCATGAGTTATCAGGAGATACAAGGGTTTACATCTACAATAAATAGATTTAGGGATATGTTTTGCACTGGTACGATATCAATTGAATCTGAGGTCTACTCGCCTAGGTCTTGTAGAGCCTAAAGTAGAAGAAGGAGTTATGCCTTATAGTTGGCCCAAGACTGTAGTCAAGTGTATCAGTAATAGGAATTTGCTAGCCTTAGATGCATTTTTCTAGTTTCTTGGTCATTTTCAAAATTGTTAAATTAGGAGCCAACAAAACTTTTGCACATAGAAAAATAGACAAGTTAAGAGTGAATCAAACTTACAAGGGTTCTTCTTTGAAATTCTTATGCTCTCCATATTCTTGTTGAACTAATTCAACATCAACTCAACTAGGTCAAATGACATATTATTCTTGACCACTTTGTATGCAAGATCCACAGCTTCACATGATTTACTGTTGTGTTTACTCAAGCTGTATATCTTATGTGCAATGACATGTATCCTAGACTTCAATTCCATATCTGTAACACAACTGATTTTCATTCCCCTTCCATCACACTTGGCAAGGATTTTCTTTTCTAGCTTGACCCAACTTAGGTTTTCAATTATTTTTGCCTTGGTTAGCATTGGAAGACTTGTGATCCTATGAATCATTTTCTATATTATCAAAATAGGTTGCTCCAACCATAATTATCCATTATGCACATGGCTAAGAATAAAGCTTATCCACTTAATTTGAAAGCCTCATGGCATGTGAGGAATGTGAGTCAAACCCTTAGCTTCAAGGTGTTGA
Organism: Cupressus sempervirens; assembly: GCA_028749045.1. Taxonomy (NCBI): domain Eukaryota; kingdom Viridiplantae; phylum Streptophyta; class Pinopsida; order Cupressales; family Cupressaceae; genus Cupressus; species Cupressus sempervirens. The sequence continues at coordinate 798,883,100 of CM053786.1, read as the reverse complement.
TGTTCTAGTTTTAATATGCCATTGACACATAGCTTCTCTATGGTTTCATCCATTTCTAGGGTTCCTATGTCTTGGATAGCTTATTGAAAATGTGAACAAATATCATTAATTGATAGTACCTTGGATGGAATTTGAGATTATGCTCCATTTGGCTCTAGGTTTTCAATGACAGCCAGACTAAGCTTGAAATTAGGTTCTTTCCATTCTACAACTCGAACTAACATCTATGACCCTTTCTTAGTCTTGCTACTAGAGGATGCCATTTTCTTGGTAGGGTTTGCAAAGATGTGGGAATCTTCAACAGTAATTCACATGGATCGCTTGGATGCACTAAAAGTACTTTGTACAAATAGCTCTTAAAAATTCATGGTGACAAATGAATTTGATTTCACTCCTTTTACCAAATTTTTCCTTTCAATCACCATAAATGCCTAGTATGATTATTCAATTAATTCTACACTATCTTCCACTTCATTTGCATTGAATGCTTGTTAGAGTCATCCATGACTCGGTGTCCATAAAATTTTTTTTAGTAACTTCCAAACTTGCTCGATAATGACTAGCATTTACTTGATTGCTCGGTGATCCCTTTACATCTCAAATGCTAATATGGATCTTTCCATTTTGCTAACTATATCTCATGTAACATGTCTACTTTAGAATCCTAATTCTAGTTCTCTTTGTGGGAGATCAAGTGGAAATGCTTGAGTCACCCAATTCTTGAGTGACATTTTCTTCATTGCTTGGAGAATATGTTGGAATCCATTGTTGTGTCATCTATTTTTTGATGTTGTTAGCTTTTTCTTTTTTTTCATCTTCAATTCTTCTAGTATTCATATAGTTTTTGGAAAGATGACCAATTTATGTACAAATGAAACATCTTTTGGTAGTGTCTCTTGTCCTCATATGATGTTTTACATAATTCATTCCAATGCATCCAAATTCTCCACAGTAATGACATCTGCAACAAGTATTATAGTCTAAACCAAATATAGCTTTTACAATCTATTATATTGGGTTCAATATCTTAGTTTTGCATTCAGAAGATTTGTGCCCATGCTTCTTGTGTTTGTGACATATGCCTTCAAACTTAGGTTTCTCTTTGCATTCATTAGCTCTATGACCATGATGATTACAATTGTAGCATTTTCCATTGAATTTAGCTTTCCCATTGCTCCAACATTTGTTTGATGTATGACCTATCTTATCACAATTATTGTAAGTAGGTCTTTGATTCTTTTGAGCTCATTGCTTAGAAGATTAACCTTCTTCTGTATATCCAATTCATATTTTTCCTTTCTATCAGTATTGGATCTACTCATTTAGTTGATCCATGTCTACTTGAGATTTCATCATCCTCTCATTGGTTTTCCTTTCAATGTTTAGATCATTCTACAATCTTTCATTCTCTGATCTTAGATTCATGATTTCTTCATTTGCATTGGTGAGCTAATTAATGAAGTCTTCCAACTAAAGGGATAGGTGTTGAATTTCATTATTATTTCCTTCTATCTCTTCTTTTATCTTATTTTTCTCTTCCATGACTTCACACAATCTTACTGACTAAATTTCTTGTTCTCTTTTTAGCTATCTTACTTCTTCTTGAAGTGTACAATTCTTTTCCAATTGTTCTTTGATTCCTTCATTAGCTTCATCTAAATTACTTTCTAAATGGATGTCTTCAATTCTTTCTTCAACATAAAGTGTGTCATTCATCTAGATTGCAAGATCTTTTCTTCTTTTCAAGGATTGAGAGAGTTTCTCCTTTACTTTCTTAAGTTTCCCAATAGCCAATTTCAAATCGAGCTTTTCATTATCAATAGCCTTATCAAGTCTAAATACTTCCATAGCCTCTTGATCTTTGCTAAAACTATTAAACTTTTCTCTAAGAACCACAATTAGCTCTGATACCAATCGTTGGAAATATATATGATAGGCTAAGTTATTGAGAGGGGAGGGGTGAATCAGTAACCAATAAAACTCAATCTTTATTTACCAATTAATTCTTCATGTGAATTTTGATTTAATTCCATGCATAAGAAATTGAAAACATCAAAACATTCATAACACTTTGACACACAATATGATGACCTAGAAACCTTCCAAATAGAAAGTAAAACTGGGGTGGGGATGATACCCACAGGCTTTGGTACTGTAGTATAAAGTTGGCCTATTAAGGCTTAAAATGATCACTTCTAATGATCTTCCCTATTAGGAGCAATAAGGACTGCTAGGTCCACCTTGCAAAAGGATTTACAAACATACAATGAAGTATGCACTCTATAAAGAGATTTACAAAAGACTATTAAGTCTACCTTGTAAGATGATTTAACTGATGCACCTATTAGGATGAAACGGTGGCTGATCTATGATCTACAACTTGATTTGCTAAATGAGATTCCTTTGAGTGTAATAATCACCTTGCTATGATAGATATAACTTTGCTACTCCTTATATTGTTGTAGTCTTTTCACTTCACACTTTTGCTCTTCTCTTCTTATTATATTTCATATCATTATCTTTCTTGTACCTTTGGATGTGATAAAATACATTACATATATACCAATCCAAATTACAATTCAACAAATTTGGCTACAATACAAGTTTACACAAAATACACAAAGTTAGCCCAATAGCAAGAACACAAATTCTGAAGACTAACTCAGTGAGGTTCTGATACTTGGCATCCACTACCAATACTTGACATCATCATGCACTCGGTAGACATAGAAGCTCAATCCATACTGATCACTTCCAAGTAGTCTAAAATCAATCTACATTGGTGACTCAGTGAATACTATGAAACTTCACATATAAATGGAATCACTCAATTCACACTGCATAGCTTGGTTAATGCTATCACTATGAGCTCAATATAAACTAAATCACTTGGTTAATACTAATTAGCTCAGTCAACACCAAATTCACATCACTATAACTACAAACTAAATAAGCACTACACAACTTGGTTTGCACTGATGAACTTGGTAAACCTTATGAAGCTCATTTTACATAGCTAATTACCAACTTGGTAGAAACTGCTTGGCATAAATTGAAAGTTGTTCCTTGAACTTGGTGGCAACTATAGAACTTAGCAGAGTCTAAAATGCTTGGTTAGCACTGTTAACTATACAATACACTTGGTAGATACTTACAATCTAAATAATTGTGTTTCACTAATAATAAACTTGATTGAAATGTCAACAATGACATTTTGTGTAACATCAAAGACAATACAGAATTAATCAATTGTATTTGACAATCTCCCTGTTTGGAATTGATGGAAACACAACATGTCATAATGCAATGAAATTTTTATAGATTAAGTAACATATCCTTTGTTTCATTCTGAGTCTCATCCATGAGAACTCCCTCTATCAGTGTGAACTCCTTCTACCTTTAGTTTCTCCCTCTGTTAGAAAACTTATGTCCACAACAACATCTTTTGATAGAAAAATTTGTCTTTGATATAAGACCAAGTTCATTCTCCTTTTTTGACATCTATTACTCTTTATCTTTATAAAATTTCTATGAGATATGATAGCAAACTTCTCCCTCTTTGACATCTCATGCCAAAGAAAATGTTCAGTAAATATCAATGTACCTTATGTACTGATTCATTTGCAATATGCCCTTTGTCAATACTACACCGATTGATTGTTCTTCAACATTCTCTGGTTGATGCATCACTAAGCTTCATTTAGTGAGCTTCAGATAGGGGAATGACCCCTAGCTTACCTCTTAGATACATAAATACATCCTTAGGTAATAGCTTGGTGAATATGTCTACAATTTGTTTTTCAGTATTTACATATTCCAATCTAACTTTTTTATCTTGGACTAATTCTCTCAAAAAATGATATTTTATAACAATTGTTTTGTTTTGGTATGCATCACTAGATTCTTTGATATGTTAATTGTACTAGCATTATTATAGTATATAACCACTGGATCTTTGATCTCTATCTTCATACCTGTCAATAGTTGTTTGAACCAAACAATATTAGAACAATTAACTATTGCTACCACATATTTTGCCTCTTTTGTGGACTAATAAATACAATACTATTTCTTGCTTGTCCAAGGCACTAGTATTTTATCTGTCATCAATGCTTCCTACCCAATCAGCATCTGTGATTTTTTTAAAATCCAAATTGCCTCATATTTTTTACCATAAACAATATTTTCAGTACCTTTTAGATATCTCATGATTCTTTTGATTGTCATCATGTGGTTTTTTTGGGGATTTGTTGAGAATCTTGCTACCATACCAACTGCTAATACAATATTAGGCTTTGTATGCACTACATATTGCAATTTTTCAATCATTGATCTATATATGGTCTAATCTGCCTCTTTTGAATCATCATTTTTGGAAAGCTTATGTCTAATAGACATAGGGGTTTCAATTGTTCTTGAATCTTCCATTCCAAATTTCTTTAGTATCTTCTTGATATATTTAGATTAAGTAATGTAGATACCATCTTTCTTCTATTGGATCTACAATCCAACAAAGAATTGTATCTCTTCAAACACAAACATCTCAAATTCTTTACTCATGTCTTCTAAAAATGCCTTGCATAAGTCATCATTTCCTATGAATAAAGTATCATCAATGAATATTTCTACCAACTCAATATTCTTGTCTAGTCCTTCTTTGATATATAGACTATTGTTATCATTTGTTCTTTGAAAACTAGTCTATACCAAGTAGTTATGAAGTCTTTCATACCAAGCTTTGGGAGTTTTCTTGAGACCATATAATGCCTTGTGTAATTTTCAAACCATGTCTCTTTTGCTAGGATCTACAAAACCTTCACGTTGTTTAATGTAGACTTCCTCATCAAGAATTCCATTCAAGAATGCAGATTTTACATCCTTTTGATTAACTTTAAATCCTTTGTGGGCTGCATATGCTAGTAAAGTTATAACACCTTCTAATCTTGCAATAGGAGAAAAAGTTTCACCATAATCAATGCCTTCTTCTTGAGAGTGGCCTTTACATACTAACCTTTCTTTATTTCTAGAAACTTGTCCATCTTCATTTAGCTTATTTCTGAATACTTGTCATGCCCAAACTACGAGGCAAAAACACATAATTTTTTTTTTTTTAAATAATAATTAAAATGCTCAAGTTTGATAAGTTTGCGATCACAGTTTAAGTAAGGTTCTCTACAACTCATCTTAAGTTACATATCTTGAGAAGGAATAAATTGTTAAACTAAAGCTCTCACTATTAAAATAATATCGACATTTATTTCATTTCATATTAATCTTAAAACAATAGATTTAAATTCCCTCTATAACAATGTAATTAAATATAGATTTAATATTTATTATATAGCATCTTTCATCTCATACAAGGTTAACATAAAAAAATATTTTTTATAATCTCTTTGCTATATAAAAAAAACAATATCTATCAATGATAATTTAGCATTTCAAGAAAACTTTATGATTACAATAAAGAAATAATAATTAAATTTTATCTAAATTGAGAATCTAACTTAATTAAGATATTTCCATTAAAGACAATGATTATCAAAATTAAACCAAATAATAATTAATTAATTATTATATATACTTGAAATAAAATAATGCTAACTACTAAACAAAATTAATTAACTAATTCTTAATGCACAAATCTCTAATTATCATCTTAATAATTCAATAAATCTATTACTAAACTAACTAAATCTAACTTAATTTATTTAAACTAACTAACTAACTATCCTTTATATTAAAACTAAATAATATTAAAAACAAACTGGATTAACATAAATATAAAAACTAACTAATATTAACTTAATCTAAACTAACCCTTTAACACTCTAACTTAATTTAATCATTAATATGACACAAATTAAAATAAATAAATAAAAAAACTAACTAACTAAACTATACAATAACTAAACCCCTAACCTTAACCTATACCCAAACTACCCACCCTACAACCCTACTCCATGGGCAGTGCTTCCCAAGGAGCGCTTCCCAAGCACTGTCCTTGGGACAACGCTCTGCCCCAAACAAGAACTTGCGCAGACCCCTAGATAGGTGGGCAACCAAACAAAAAAAAAAGCAAGAGAACAAGGATTTCTTTTAAAACATTTAATATGCTTGTTTTTTTATAAAACAAATTCAATCCCATACAAAACATGAAGTAAGTGCTCAAAAATTAAAGGAGAAGATGGGGGATGGGATGTGGGGACAGAATGATGTCACCCTCCCATAAATACAAACTTGACTTTGACATACAAACTTTTTTTTTTTAAACCTTTTTAAATATAGTTTCAGAACTGACGTCCACCAAGGAAGATGGAAAAGCATTGATTACATAAAGTTTTATGGGTAGCAATATAGATATTTAGTTTTAAATTATATTATACACATTTTTCTAATATCATTATCAATTTAGTTTTAATTTTCAAGATTTTACAATTGATTTAAAAGAGAATTTTGAAGAAAATATTCTTTGTTTCAAAGGGCATTTAATTTGTTTCCCCCATACAAAAGACAGAGAGTTTTTACTCTCTTGAAACTCTTTTTTTTTTTTTTTAACAAAAATTTTCTAAGGTTTACAAGGCAATGCATTTTTTTTCAAAGTGTATTTTTTTTTTGATGGATTTAAAACATAGATTAATCATTGTGACAAAATAATTCAAGATTAATTGATATCTTAAACATCTTGAATTGAACTATCAACCATAACCATTTTCTTTTTTTTTCTTCTTTCCTTAACATAATTTTCATTTTGAACATATAAGGGAACTAGAAAATTTTTCTTAATTGATCCATCATCATAACATCTTATTTCTGATGTGCATCCATCTAATTTAAAATTACAATTGAATCACATGATAAACAATTATACTCAATCACCATTTTTATTGGAAAACCCGATTCAAAGGCTTAGTTGGGAAAGAACCAGGAAGAAAACTCGGCTTCATTGCCATTACAACAAGGTTTTCAAATACAAATTACATAGGATTTCAATTCCGAATTACAAAAATTTAATTGAATTTTCTTCATGACCCTCATCAAGGGATTCATAACAATTTCTACAACACATTTCTAGAACCATGGAGGGAATAGAATCTGATCAGGTGACAATAAGCATGACCAAGAGACAATTCAAACATGCATATTCATACAAGGTTTTCACAATAGGATTCACAATGAGTCAAAACTAGAGAAAGGTGGATTTTTCCAATAGGAAATGTCAGACACAACACCAAACCAGGTGCCCAATTGGGGCTATAAATCAAGAACTTCCGTTCTTCCATTCTTACATGCCAAAACTCATACGTGATTTGTGCTGACAGGTAGGGACCCATAACACCCTACCCTCTCTCCCTCTTCTCATCCTGAGAAGAGACTCTACACTGTTGGAGTCCAACTAAAAGGACCTTTCCTGAAATTGGTCACTTCTACCCTCTCCAAGGGTGAGTAATGCCAAAACACCCATACAAGAAAACTTCAAAATTCAAATAGAAACATGGAAGAAAAGCATTCAAGAACATGGTTTTCAATCTTTCCCAACATACCCACATACATACAAGCATTCAAACAACAACAAGGTAGCATAAGCATGAAACAAACATGAAAATCTGAACAAGAGAGATGAGAATTCCTACCTACACAAAGAGGTAATGGCAAATGAACAAGTTTGAGTAGAGCTTTTCCCTTCCTTGCTTCAATCTTCCAAGACTCCTCTCTAAATGTAGAGATTGGCTAACAACCTCAACTAGTCCAAGAAGAGCCTCTAAATAAGCCTCAAACTCAACCACCAACAAAAAAAACAATAACTTCTCCCACCCACCTGCAAATCTAGAAGCTCCTAACTCAACCCACACTATGGTTAAACACTAAGTGGAGGTGAGGTAAGGCAACTCATGGTAACCACTTGCAATTTTTGCACAAAGGTTAAATGAGACTTTTTGAGTGATCTCAAAAGTCAACAAAAGGGGCTTAGGGGTTGGAAAAGACCCCCAACCCATACCCATACCCCTTGGGTATAATTATTTCATGTATTATAGCCTTAGGAATAGGTTTTGAACCAAACAAAAGTTAGGAAATAATTAAGACCAACTAACAACTCTAAAATGCAGATTAAGCACTAATCTAGATTAAGGGTCACTAAACTCGATTAAGAACCAAATTAGCAAAAAGAATCTAACTTAATCCAACTTAGGTCCAAAGGTTACATAGCTAACCCTAATCAGCACGCTAAAGAGCACAAATAATTCATGAGTGTCAAGCGACACTAAAAGAACATAGTTACAAACATTAACATTTATTGATCACAGAAAGATACATACATACATCTCACAATAAATTTGATTACGAACAACAAGGTTTCCACAATTAGCACATAGGGATCAATTCTGTTCCTCTGTTGGGTTTCTTGGCTAAATATCCTGCACACTCATTACACACATTAGTAGCCCCATAAAATCACATGTACATATGTATATACGAATCATAAATTCACATAAATTGAAACATACATCAATCAGGGTTTCTTTCATCCTACTTAATTCTTAACCATTTAAAATCTCTTAAATCAAAGTATCAATCCTACATTTAGTGATTTCATCAACATACATATACATAAAACATTAAATGACAAACATCAAATATCTAAAAATAACATCACACAACATAAAATAACATAATATGTTCAAGTATCTGATAATGTCTCGACATCTCGAGTCGTGAGTATCAAAATGATAAAGTAATAACTAAGGCTACGAATGGTCAAGGCGAGGCCTCACAATACCCACTTTGTACCAATTATATTTTTATCCTTGGGTCTAGGAACAAGAGCCTAGATTTTGTTCTTCTCTATCTCTTCTATTTCTTCATTCATTGCCTCAATCCAAATTTCATTATCTAAAGCATCTTTAACATTTCTAGGTTCAAATTCAGCAAGTAAACATGCACCTTTCAATTTGTTTCTTATCATTGTTCCATCTAATTTGTCTCCAATAATCTAATTAGGTGCATGATTCCTTCTAACATATCTTTCTAACATAGGTTATTTGGATTTGGAGAATGTTTCACTAATTTCATCATGAACTTCAGTATTAAGCTCGGGTCCCACTATTTGTGACTCAAGTCAATCAGACTTAGTTTGCTCTTGTAGAAGCTTGATAGCTTCTAACTGCGACTTGGGTCCTTCAAAATGTTACTCAGGTTGCACTTTTTGTAACTCAGTAGCTATTGGAGATTTTGGGGACTCAAGAGGTGATGCCTCCTTTCTTCTAGATAGATTTGGCAGAGTATCAAGTTCATAGTAAACAAATCTTTTGAAATCCTCAAGCTCTTTATTTCTTTCTTCTTCACTCTTTTTTGCAAACTCATCAATTCTCACATGTGCACTTTCTATGATTTTATGAGTAGATAAATTTAAACATTTTTATGTCTTACTTTTGCAGGAGTATCCTAGGAATATGTCTTCATCACCTTTGATATCAAATTTACCTTTCCTAGATTCTTTCAAGATATAACATTTGCTGCCAAATACTTTCAAGTAACTTACATTAGGTTTGCAACCATACCATAGTTCATAAGGAGTTTGATTTGAATCTTTCTTCAACTATACTCTATTCAATGTATGCACTACAGTATTGAATGCTTCCTTCCAATATTTGATTGCAACATTCTTTTCTATCATCAATGTTCTTGCACAATCCATGGTGGATTTGTTCCTTCTCTCAGCTATACCATTCTGTTGAGGAGTACCAAGGATTGATACTTGTCTCTTAATTCCTTCTTCACTACAAAATTCATTGAATTCATTAGAAATGAATTTGCCAGCTCTATCTAATCTTAAAAAATTTAGCTTCTTTTTCTAGTTTCCTTTTCTACTCTTGCTAGATACCACTTGAATTTTTGAAAAGCTTCAGATTTTTCTTTTAGATACATTATATTCATCATTCTAGAATATTCATCAACAAAAAGAATGAAAAAATTATCTCCACTATAACTTTCTATTCCAATAGGTCCACATAAGTCTATATGCACAAGCTCTAAGACTTCTTCAAAATGATAGTTCTTTCTTTTGAAACTAGTCTTTCAAATCTTACCAATTTGACAATCTTTTCTTAGACCCATATCAGGCTTCCTCAAGCTAAGAATACCTCTTACTCTTCTATTTTTTCTTATTTTAACCATGTTATCAAAGTTCGCATGGCATAATATTTTGTGCCATAACAAGCTTTCTTCTACTTGAGAAATAAAACATGAACTTTCACTGAGATCTAGATAGAATAAATTACCTTTTGTTTGTTTGCCAGATCCAACCAGATTTCCTTTTCCATCCAATAGTTTGGCCTCCCCATTCATAAATTCTACCTTAAATTCAATGTTATTCAATTGTAGCACACTCATTAGATTGTGCTTTAGTCCTTCAACCCAATAAGCATTGTCACATATAAGTTCATTGGTTAATGAGATACACCCTTTTCCTTTTATGTAACAAGGTTCATTGTTTCCAAATCTCACACTATCACCATCATAATACTCCATGTGCTCAAGCTTTGTTCTGTCTCCAATCATATGATTTGAGTAGCCACTATCAATAATATATGTGTCATTTTTTCTAATATGAGAGATAAGTGACATTTTATCTCCTTCAACATCAGATTCATCTTTTACAACAATATATACAATTTCATCTTCACTGTTATCAGAATATTTAGCTATAAAATATGATTTCTTACCTTTGTCCTTGTAGGTTTTGAATTCCTTCTTGATTTTGTACTTATTTCTTTTCTTTTCATCCTTGTCTTCTCTTTTTGGGCACCTTGTAGCAATGTGGCCAACTTCTTCACAAGAGAAATAGACTAGAGGTATCTTACCTTTGTACTTTCCTCTTCCTTTAGAATATTTCCTTGTAAGTAGGGATTCAACAACTTTAAGATCATTGTCATAAATTTCTTCTTCTTCTTCACTTCCTAATTGATTAGTCTTTGATTTCTTACTCCTTTTATTGAGTGAGAGTTTTTCTTCAAATGAAGACTCAATACCTTTGGAACTAGGAACATAATTATCATAGTTATCTGACTCAAAAGTTGTCAATCTTCCAACTAGAGAATCCAAAGATATTTTTCTATTTGGATCACATCTCATTTCTTGAATAGTAGACACTCTAATTGCATATATAGGAATACGAGTTCAAAGTACCTTGTTCACAATTGTTTTGTTCTCAATGTCTCCTCTAGATGCTTTGATTACACTCACACTTGCTTAAATTCTCTCAACATATTTTGCAATGTTTTCATCTTCTCTCATCTTCACCTGATCAAACTATCTTCTAAGAGTTTTAACTTTAGCTATTCTTACATTATCATCTCCTCCATAGATGTCTTTTAATTTAATCCACATATCATAAACTATAGTACAACTTTTGACTTCATCAAATTCAACATAATTAAGAGAAGGAGCAATGCCAATCATCATGATGCTATGATTTTTTTTTTCAACAATATCTTCAACTGCTAATGTATTTGTAGGATTCTTGTATTCAATTTCAAGATACTTACAATAGAATCACTAATAGTTTCTAGATGTAACCTCATAATTCCTTGGGATGCTGCAAAGTTTTCTCGGTTCAACTTGGGAATCTCTATTTTGTAAGACATCTTGATCTTTAGCTTTGGTCCTTAAACCTTCTCTGCAAGCACCAAATACTCTGATATCAATTGTTGGAAATATAAGAGAAGTAATCAAGAGGGGAGGGGTGAATTGGTTACCACTAAAATAAATCCTAGATCCCTTAGATGTCATTACAAAATAGCTCTGCGAAAACTTAACTCTTTTGATGCTTAGTAAACACATAGAAAAATATTGTAACTTAGTAAACATTGAATAGCTCGGTAAATACATAACATGAAAATTTTAAAGATATTATCTATGATTAATATTACTTTAACTTAGTTGCAAACACATAAAATAAATATCTTGAATGTACTTGACACCAAGATTTAACATGGAAACCCAATTTAGGAAAAACCACCAATTGCAACTAGTTACTGATTTTCAGTCTTCTGAAGTGAGCCCTGCTAGGAGCCAACCCTATTAAAGGTTACAAAACACACTATTAGGTGTGATCCTGTTAGAGGATTTAATCACCCTGTTAGGAGTGGTCTTGTTAGAGATCTTTAGACACTTCAATAGAAATGTCACCTTGTTAGAGGATTTACAAATAGCTATTAAGCCAACTCTGTTAAGAGATTTAGATCATTGCTATAATGGTTAGAGAGTAACAATGAGATGACCTGATTCCTAATGCAACTAAATTGTTGATTATAGATTTCAATTCTAGCTTGTATACTTGATCCTTCTTGATTGAATGTATCTTTTCATCTCAACAAGGATATTCTACTTATCCTTCCAATTCATTTCTTGTTGACATTATCAAATCTTTAATTATGTTCCACTACACTACACTTTCTAATCCTCAACTTGACCTTATATTTATATCTTTCATATTGTCAAGTTGGCTTGAATATAACTTAGAATAATTAATATTCATCTTCTTAGTTGGCTAGAACCAATAGATAAATCAATTGAACTCAATATGTCAAAACGAGAAAATCCTTTGTTAGTAGACCCTACTCTATAGACACTAACTCAAAAATGATTTTCCTATGTTAACCAAGTGAACTCAGTCAACACTACATATTCACAAAGTTCTTTTGGTATTTGAGTGAGCTCAGTTAACACTCAACTTTCACAAAATTTCTTTTGACACCCAAGTGAACTTGGTAGATATTGTCTTCTAAACTAGGCAAACTTTGGAATGCTTGGTAGACACAGAAAATCATCTTCAATGCTTGAGTGAGCTTGGCATACACTAACTAGTGATGATATGACATTTTGTGTAACATCAAAGATAATACATAATTATTCAATTGTATTCAATAATAACCAAGTCCTTGTAGATGAGAAGGAACAATTTAAAATAGCTTTGACTACTTCTTGGGGGACTTGTATGTATATAACAATGCCCTTTGGCCTAATAAATGCAAGAGAAACTTTTCAAAGAGATGTGGATGTTCCATTTAAGGAGTATATTAATAAATTCAAGGTTACTTATCAAGATGATCTCACAAAATACTCAAAAAAGGTTGAACACCATTGCAGGCATTTGGAAAAGATCTTTATCAAAGTTTTGGAGTATGGTGTTCCCTTAAACCTGAACAAGTGCATTTTTGGAGTGATAGAAGGGAAATTTTTGGGTCATATAGTGTCCAAGGATGGAGTGAAGATTGAACCTAAAAGAGTAGCAAAAATTGTTAAGGTGCCAAAGCTCGAGAATGTTAAAGGTATATAGTCTTTCTTTGGAAAAGTTAATTTCTTAAGGAGATTTGTAACTAAATTTGCTGAGATCAAGAGACCAATCTCAAAGATGCTCAATTAAGTAAACACTATTAGTTGGGAAGGTGAGCTTACTATTTCCTTCCAAGAAATTAAAACTACTATAAAAAATGCACCAGTCCTTAGGAAATTGAATTATGCAAAACCAATGCATATTTTTTCTTTTGCATCTTTCCATACTATAGTAGTTGTCTTGCTTCAAAAAAAGAAGAAGGCTATGAGAAACTAATTGCATTCTTTAGTAAATCCCTACAGCCTACTAAGATGAAATATGAAATAAATGAGAAGTAGTCTTATGCTTTAGTCAAAGCAGTGAAGGATTTTAGATGCTACCCAGTGGTTGCTATTGTCATTGAATTTGTACCTAGTGCAGTGGTCAAAGATATTTTCTCTCAACAAGAGGTATCTAGCAAGAGGTGTAGATAAATAAATAGAATTTAGGAATTTAATATTGATATCTAGATCACCAAGTTAGTAAGAGGTTGAGGGTTAGAAAATTTGATGACTCGATAAAATCTAGATGCTAATCAAATAAATTTGGTAAGTGAAGACCTTAAGTCAAACACCTATGACATGGATCATTGTGATTGGTATGTAAATGTAATATAGTACTTTAGCACATGGAAGCCCCATCCCACCTAACAGATAATGAAAGGAGAACTATTAAGCTCCATGCCATTAGGTATATTATTAATGGAGGTTTGTGGTGGAGAAATCTTGAGGGAATACTCTTGAAATGTATTGATTAAAATGAATCAGAGAGGGTACTAAATGATATGCATTCTAGAGTATGTGGGGGCCATTACATGAAAAAGGCTACTTCCCAAAAGATAATGAGAGTAGGCTTTTGGTGGCCTAGCCTATTCAAAGATGCATAAATTTTGGTTAGGAATTATGACCTATGCCAGAGATTTGCAGGGAAGTTAAATTTTTTTGGGAATTTGCCTCTAAAATTAGTAGAAGTACAAGCACCCTTTTAGCAATGGGGAATGGATTTCATAGGTGAAATAACAACCAAGTCTAGTACTAGCTACTCATGGATATTAGTGGCAAATGATTAATTCACAAAGTGGGTGGAGGCTATTCCTACAAGAAATGCTATCAATAAAGTGGTCAAGAATTTTATACTAAATATAGGTTTCTATTCCTCAAGGGTTCCTTCCCATTGAGTCATGTTTAAGAAGTTTATAATAATTAGTTTAAGTCTTCAGTACATGTTCATGAATCATAAGAAAATAACAAATACATTATCTCATAAGAAAATGCATTAGTACAATTGATACAATGAAAATACATCCAATGAATAACATCCACTACACATATCATAGGGTATGCAAGAATAGATGCAAGCACATCATAATACAATATGCATGATAGTGTACATACATCAATTGAATAGAATTCTTTGAGATAAGAATAAGAATGATAATGGTACAACTGCATCCATGAACATCCAACATCTATCAATATGAGGGGGACCCAAATGGTAAGAAGACACTACCTCTTGACCACATGGTCACTTAGTCATGCTTCCACTCCTATCATGCAAGGAAGATAGTGAATTATCTACAAACAACTTATCAATCATAAAAGATCCTAGGCAAGGATTGTGATAGCCAAATTGACCTCAAGGGTAATAAACTACCAAAGAAGGAAAGATTATCCAAATCAAAGAGACACTCAATCTAATACCATCACCACATGGCAAGTCAGCATATGAATACCAAGTATAATACAATATCAAATCAAGATAAATTCAATGAAAGGTATCCATCTTAAGTCAAAGGCCACATGTCCAAGAACAATAATCAATAGATAACAATCATCGTCAATAAAAGAAGATCACCAACAATAAGAACATCCAACAATAAATACACCACCAATAAATAGTTGACAGTCATCAATAAAACTCAACTATCAACAATAAATGACACACAATAAATAAGTAGAAACTCAAAATAAAATACACCATCAAAAGTAATATCCAACAAGCACACCATTAGAGGTGAATATTTTTATAAAAAAAACATGATAGAGACTCTGGCTACATACTAGGGAGTTTCATCTCATGGTCAAACTAATTGAGTTACCCTAGATTAGTCGCTCAATATATCCTAGACCCTCGAGTGTTGAGTTATCCAGGACCAGTTGCTCTGGACCTAGAACCTCCAACATGACACATGCAAAATCGGAATACCTTCTCATGAAGACGAGAAAAACTAGTCATACCTCTCACTAAGTATCATGATCTCATTCCCATTCTTAGCCTATACAAGCTCTCAAGGCATAAGCGAGGCAATATCTCTAAGTTATCTTTTTAATGTTTGTCTAAATATTTTAAATTACTATCTTATCACTTGGTACACAATTAATAATGAGTTACCCTAAAAGCCACTTTGGGCCTCGACCCCCATTGTAAGCCACTCTCATATACATGCACCTAGACTACCTTCCCAAATCTCACAAACCAAAGTTGCATCCCATACCAAAAATAATAATATTGATCAAATTCAGTTCCCTAATAGGCAACTTGAAAATAACATTGGTTTTCAAAACTCAACTTCTCATAAATGCTCATCAAAAGATCTCATTAAATAAATATCAATTTGAATCATAAAATACATCATGACATCTAGTCTAATAATAGTAAAAGAAATCTCAAAATGCCTCTGGTGCACATCCTAACTTGGCTAGCTAACAACCCACAAAGAAAACCAACATGAAAATAAACATTATAGGACTATAAACAAAATATTAAAAAATACATAATTTTTAGCCATATGATTTAAATCCATCAATTTCTATTGTTTATTTTTGGTCATAAGGATGTGTTTAGAAATAAAGTAAGAATATACATGTTAATATAAATTGTTATGCTAATATACTTATTTAAATCAATATGTATTTAAATGTCAAACCTCTTTGTGCATTCAAAATATCATGCAATATTATCATGTTATTAATTTAAATAATATTAAATCATAAGTGATTTAATTAATAACATAAATGTATATTATTAGATTCGATATTAATATCAATTTCATTTCTAAAATATTAATTTGACTTATATTTAAGTCCAATATTAATATTTACTTTTCTTTTAACTCATAATGCTACTAGAGATAACTCAAATTTGAAATTGTAATTATAATTAAGTTATTTACAATTTCTCTCATAATATTAAATATTCATAACTAGATGATTATATGGTGAACTCCACTATAACTTCTCTTAAAATATAACTAAATTACAATTATATATTAATTAATTTGTATTTCCACTTGTGTTAATAAATATATAATAAGTTATATCCCACTAAGAGTTCTAAAAGTAATTGTTATTAAAAATCTACTTATAAGAAAATAAATAAAATTTAATTATTTAATTTTCAAAATAAATAAATAATACTTTTTTAAAAATTAATATTTTTATTAAATTTTTGAAATTAATAATTAATCATTAATTTATTTTATTTTATTTTTTTAAACCAAAAATTATATTATATTTTTATAAACATGCAATTAGTATTTTCACATGCCCTTGATCTCTCAAATCATGCACCCATAATATACTCAAATTTCTATAGGGTATGTGCAAG
Organism: Cupressus sempervirens; assembly: GCA_028749045.1. Lineage (NCBI taxonomy): Eukaryota > Viridiplantae > Streptophyta > Pinopsida > Cupressales > Cupressaceae > Cupressus > Cupressus sempervirens. The sequence goes on along the minus strand of CM053786.1, from coordinate 798,866,119 downwards.
ATCATGGTCAACCAAACTATGCTCTTAAGTGGCAATAAAAAAATTAGAAAATCAAGGTTATGTCAACTTGATGTGTAATTTTCTACTTGTTATTAACTTTATATCAAAAAGTTGAGAGAAGAGAATCTCTAGCAAATTGAATCTAGTTTTCAAACTACTAGGACTTATCTCAAAAAAATAAAAATTGATTGGTCAAAATTTTAAATTTTAATGCAATATTACAAAAAATTTAGAACAAAATAAGAAGTAGACTTATGTCTGACCACCTTAATCAAAATCAAATCATAATTTTTTTAATAATATTCTAGATATAAGTACTAGACTCATGCCTAGATGTGACACGTATTTTTAGGTATTTTTATTCTAAATAATTAATTTTTGACTGTAGTATTTTTGGAATAAAAAAACTCTTGTGTTTGACCACCTTAACTAACTCAAAACTCTGTAAAATTTAATTTTTTATTTTTTTCCTCATAGTAGAAGAAACATAGAATGTGATGCATCTTTTGGATTTAAAAAATGTTGTACCATTTGAAAGTTATAGCTATTTTTCAAGTAGTGTGTCAATCAACACTTTATACGTAACTCCATTAGAAAATAAGTAATAATTACTTACTAAACTCATAATTTGACAAACCTTACATTTATAGAAAGATAAGAACATTCTTAAGAAACCCTTTTCATTTTATCAAATTTTGGTTTAAAAAAAGTTGTCAACTACATGCTTGAAGTAAAAATCACATAAAAATAGGCGAAAAGCACATTTTAAGGATGTTTTTAAAGTTGGCCATATAAATTTGGTATCAAAGGATGTAGTAGACCTTATAAAGATATTAATTGTTTTCATTTAGTATCAAGGTGGGTGAGAAAAAAGTTGGAATATATTTTGAAATGGTTTGAGATATTTCAGAACTACAGATTTTTCAGATCGCCACTTTTTGGTACACTATGATCCTACACATACCCTATATTTAGTATATTTATTTTCACATGCATGTATAAATTTAGTTACAACATGCTTTCCTCTCAATTAATCTTTCATTTTCCCAATATATTTTGCAATTAAATTATTTTAGATGTAAGAATAATATTTATCTTTATTTAGAAAATTCATGACAATCACATGGTTATAATGACAAATTTAAAGTTGAAACCCTAGCAGTGTCGTTTGTTGTTTTCTTCCAATTTTTTATAATAGAATTTTCCCTATATTAGAAAAGGTTTTAAAAGAATACAATCATAATAATTTTGTACATTTTTCTACAAGTTTCCTCAGACAAATTTTCTTGATCAATAAGTTTTCCTATTCAAAATCTACAAGAACAATCCTTTATCCAAAATTTCATGCAATAAATTAATAAGCATTATGCAAGCACCCAAGAAGACACAAAGTAGATAGATCTTTCAATAAAATTCTATGATACATTTTCAAACCCTACCTCAAAACAACACCTAAAATCTGAGATAATCTGTGAACGCATGCAAATCTAAACCCTTTGAAACTTTCAATAATTCTTTTGATCCAATTCCAAACTTGTGTCCCTCAAATGAACTGCAAACTCTCTAATAAAGAACCATAATCATTACGAAGGTTTCTCTTTCCCAATATCTCAAAAGCCACTAACTTTATTAAAAATATTCATATTCTAATTGTTTAATCCTTTCATGCACACTTAAAGAGCTTTTTAATTAAAATATTCTTTTATTTTATTTTCCTCCACTTTATTAATTAGTGTAAACACTATTTAAAGTGTGGTTTTTTTTCTATTAACTATAGAGAGATCGAAAAAAATATACAATCACCGAGAGTCAAAATAGAGGCATAGCCTCACTCCAACCCTAAAGTGGCAGGAGTACAACTAGAATAGATCATATACAACACTAGCCCAAAGAAAGAATTAGGGCTAGTGTAGAGTATCAGAGTGGGCATCCACCCACATAGTCAAACCGAGTGGGCCTTCCATCCAAACGATAGTCTTTTGCTCCTAGATCTGGGACAACATAAAAATCTCCTCTTGTCTGGTGTTATGATTATTCTTAATAGCTTGGTTTAGCTTCTGGCACATGTTCTCAAACATCCACAAATTATCAAGAGTCCTCCTCCATTGGTACCCATCTTTAAGCTCATGATAGAAGAACCTAGCTTGGCCATCCTTGAGAAATCTTTGTAATTTATCGTTTTCAATAATCATGGTGGTTTGAACCTACAAGAATATTTTAAAATACATGAGTTTATGATAAAACTCAGTAAGAACCCTTAGCTTACCTTGGTATTTTTCTTCATTCCTACATTTCTAGATCTACCAAAGAATGTTAGAAGACAACATATTCCAAAAAAAATTAGCATCCTTACTAAGCCCTTTAATCTGACCCATAACAATTTCAATAATATTCACACTAAAAGGATAGTAAATACCAAAAGAATTCCATATTTCTTTAGCAAAAAGGAAATCAAACAAAATATGTCTACCATTATTAGGTAGCCTGTAGATATTGCATAAATCAGAGTGTTGATTATCTCTTTTAACTAGAAGTTTATCAATTAACATAAGCCATTTAAACCATTGAATTTTTGGTTCAATAGGACTTTTCCAAATATAATCTAGCAATTTATTCCAAACTTTATGATCAAAAGAACAATACCAGATTTGTTCAAATGAACAATAATATCCTCATTTGATCAATGACCTTATATATGTTCTTAGCTTTAAGGTTTTCTAAGACCGTTCCATCTTGCCATTTACAATTAAGGTGCCTATAAGAGTCCACATGATAAATTGAGGGAAGGTCTTTATAAGCTTGCAGAATTAAGTTATAAGTCTTCTTCTAAGACTGAGGTAAATTAAATTTATTCTTGAGATCATCCCAAGGAATGAGAATATCATGCTCAAAGATATCAGCAAATTGAGTAATACTAGATTTAGCCTAGGACTTGGCAGAACATCCCTGGTAGAGGGCAAGGGGTTTATTATTCATACTCAAGTTCCACCAAATGGATCTCTCACCATGGAGTTGATTATCATTATAAAAATCCTTATTGGTGATAAATCTTTGAACATGGTCCCAAGCACACCAAATAGATTTGAAAATGGCAGAACCTTGAACAATAACCAAAAATTTACCAACAATAAGGTCACAAAATGGGAGGTTCTTCCAAGATCTAGCCTCCTTGGGGAAACATCTTTCAATGTTGAGTCTAATCAACACTTTCTAAGGACTATCACCCTCCAAAGACTAAAAGATCCACTTGGCAGAAATAACTATACCTTGTAATTTGAGATCTTTTAACCCTAGACCACCCAGGATCTTATCATTATGACACCAATCACATTTAAAAGAATGAGGTTTTCTATTGCCCTTGCCATTAGACCAGAGAAAATGTCTGATAGCCTTTTGAATTTCAAGAATTTGGTAATTGTTGAACATCCAAGTAGAGGAGTAATAAATACTATAAGAAGATAACAACTTTTGACAAACTTGAATTCTCTTCTGTAGTGCCTGCCCCTAGTTTACATTTTCAAGCTACATTTATGATATGATTGCCAAACTCTTTTAGGCCAATTTATGTTTGATGATTAAGTATTATTATTTTAGAGATTATCAGATGATGTTTACACTCAGTTTATTATATGATGAGATTACTTGGTACTCTATATTTCATGCATGTATGATGATTATTCAATGGTTTCAGTTATCGATGATGATTAGTTAGATGGTTTATTATTCCATGTGCTTCTCATAGATACTTACCCCATACTGCATGTGTATGGTGTGCGTGTTGTTTTATTTATGTATGGTGTTTCTGATATGGTTAAGGAAGGGAGTCGTAGTCACATGCTAGTCGGGATCTACACGATGCACCACTTCCTGCCATTGTCTGTTTAGCTTAGAATATTGTGTTTGTACATGCGTAGATTTTATGCAGGTTGCAGGTACTGGGTATCGACTTCCCTGAATTGTCAGGATGAGCGTACCCTATCGCACTGTCTCAATGGTAAGAGAGGGGAGATAAAGCTCTTAAGTCCAAACCCTAAACCCTTTAGCCAATTGTCCTAATTAATAATTAGGACAAGTATCTGAGTTGAGTACCCTCCGAATGCATCAAATGATGTAATTTTGTGATTATAACCCTTTTGTTTGATTTAGTATGTATTTTTCTATGATGGGTTTTCGTATGTTGCTTTATGAGTCCTTGGTGTATTTTTCTATAAATTAAGTCTAATTAAAAAGACTAATTAATGATTTAATTTAATAAGGAATTATTATGATATCTTTATATTTAATTAATTAATTAATTAAATAAATAAAAGAATTAAAGTTGGAAATTAAAGTTCAAGATATATTTAGAACAGGATAATATTTATTTAATTTAATAATAATATATTTGGAGTTCATTTTTAAATAAATGCTAAATACTATTGTTATTTAAATTAATTAAATATGTTATCAATTAAATTCTAAAATAAATAAATAAAAAGTTAAAAGATATTAATTTATTAAGAATTCTAGATCGCATGATCTAAACATGAGTTAAATATAAGAATTAAATTAAAAGATTAAATTATAAAAATTAATAATGTTATTTTAATTTCTTAAAAGTGCACGTAAGATTTAAAGTAATAAATTAATTAAGAATTGAAGTCAAGTGAAATTTTAAATAAAGTTATTTAATAATTCAACTTAATGTGCATGAAAGTTGAATGCAAAAGAATAAGAAAAGATAATAAAAGTTAATTTGGAGTTAACTGAGTTGTGCAAAGAGTCTTCTCGGGTAAACGCACAATTAGTGCCCCGAATTGAGGAGAAATTGCTTATCACAACTTTGGGGGTTCATTTTTGGGATAGACGAATTTGGACAGGAAATTTTGGAGAGACAATTTTTGGAAGCAAATTTCAGAAGGCTGATACGAAGAAAGTCTTCGAGGGGAAGGTTATTGATAGGAGCGAATTCGCATACAGTTCCTGGAGATTGCATAATAGCATCAGGATTAGGTAAGGTCTTGTGTTTTGGTTATCCATTAAATATGCAATTATCCCTTCCTGTCTTCTTCGTGTCTGGGGTTTGTAGATCTGAATTCTCTGTGATGAAAGTTTTAACTGTTCAATATTATGAATTTATTAATTGTTCGTCAATAATTTCTGTATCCATGAAGACTGGATGAATTATTAGAGCCCTTGTTTTTCCTGATTTAGAAATTGAGATTTGATTAGGTAAGGGTTTGAGTGTAAAATTGAAAGTTTTTAAATATATATATATATATATATATATATATATATATATATATATATATATATATATATATATATATTCCCTTTGGAGGGAATTGTTTTAATATAATTAAAACTAAAACTAATTAAAATAAAACTTAATTTGTCTTTTAAAAAAAAAAAATTGGTAAAAAAAAAAAATATATACAAAAAAATATATATATATAAAAAAATTATATTAAAAAGTTTGAAGTGGGGCGGGGCCACCACTTCCCACGCCCCACAGCCACGCTGCCGCGGCAGGTGGTACTGCTGCCTGCGGCAGCAGTAACACCTGCGGCCGTAGGGATTGGTAGGCCGGCGGGCCTTTAAACACGTCGTTTTCTTTTTAATAAAAAAAAAAAAAAAATTTCGACTTAGTTTTTTTTTAAATTGTTTTTTTAAAAAATGTTTTAATTAATATTATTATATTTTAATTTAGAATTTATTAAATTTTAAATTATATTAGAATTTTATTATTATTTATTAATAATTTTATAAATAGATAAATTATTAATAAATATAATTGAAGTTTTCTTTTATGTATGTATCACTAATTAATTTTATTTAAAGTTTGATTTAAATAAAGATTAATTAAAATCGAAAACTTGTTTAAGCAAGTTTGATATTAGAATACTGTTTTCAATAAATGTAAAGATTATTATAATCAAAGATCAACAAGTATTCTTATTAATTTAAATATTACCCTCAGATTTTTTTTAGGACTCTGACTTAAGAACAATTAGGGGTAATTAGGTGTTTCATTTAGATATAAGAAAGGGATAATTGGTAAAGGTGAATAAGGGGTTCTATCTGTTTAAAACATACGTTCAACTGGAAATGGAAACCTCACATTAACTCAATAGTATTTTATCAATCAAATTGATCTATAAGACTTTTTACTTAAAAATAAACACTGATAACTGAAACCTTATTGTTTAACTCAACTGTATGTTTTCAAATCAAAACCAATTGTGTGACTATGATGTTTTTCTATATATTGTCCATGCTTTGAGTGTTATGGGGTTGGTTTAGCGTTGACCAGTTTAGGTTGTTACCAGAGGCTCGGGGTTGTGAATGTGATGTCATGATGATTTGGTCTCGATCTTTCTTAACCTGACCATGGTAATGTGATGAAGTTCTCTATGGCATGATTGTGTTACTGTTTGTTGTCACTTTCCAGTTTCCTTGTGTGAAGCTGAGGTGTATATATTTGAGATACCTAACCATTTTTAAGTCTCGATCAGTTATATGTGATAACCATTTCTGAGTCTCGATCAGTTATACTTGTATTGCTTTCTGGTTGCTCATTAGAGAACCATTGGATTTTGTGACTTATCATTGATGCCTTCAGTTGCTGATAGAGAACTGTCGTGATTACATGATTACTATTTGATGTTATCTGTTGCTCATGAAGAACTGATATAATTGTGGATTATCTTTTTATGATGTTTTTCAGTTGCTCGTATAGGACTAAGATGGTTTTATTATGATTCTTTGATTTACGAGTTCATGAGCTAGGGTAGGTTATCTATGTGTAGAGTCGGGAAGTGGCTTGCAATGGGGGTCAAAGCCCTAAGAGGCTGCCTTGAGAAACCCATTGTAAGTCATTTTTAATAAGTGAAAACATTTACACTAAATGAGAGAAAATGAACCTAACAAGATAATTGTATGTTCTCTCCCATGCCATGAGTGCTAGTACAGACTAGGATGGGGTAGAGAGGACGCTCGGTTACGACCTTGCATTCCATAGTATGCCTCGTCAGTACGAGAGGATACTAGTGGCTGCAGGATCAGTAGGGACCCGGGATTCCTAAGGGATTGCTCGGGTAACTTCTACATGACTTTTGCGATGAAACTTTCGCGCTTGCATATTAGGTTTCCTACGTGTCTTGTGGTACCTCTGGGATTTAGATGTCGATCTTTTTAGGAACCCTTGAGTTAGCATACTTATAGGATTTCCTGGACTTAGAGAGTATTTATGATTATAGGTTTTGTTATCCTATTTGGGACTTGAGACTATCTCCTCAGCGCGGCAGGAGTGGACCATTTAGGTTCCACACGGTCGGGTGGTAGTGCTTTTTACTCTTACCATTGAGATCCGTACCGTGGTCACCGTGGCTGGAGTGTTCGTGATTGGCATTTACCTTCACTATGTTCTTGGATTATTATGATGGATGGTTAGATTTTATGATAGATGTTTTATCATTATGGATGTCTGGATGTATCATGTATGGTGAACAGTTTCATATATTTTTACTGTACTTTGTATCATGGATTTAAGGATGTCGTATCTTGATCTTTACATATGTATATTCTTTTAAGCCTTTCATACCCTGTGACTTGTACAGTGGATGATTGAGCATTCCAAATTAATTTTCCGAGAGGCATTCGAAACAAATGTATATTATGGACATGGGACTTTCTAATTATTCTTTCATATGTATGTGATAGTTTTTAGACTTAGATTTAATTAAATTTAAACGTGACTCAACGTCTTGGGATCTTTAAGAAATGTAACTTGCAATGTATGGTTGTCGATGATTACATGTTATTGCTTTTGCTACTATGTGTTTGATGTGTATGTTATACATTCTTACTTTTTAAAAAAAAAAAATGTTTAGCAAACTTAGTGAAACTTTAGGTTAATTCTTTTGGATCCCTTGGCGGGGCGTTACATCTGGTATCAGAGCCCAAGTTTCTACATTGGGAGCTCTGGGTATATTGGAATGCCACTAGTGTTAACTAGTTGAATAAAAATGCAAACCTTAAACTAAAACTTGAAGCTAGTTGAACTGAAACAGTATATAAACTATTAGTTACCTATTTTATTCATACTTCAACACTCAAAACTTCAAAACTGAAATTATACTTAAACTGAAATTATAGGTAAACTGAAAACTGAAAATATCTTGTTTGCAAAACATGTGTCTTTTATCTATGTATTTCAGTAGTATGTTTCATGGTTATTTTAGCATCTTGTGTCTTGGATATTATTGTAGGATGGTATCTGGGATGAGATCTTCCGTTAGGGGCCATAGCCTTGGCCGTGGTAGAGGCCGTGGATGAGACAGAGATGTTAGTATTCATGAGTCTATCCATGAGAGCCCCATTCAGGAAGAGAATAGGGAAGAGCATGTCAGTGAGCATCAGGAAGAGAACCACGATGAGGGACATGCCGACTCTGAGGAGGTTGATCTGAGGCAAATGATGCGAACCCTTATTGATCGCTTACCTCATGTTCTTGAGCAGGATAGAGCACACCAGGTTGGACATGAGCATAGACGCAGATCTAGGAGTCCTCAGAGGGATCGACATAGATTCATAGTATCTTCTCAGATGAAGGATCTTCAGAGGTCCAAGATCAAGCCCTTTAATGGGCAAGGTTCTGGGTATGTAGCTGAGCAGTGGCTTATTGCCCTTGACAGGATTTTTGCTATGCAGGACTTTGATAGTAATGTCAAAGCGAGGTTTGCCATTACCAATCTAGAGTTATTTGGAGCCACCTGGTGGACTATTGAGGAGAAGAAGTTGGGCATTGACATGGGTAGTGTCACTTGGGAGATTTTCTTGGAGAGTTTTCATGAGTGATTCCTACCAGAGGAATGGAAGCAGCATAGAGCAGATGAGTTCCATAACCTGAGACAGTTCACTATGACCGTTGTAGAGTATGAGTGCAAGTTCTATGAGCTCATGCCTTTTTCGGGATTCAGTGACAACCCAGCACAGTTGGCACAGCATTTCATCTGAGGCTTGAACAACCGTCTTATTGGGGGTGTTAAGGTATTTGAGCCTAAGACCCTCAAAGATGCGGTACATCGAGCTATCCTGGTAGAGCAGAGTGTTAACTTTGGGCAAGGGGGATTTGTGGGAGCGCCTACTATAGCAGGATCTAAGGGCAACCACAATTCTGGTGGAATCAGGAAGCCTCCCTTCCCTAGGAGGAATCAGTATTCTCAGCAGCATTCCCAGCAGCAGCCTCAGTAGCATAAGGGATTTTACCCTCAGGCACAGAGTGGTGGTGGTGGATCCAACTCTAGGATCAATCGCAATGCTCAACATAATAGACAGAATCAACAATCTCGGCCTGCACAAAGCAACCAGTCTTTTGCTAGCAGGGGTAGCCACCAGCGGTCGAATGCACCACCTGTAGGGAGAGGATCTGGCAGAGGCACGGGATGTTATTCGTGTGGATAGATTGGTCATATTGCAGCATACTGCCCACAGCGAGCATCTCAGTATTCAGGACCCAGGCCAGCGGCATCTAAGCCTACAGTCGAAAATACAGGTGGATCTCATAGAGTATTTGCAGTGGTGGATCACCATCAGGCAGACCATCAGGGGACAGTAGTTGAGACTACAGGAGCTATTCGAGGTACACCTCTCTCTGTTTTATTTGATTCAGGTGCTACAAATTCTTTCATATCTCCATCTCTAGTTGACAAGTGTAAGCTGGAGTCGGTTAAGCAAGATCATGGTTGGCAAGTGGAACTAGCCTCAGGCGCTAAAGTTTCCACAGACTCGGTAGTTCATAAGTGTGGACTTAGCATAGGAGGGTTTGAGACTTCAGTCGATTTTTGAGTTATTCCTCTTGGATCCTACGATGTGGTCTTAGGTATGGATTGGCTTGGCTCTCATAGGGCTAGTATAGACTGCAGGAGGAAGACCATTAGGTGTCAGGATGACCAAGGGAAGGATGTTGAGATTGTGGGGATACCGAGGCCTATATCCCTACGGATGATCTCTGCTATGCAACTTAAGCGAAGCTTTCGTAAGGGATGTTAGGTATTTGCCGTTACGGTAAATGAGCTTGATGAGGAAGACTCTATGAGGAAGACCCTAGATCACCCTATTTTACAGGAGTATGCTGATGTCTTTCTGAGTGAGATTCCAGGCATGCCTCCAAAGAGAGACATTGATTTTAGCATCGAGCTCACTCCAGGAGCGGAACCTATCTCTAGAGCTCCTTACCGTATGGCCACTCAAGAGCTAAGTGAGTTGCGTTTGCAGTTAGAGGAACTTTTGGCCAAGGGTAGTATTTGACCTAGCATATCACCATGGGGAGCTCCAGTGCTCTTTGTGAAGAAGAAGGATGGTTCTTTGTGCCTTTGCATTGATTACAAACAGCTGAATAAGGTGACAATAAAGAACAGGTATCCATTACCAAGGATTGATGATCTATTTGATCAGATCAAGGGAGCTACAGTGTTCTCTAAGATTGATCTTAAGTTAGGATACCATCAACTTCACATCAAGGAGGCTGATATTCACAAGACCGCCTTTCGAACTCGCTATGGGCATTATGAGTTCATAGTGGTACCCTTTGGGCTGACGAACGCTCCATCAGTTTTCATGTGCTTAATGAATGGGGTGTTCCATTCCTATCTTGATAGATTTGTTCTTGTGTTCCTCGATGATATTCTAATATATTCTAGGTCCCAAAAGGAACATGAGGAACATTTGAGTTTAGTTTTGCAGTGCTTGAGAGATAATCAACTTTATGCCAATGCAGCAAAGTGTGATTTCTTTCAATCAGAGATACAATATTTGGGACACGTTATTTTAGGCGAAGGTATCTCTGTAGACCTTGCGAAGATCCAGGCAATAGTAGATTTCCCTGCACCCACTACTGTGTCGGAGATTCGTAGTTTCATGGGTCTAGCTGGGTATTATCGCAGATTTGTTCAAAACTTTTCCAGAATAGCACACCCTATTATCTCCCTTCAGAGGAAAGGAAAGAAGTTTCTTTGGACAGAAAAATGTGTAGAAGAATTTCAGAAACTCAAAGAGCTTCTGACCAGTGCACTGATCTTAGCAGTACCTGATCCAGAAGGTGATTTCATGGTGTGTACAGATGCTTCCCTTGAGGGTATTGGAGCAGTTCTAATGCAGAATGGTCGACTGATTGCATATGAGTCACGCAAACTCAAGGATCATGAGTTGAATTATCCTACACATGACCTTGAGTTAGCAGCAGTAGTTCATGCCTTAGTGAGATGGAGACATTTCTTGTTGGGACACAGATTTGAACTACATAGCGATCATCGTAGTCTTCAGTACATATTCACGCAGCCTAATCTGAATGCTAGGCAAAGGCGTTGGATGGAGTTTTTGTGCGAGTATGACTTTGAGGTAAAGTATATCCAAGGGAAGGAGAATGTTGTAGCTGATGCTTTGAGTCACAGGAAACATGCGATATCATCTATGACTCTTAGTGTCGATTTGAGGTGTCAAATACTTCAGGCACTCCCCACTGATTCATGGTATTTGAAGGTGTGCAGTGAGATCAATTCAGGGAGATCCTTGGAGGGTAAGTTTTCAGGCTATGTCTTAGAATCAGATGGCCTTTTCAGACATTTAGGAAGGATCTATGTGCCGCTACTGGATGAGCTTCGCATATTGATCCTATCAGAGGCCCATCGTGCACCTTACTCGACACATCCAGGTGTCAAGAAGATGCATGCAGATTTGCGACGTTTATTCTATTGGTCCGAGATGAAGCACGACATTACTGATTTTGTGGCTAGATGTCTTGAGTGTTAGAGAGTCAAGGCAGAACACCAGCATCCGACAAGACTTTTGCAACCGAATCTCGTTCCTTCATGGAAGTGGGACATCATCTCTATGGATTTCATAGTAGGATTACCTATGACTCTTCGTCGTCATGATGCTATCATGGTCACCGTTGATCGGTTGACCAAGGTGGCACATTTTGCACCAATCAGGTCTTCCTACACTGCAGCTTTAGTAGCTAATGTCTTCATGCGTGACATTGTGAGACTACATGGTATTCCCCGAAAGATCATTTTGGATAGGGATCATGTTTTCACTTCCACATTTTGGACATCACTACAGCATGATCTTGGAGCGCAGTTGAACTTCAGTTCAGCATATCACCCAGAGACAGATGGGCAGACAGAGAGAGTGAATCAGGTTCTCGAAGATATGTTGAGGATGTACATGATGGATAGGCAGACTCATTGGGAGGACTATCTCTACCTAGTGGAGTTTGCTTACAACAACGGGTATCACAGTTCTATTGGCATGGCACCTTTCCAAGCCTTATATGGACGCCCTTGTCGTACACCTTTGAGTTGGGATAGCCTTGAGGATCACATCCTGTTGGGCCTAGAGATGCTTCGTGACATGGAGCAATAGGTGGTGCGTATCCGAGAGCACTTGACAACGGCACAGGATAGGCAGAAGAAGTATGCTGATGCTCATAGGTCAGATAAGCAGTTTGCTATGGGAGAGAAGGTTTTCTTGAGAGTGCGTCCGTGGAAGAGTCCGATCCGTTATAGAAAGGGCTCGAAGCTAGCACCTCGCTTTGTGGGACCATTCAATATTCTTGAGAGGATTGGTCCAGTTGCCTATCGTCTTGCTTTACCGCCCAGCCTTGCTCGCATTCATGATGTTTTCCATGTTTCAGTACTTAGACAGTATATTCCTGATGTTGTACATATTCTTGATTGGAATGCATCGCAGGTAGAGGATGGGCAGCTGGCTTTGGAGCCAATACGTATTCTGGAGCAGCAGGAGTTGACCCTCAGGGGTCGAACCATAGAGCAGGTAAGGGTCCAATGGGACCCTACTGATGACTCTTCAGCTACATGGGAGGATGCATCTAGATTACGGGATTTATATCCCTATTTGTTTATAGGCTTCTAGGAGTAAGCCTAAGTCTAGGGGGGGTGGATGTAGTGCCTGCCCCTAGTTTACATTTTCAAGCTACATTTATGATATGATTGCCAAACTCTTTTAGGCCAATTTATGTTTGATGATTAAGTATTATTATTTTAGAGATTATCAGATGATGTTTACACTCAGTTTATTATATGATGAGATTACTTGGTACTCTATATTTCATGCATGTATGATGATTATTCAATGGTTTCAGTTATCGATGATGATTAGTTAGATGGTTTATTATTCCATGTGCTTCTCATAGATACTTACCCCATACTGCATGTGTATGGTGTGCGTGCTATTTTATTTATGTATGGTGTTTCTGATATGGTTAAGGAAGGGAGTCGTAGTCACCTGCTAGTCGGGATCTACACGATGCACCACTTCCTGCCATTGTCTATTTAGCTTAGAATATTGTGTTTGTACATGCGTGGATTTTATGCAGGTTGCAGGTACCAGGTATCGACTTCCCTGAATTGTCAAGATGAGCGTACCCTATCGCACTGTCTCAATGGTAAGAGAGGGGAGATAAAGCTCTTAAGTCCAAACCCTAAACCCTTTAGCCAATTGTCCTAATTAATAATTAGGACAAGTATCTGAGTTGAGTACCCTCTGAATGCATCAAATGATATAATTTTGTGATTATAACCCTTTTGTTTGATTTAGTATGTATTTTTCTATGATGGGTTTTCGTATGTTGCTTTATGACTCCTTGGTGTATTTTTCTATAAATTAAGTCTAATTAAAAAGACTAATTAATGATTTAATTTAATAAGGAATTATTATGATATCTTTATATTTAATTAATTAATTAATTAAATAAAAGAATTAAAGTTGGAAATTAAAGTTCAAGATATATTTAGAACAGGATAATATTTATTTAATTTAATAATAATATATTTGGAGTTCATTTTTAAATAAATGCTAAATACTATTGTTATTTAAATTAATTAAATATGTTATCAATTAAATTCTAAAATAAATAAATAAAAAGTTAAAAGATATTAATTTATTAAGAATTCTAGATCGCATGATCTAAACATGAGTTAAATATAAGAATTAAATTAAAAGATTAAATTATAAAAATTAATAATGTTATTTTAATTTCTTAAAAGTGCACATAAGATTTAAAGTAATAAATTAATTAAGAATTGAAGTCAAGTGAAATTTTAAATAAAGTTATTTAATAATTCAACTTAATGTGCATGAAAGTTGAATGCAAAAGAATAAGAAAAGATAATAAAAGTTAATTTGGAGTTAACTGAGTTGTGCAAAGAGTCTTCTCGGGTAAACGCACAATTAGTGCCCCGAATTGAGCAGAAATTGTTTATCACAACTTTGGGGATTCATTTTTGGGATAGACGAATTTGGACAGGAAATTTTGGAGAGACAATTTTTGGAAGCAAATTTCAGAAGGCTGATACGAAGAAAGTCTTCGAGGGGAAGGTTATTGATAGGAGCGAATTCGCATACAGTTCCTGGAGATTGCATAATAGCATCAGGATCAGGTAAGGTCTTGTGTTTTGGTTATCCATTAAATATGCAATTATCCCTTCCTGTCTTCTTCGTGTCTGGGGTTTGTAGATCTGAATTCTCTGTGATGAAAGTTTTAACTGTTCAATATTATGAATTTATTAATTGTTCGTCAATAATTTCTGTATCCATGAAGACTGGATGAATTATTAGAGCCCTTGTTTTTCCTGATTTAGAAATTGAGATTTGATTAGGTAAGGGTTTGAGTGTAAAATTGAAAGTTTTTAAATATATATATATATATATATATATATATATATATATATATATATATATATATATATATATATATATATATATATATATATATATATATATATTCCCTTTGGAGGGAATTGTTTTAATATAATTAAAACTAAAACTAATTAAAATAAAACTTAATTTGTCTTTTAAAAAAAAAATTGGTAAAAAAAAAATATATACAAAAAAATATATATATAAAAAAATTATATTAAAAATTTTGAAGTGGGGCGAGGCCACCACTTCCCACGCCCCACAGCCACGCTGCCGCGGCAGGTGGTACTGTTGCGCAGCAGCAGTACACAGGCAGCAGTAACAGCTGCGGCCGCAGGGATTGGCAGGCCGGCGGGCCTTTAAACATGCCGTTTTCTTTTTAATAAAAAAACAAAATAAATTTCAACTTAGTTTTTTTTAAAATTTTTTTTTTTAAAAATGTTTTAATTAATATTATTATATTTAATTTAGAATTTATTAAATTTTAAATTATATTAGAATTTTATTATTATTTATTAATAATTTTATAAATAGATAAATTATTAATAAATATAATATAAAGTTTTCTTTTATGTATGTATCACTAATTAATTTTATTTAAAGTTTGATTTAAATAAAGATTAATTAAAATCGAAAACTTGTTTAAGCAAGTTTGATATTAGAATACTGTTTTCAATAAATGTAAAGATTATTATAATCAAAGATCAACAAGTATTCTTATTAATTTAAATATTACCCTCAGATTTTTTTTAGGACTCTGACTTAAGAACAATTAGGGGTAATTAGGTGTTTCATTTAGATATAAGAAAGGGATAATTGGTAAAGGTGAATAAGGGGTTCTATCTGTTTAAAACATACGTTCAACTAGAAATGGAAACCTCACATTAACTCAATAGTATTTTATCAATCAAATTGATCTATAAGACTTTTTATTTGAAAATAAACACTGATAACTGAAACCTTATTGTTTAACTCAACTGTATGTTTTCAAATCAAAACCAATTGTGTGACTATGATGTTTTTCTATATATTGTCCATGCTTTGAGTGTTATGGGGTTGGTTTAGCGTTGACCAGTTTAGGTTGTTACCAGAGGCTCGGGGTTGTGAATGTGATGTCATGATGATTTGGTCTCGATCTTTCTTAACCTGACCATGGTAATGTGATGAAGTTCTCTATGACATGATTGTGTTACTGTTTGTTGTCGCTTTCCAGTTTCCTTGTGTGAAGCTGAGGTGTATATATTTGAGATACCTAACCATTTTTGAGTCTCGATCAGTTATATGTGATAACCATTTCTGAGTCTCGATCAGTTATACTTGTATTGCTTTCTGGTTGCTCATTAGAGAACCATTGGATTTTGTGACTTATCATTGATGCCTTCAGTTGCTAATAGAGAACTGTCGTGATTACATGATTACTATTTGATGTTATCTGTTGCTCATGAAGAACTGATATAATTGTGGATTATCTTTTTATGATGTTTTTCAGTTGCTCGTATAGGACTGAGATGGTTTTATTATGATTCTTTGATTTACGAGTTCATCAGCTAGGGTAGGTTATCTATGTGTAGAGTCGAGAAGTGGCTTGCAATGGGGGTCGGAGCCCTAAGAGGCTGCCTTGAGAAACCCATTGTAAGTCATTTTTAATAAGTGAAAACATTTACACTAAATGAGAGAAAATGAACCTGACAAGATAATTGTATGTTCTCTCCCATGCCATGAGTGCTAGTACAGACTAGGATGGGGTAGAGAGGACACTTGGTTACGACCTTGCATTCCATAGTATGCCTCGTCAGTACGAGAGGATACTAGTGGCCGCAGGATCAGTAGGGACCTGGGATTCCTAAGGGATTTCTTGGGTAACTTCTACATGACTTTTGCGATGACACTTTTCCGCTTGCATATTAGGTTTCCTACGTGTCTTGTGGTACCTCTGGGATTTAGATGTCGATCTTTTTAGGAACCCTTGAGTTAGCATACTTATAGGATTTCCTGGACTTAGAGAGTATTTATGATTATAGGTTTTGTTATCCTATTTGGGACTTGAGACTATCTCCTCAGCGCGGCGGGAGTGGACCATTTAGGTTCCACGCGGTCGGGTGGTAGTGCTTTTTACTCTTACCATTGAGATCCGTACCGTGGTCACCATGGCTAGAGTGTTCGTGATTGGCATTTACCTTCACTATGTTCTTGGATTATTATGATGGATGGTTAGATTTTATGATAGATGTTTTATCATTATGGATGTCTGGATGTATCATGTATGGTGAATAGTTTCATATATTTTTACTGTACTTTGTATCATGGATTTAAGGATGTCGTATCTTGATCTTTACATATGTATATTCTTTTAAGCCTTTCATACCCTGTGACTTGTATAGTGGATGATTGAGCATTCCGAATTAATTTGCCGAGAGGCATTCGGAACAAATGTATATTATGGACATGGGACTTTCTAATTATTATTTCATATGTATGTGATAGTTGTTAGACTTAGATTTAATTAAATTTAAACGTGACTCAACGTCTTGGGATCTTTAAGAAATGTAACTTGCAATGTATGGTTGTCGATGATTACATGTTATTGCTTCCGCTACTATGTGTTTGATGTGTATGTTATACATTCTTACTTTTTAAAAAAAAAAAATGTTTAGCAAACTTAGTGAAACTTTAGGTTAATTCTTTTGGATCCCTTGGTGGGGCGTTACATCTTCGCAAGAGATAAGGATCTATGGTGTCATTTATTAAGCTTATTCTCAATCTTAGCCTTCACCCAAGCCCACATGTCCTTTAAAGAAGGATCAACAGAGTAGGGTATACCAAGATACCTGACAACTTTTTTGGAACCTCCCCATTGAAAATTGTGCTGAAGGAACCATTCAGGAGGCTGATCATCCCAACCCAAGAAAATAGACTTAGCCTAAGAAATCCTAGCACCCAAAATAGAACAAAACAAATCCAACTTGACTTGCCAATTTTTAAAATTATTATCAGTGAATTGAAGAAAATTTGTGCTTTTTTATTTAAATTAATAATAATAATTAAAGTTCTTTTAATCAATACAACTCTAATTTAATTATTAATAATTAAATATTTATAATAAAGAAATATTAAATCTTTAAACTTTTAATCTTTTATTTATTTTTAATCCAACTTCTTATTTTAGACTTTTAAATTAATCTTTTAAATTGAAGCACATATTTAATTAATTAAATATTCTCATATTTTAATATTTTATTTTTAATCAAATAATACTTAATAATTCTCAATATTATATGATTAAATAAAATATTATAATTAAATTATTTATCAAAATCTCACATAGTGAAATCCACATAACAACAACATTACTAAAACTAACCAAACCACAAAATTAAACAACATGTGCAAAGATAAACACGTGGGTTTAAAAAGGATGAAAAGTTAGATACATGTCCTCCTTTTGAGGACAAATAATTAGGCTATGGCTGGGATTGTAACTGAACATTATCTCCCCATTCTTACCATTGATTTATTTTGATAGGACACACTCATCCTAATAATTCAAGAAAGTCAATGCTCGATACTTGCAAATCTGTATAAAAGATGAGCATGTACATGTGCATATATCTAAACTAAATAAGCAATGGCAAGGAGCAATACATCATGTAGATCCCAACTAGTAGGTGACTACGACTCCCTTCCTCAACCATATCAAGAATGTCAAACATAAATGTAAAACAGACACACACACCATACACATGCAAGTATGAGGTAAGTATAATAGTAAATCCTAAATATAAATAACATCATATTCTAACATGCATATCTCATCATCTTGAGAACATAATAAACATCTTTCTAAGACATACCATATGGCATCATCATAAAAGTAATTTCATTAACTAACTAAGATGAATTAAAGCATTATCACTACAAGTAGGAAATTGTTATAGCTTGACATAATCAATTACTCAACATATCAAAGTATTGTATTCCAAATATCAAATAAGGGCTAACATATCTATAGAAAAGTCATTTAGAACTTTAACAACTAAGTCTACAATGGTAGAAAAGGAGGGTTATTACATCCTCCTCCCCTTAAAATATGATTACTCCTAGAAGTGGACTATCACTACTAAGATAACAAAGATGAAAAATATAATCACAAAATAACATTTGAAACACCATGTTATGAATCCAAAAAAAAAAATCATAGTTCTATTATTTCTAATTTTCTTGTTTATATATTTTGTTGATAAGTCTTGTTTTTTAATCTTTTTTCAAGTTTAACTTGTTAATTGATAGCAGACAATATGCCCAAAGTTCTCAATGTTGAAACTCAAGCTCTAATACAAGATGTATTGCCCCACTCGAAAACCCAAAAGATATCAATCTAATATGTTATATGTTGGTATCTCTAACCATTCTTTTCTATTAGTGTCAACCACTTAGTCATTTACAATGCAGAGTCAAATAGTCATCATTGCAACCAAGCTACTCTATATACGTAGTGTCATGTACATAAGCAAGTATGCACCAAGCTTTGTAGGAGCCAAGTAAGTGTATGGTCACCAAGTAATTTCTATACGAGTTGAGCTCTTCAACTATCAAGAATTTAAGTATATAAGTTTTGAGTTATATAGTATGTGTCAAGCACAACACATGTTGAGCATTAGAAGAGTAACACAGGATGAGCAACAATAATGTCAAGCATCAAGGTACAGTAAAGATTGAGCAATGCAAAGTTTACATAATTTAGTCAAGAATGGAATAGAGTTTGAGGCAAAATAATTATCATGCTAACTTGGAAGGAATATTTGAATTTTGAAGAGGTTGTTATAGAATATTTACATGACATGGATCATAGATCCCTATATTGTGTGTTTGATGATCAAGATAAAGAGGCTACTATGGAATCATCTATAAAAATCTTTACGAAAATTTTTAAATACCAATGATCTTTACCTAGATTGTAAGCATGTAGAGTAAGAGCAAATATAGAGAGGTGTATGCATGTGAACTATATGTTAGAGAAGGGTTTTGTTATCATCTAATAGAGTAAGTGACTTAGCCATAGCAATGAAGTGAAAGGGAAAGATAAGTGTATCAGATCAGACGAGAGGATTAGTTAGCAAGGAGAAGACTCAAAATCAGCTTATAGAGAAAATTGAGAGTCATTTATTGAATCAATTTTATCTGACTTGAATTAGGGTAAATCTCCTAACAAAGTGGTCTTAACAGATCTTTGTAAATCTCCTAATAGAGTCCTTACTTTATTGTAAGTGTTAAAACATCTAACAAGGTGAGACCTAGTAGCCTCTTAAGCCTTTAACAAGTAAAACTCCTCACAGGGTAGATCATATCTTATGATCAAACATTATAACCTTAACTGGTTAACTTTATTACTACAATAGTGAAGCTTTTTGGGTGTCATCCCCACCCTAGTTTCACCTTCACCGTGGAGGGGTTCTGGGTAACAAATATGATGTTATTTGTTTTATTTTCATGTTGATATTAGAGCATTGGTTCTCTAAGAGAAGATTAACAACTTGGAGATTAGATCTTGGAGATGGAGACTTTCAAATTGGACGAGGTTATTGACAATAAGTGATCGACATCCAACTCATACTATAGAAATTTGAGAAGACAAGAAAAGATCTAAAGAATTCTCTAAAAAGGAGAAACAAAATTTCCATCTAGATAAAATAATTTTCATATGAAGAAGTGAAGACTAAATGATTGTTTGAATCAATTAATCCAAATGACAAAGCATCTATTGAAAACAATTGAACAATTGTATATTGTCTTTGATGTTACACAAAATGTCATACATTCACTAGTTAGTGTCTGCCAAGCTCAATCAGGAAATGACGACAATTTTTTGTGGCTGCTGAGCATTCATGTGTATGCCAAGTTCAAATGACAGTGTCTAGTTCACTCGGGAGACAAAGGAAGTTAGAAGGTAATGATTGTTAATTGAGCTCACTTGGTTACCAAAGAGAATTCATAGAAGATAGTGCCTACCAAGTTCACTCAAGAGATAAAGAGAGTTGGCATAAAAACCCATCTTAATCGAGCTCACTTGTTTAATGAAGGAAAATCTATTTTAGTTAGTGTCTACTGAGCAAGGTTGGCTAATGAAGGATTTTCTTGTTTTGGCTTATCGAGTCAAATGAATATGTTTGATGGTTTTGGCTAACTAAGGAGGTGAATATTAATTATTCTAAGTTGTATTCAAGCTAACTTAAAAATGTATCAGATATAAATGTAAGTTCAAGTTGTGTGATTTGAATGTGAATGAGTATGTGAAGAAATAAGGATGCTTAGAGGAAGCGAATTTGAAGCACAAGAAAAATATCCTTTTGGAGCTGCAAAGATATATTCAATCAAGAAGGATCAAGTATTGGAGCTAGAATTGTGATCTGTAATCACCAATTCAGTTGCATCATAGATCAAGTAATTTCATTGTTACTCTCTAACTATTGCAGCAGTGATCTAAATCTCCTAACAGAGTTGGCTTATCAGCTATTTTTAAATCCTCTAACAAGGTCACATTTGTAGACTAAAGTGTTTAAATACCTCTAACAAGACCACTCCTAATAGGGTGATTAGATCCTTTTATAGGGTCACACCTAACAATGTATTTTGTAACCTTTAATAGGGTTAACTCTTAACACAACTCACTTAAAGAGAGTCAATAAATAGTTGTAATTGGTGGTTTTCCCAAATTGGGTTTCCACATTAAATCTTGGTGTCACTTGTGTTCATGCTATTTACTTTCATGTGTATGCAACTAAGTTTAATTAAAGTTAATCATAGTTAACATCTTAAAGATTAGTTATTGCCAAGTAACAATTGATTTTCAGTATTTTCCAAGTTACACTATTTGCTAGTGTAAACCAAGTGCCTATGTGTTTGTTGAGTTACAATAGAATACAATTTATCAAAGTTTATGTTTTAAGTTGTATTGACATCTAAGGGATCTGGGATTTATTTTTATGGTAATTGATTCACCCCTCCCCTCTCAATTACTCCTCTTATAATTCCAACAATAGGTATCAAAGCTTTTGGTGCTTACAAAGAAGGTTTCAAGGAGCTAAGCTAAAGACTAGGATGTCTTACAAAAGAGATATTTCCAAGTTGAACAAAGAGAATTTTGCTGAATGGAAAGAACTCATGAGGTTGCATTTGGAAACTATCAGTTATTTAGGTTTGAAATATCTTCGTAATAAATAAAAGGCTCCTACTAGAACATTGATAGTTGAAGAGATTTTTGAAAAGAAAAATCATAATATCATTATGATTGATATTGCTTATGCTCTCAACTATGCTGAATTTGATGAAGTCAATGGTTGCACTACTACTCATGAAATGTGGACCAAACTAAAGGTTATCTATGGAGGTGATGACAATGTAAAAAGAGCTAAAGTAGAATGTCTTAGAGGCTAGTTTTATTAGGTGAAGATGAGAGAGAATGAGAACATTGCAAAATATGTTGACCAAATCAAATAAAGTGTAAGTGCAATCAAAGCCTATGGTGGAGACATTGATGATAAAATAGTTGTAAGAAAAGTACACAAAACCCTTCTTCCTATCTTTATAATTAGAGTATCTATTATTAAAGAGATAAGATGTTATCCAAATAATAAGATAAATCTAGATGCTCTAGTGGAAATTTGATAACTTTTGAATTGGATAACTATGATAATTATGTTCCTAGTTCCAAAGGTACTAATTCTCCATTTGTAGCAAAGCTTTCACTCAAGAAGAAAAGTGGAAAAACAAAAGATAAACAATCAAAATTGAGGAAGAGGAAGAAAGTTATGATATTGATCTTAAATTCATGGAAGCCCTACTTAGAAGGAAATATCCCAAAGGCAGAGGAAAGTACAAAGGTAAGATTCCTCTAATCTATCTTTCATGTGAAGAAGTTGGTCACATTACTACAAGGTGTCCAAATAGAGAAAGAAAAGAAGAAAAGAAAAGTACTAATTTTAAGGGCAAGAAGGAATTCAAGAGCTATAAGGACTACAAAGAAAAAGGTAAGAAATCTTTTTTTATGGCTAAAGATTCTGATAGCAATGATAATGATGAAATGGTATATGTAGCTATAAAAGATGAATCAGATAAGATGGCGCTTGTTTCTCATGTTAGTAAGAATGATACATGGATTATAGATAGTAGTTGTACTCACTATATGATTGGTGACACAAAAAAGTTTGGACAGATGGAGCACTATGATGGTGGAAGTGTTAGATTTGGAAATAATGAACCTTGTTGCATAAAAGGAAAAGGTTGTATTTCACTAACCAATGAACTCATATGTGACAATGCCTACTGGGTGTAAGGACTAAAGAATAATCTATTGAGTGTGGAAAATTTGAATAACATTGGATTCAAGGTAGAATTCATGAATGGGAGGGCCAAGCTACTAGATGGAAAAGGAAATCTAGTTGGGTCTGGTAATTAGACAAAACGTAACTTATTCTACCTAGATTTTAGTGAAAGTTCATGTTTCGTTGCTCAAGTAGAAGAAAGTTGGTTATGGCACAAAAGGATATGTCATGTGAATTTTGATAATCTAATCAAAATAAGAAAAAACAAGAGAGTAGGATGTATTACTAGTTTGAGGAAACTTGATATGGGTCTATGCAAAAATTGTCAAATTGGAGAGATGGGAAAGACTAGTTTCAAAAGAAAGAATTATCATTCAGAAGAAGTCTTAGAGCTAGTTCATACAGACCTTTATGGACCTATTTGAATAGAGAACTATAGTGGAGATAAGTATTTCATTTTATTTGTTGACAATGATTCTAGAATGATGATTGTAATATATTTAAAAGAAAAAATTGAAGCTATTCAAAAATTTAAATGGTATCTAGCTAAAATTTAGAAAGAGATAGGAAAGAAATTAAAATTTCTAAGGTCAAATAGAGGAGGTGAATTCATCTCTAATGAATTCAATGAATTCTACATTGAGAAAGGAATCAAAAGACAAGTATCAACACCTAGTACACCTCAACAAAATAGTATAGAAAAAAGAAGGAACAGATCTATCACAGATTGTGTAAGAACCTTGATGATAGAAAAGAATGTTGCAATCAAATACTGGAAAGAAGCAATCAATATTGTAGTGCATACTTTGAATAGAGTATGGCTAAAGAAAGACTCAAACCAAACAACTTATGAAATATGGTATGGCTACAAACCTAATGTTAGTTAGTTGAAAGTATTTTGTACCAAATGTTATATCTTGAAAGAATCTAGGAAAGGAAAATTTGATGTTAAAGGTGATGAAGGCATATTCCTAGGATAGTCCTGTAGAAGAAAAGCATATAAATGTTTGGATTCATCAACTCATAAGATCATAGAAAGTGGACATATAAGAATTAATGAGCTTACATAAAAGAGTGAAGAAAAAAGTAGTAAAGAACATAAGGATTATAGAAGGTTTGACTACTCTGTACCTAATACATTGCCTAATCTAATTGGAAGTCAAGAAGCTTCATCTCTCGAGTCCCAAAAATCTCCACAAGTACCCAAGTTGCAACCAGTGCAACTCAAGTCAAGTTTGAAGGACCCAAGTCATAGTTAGAAGCTATTGAGTTGTAGACAGTGCAACCTAAGTCATTAGAACTACCTGAGTCACAGACAATAGGACCTGATCTTGAAGATCATACTAAACTATGTAAATCAAGCTCTAAATCCAAAGTACCTATATTGGCAAGATATGTCAAAAGACACCATGCACCTAAGCAAATCATTGGAGATAAATCTAATGGTATGATGACAAGAAACAAATTGAAAGGTACGTGTTTTCTTACTAAATTTGAACCTAGAAATATTAAAGATGCTTTGAGTAATGAAAGTTAGATTGAAGCAATGAATGAAGAGATAGAACATATAAAAAGAAATAAGACCTAGACTCTTTTTCCTATACCAAAGGATAAGAATGTGATTGGCACAAAGTGGGTTTTATGAAATAAGTTGAATGAAGGTGGACAAATTTGAAGAAACAAAGCAAGGTTAGTTTGTAAAGGTTATTCTCAAGAGGAAGGTATTGACTATGGTGAAACTTTTGCTACTGTTGCAAGATTATAAGGTGTTAGAACTTTACTAGCAAATGCAACACATAAAGGTTTTAAAGTTTATCAAATGGATGTAAAATCTACATTCGTGAATGGAATTCTATAAGAAGAAGTTTACATAGAACAACTAAAAGGTTTTATAGATCCTAGCAAAAGGGATATGGTTTGTAAATTGCACAAAGCATTGTATGGACTCAAGCAAGCTCCAAGAGCTTTGTATGAAAGACTTCACTTCTATGTGATAAAGATTGGTTTTCAAACAATAAATAATAACACTAGTCTGTATATCAAAGAAAAACTAGACAAGAAGATTGTATTGGCATAAATATTTGTTGATGACAAATTGTTTACTAGAAATGTTGACTTGTGCAAAGCCTTTTCAAAAGAGCTGACTAAAGAATTTGAGATGTCCATGTTTGGTGAGATAAAATTCTTTGTTGGATTGTAGATTTAATAGAAGAAAGATGGTATCTACATTACTTAGTCTAATTATATCAAGGAGATTCTAAAGAAATTTGGAATGGAGGATTCAGAGCTAGTTGCAACACTTATGTCTACTAGACATAAGTTCTCCAAATATGATGATTCCAAGGAGGTAGATCAAACCACATACAGATCAATGATTGGTAAATTGCAATATGTAGTACACACAAGGCTTGCCATTGCTCTTGCAGTTGGTACGGTGGCAATATTTTTAGCTAATCCTAAATAAAATCATATGATGGAAATTAAGAGAATCATGAGGTATCTCAAAGGTACTAAAGACTATGGACTATAGTACAAGAAAGAAGGAAACTTAGAGTTAAAAGCATTCACTAATGTTGATTGGGTGGAAAAATTGATGATAGAAACAACACAGGTGGTGGGCCATTCTTTCTTGGTAAAAGACTAGTGTCTTGGACAAGCAAAAAGAAAAATTGTATCTCTTAGTCAACAGCAGAGGCAGACTATGTTGCAGCAATAGTCATTTATTTAATATTGTTTGGTTCAAGCAACTATTAGTAGTTATGAAGATAGAGATCAAGGATCCAGTGGTTATCTTCTGTGATAACACTAATGCAATCAACATATCAAAGAATCCAGTGATGCATACCAAGACCAAACACATTGCAATAAAATATCATTTCTTGATAGAATTGGTGCAAGACAAGGAAGTAAAGTTGGAATAAGTGAATATTAAAGAATAGATTGCAGACATATTCACCAAGCCATTACCTAAGGATGCATTTTTGTATCTAAGAGGTAAGCTAGGGGTTGTTCCCCTATCTAAAGCTCACTAAATGAAGCTTAGTGATGCATCAACTAGAGCATGTTGAAGATTAGTCAAGTTGATGTAGTAATGAAAGGGCATATTGCATATGAAACAATACTTAAGGTGCATTGGAAATTACATTGTTTATGGTCTTTGGCATAAGATGTCAAAGAGGGATAGTTTGATGTCATAAATCTATGGAGAAGAGTTTGATATGGTGAAGATGTCAAAAAGGGAGAAATTTATTGAAGTTGTTTGAAGAAGAAGAACTTGGTCAAAAAAATTTAGATCAGATATCAAAGAGGGAGAATTTGCTATCAGAAGAAGATGTTGTAGTCAGAATATTAAGAGAAAGGGATACTAAAGTCAGAGGGAGTTCAAATTGATAGAGGAAGTTCTAATGAATGAGAATGAGAATGAAACTAAGGATATTATCCTTACTTGTATTTTGTTCTAAATTTTCATTGTATCATGACATTTTGTGTTTCCATCAATACTAAAGAGGGAGATTGTTGAAAATAATTGATCAATTGTATATTGTCTTTGATGTTATACAAAATGTCATACATTTACTAGTCAATGTCTATTGAGCTCACTTGAGTAATGAAGATAGTTTTCTATGGCTATCAAGCATTTTTGTGTATGCCAAGTTTAGATGACAGTGTCTACTGAGCTCACTCAAGAGATAAAGGAAAGTTGGAAGGTAATGAGTGTTAACCGAACTCACTTTGTTACCAAAGAGAATTCACAGAAGACAATGTCTACCAAGTTCACTTGGGAGACAAAGAAATTTGGCATGAAAACTCATGTTAACTAAGCTCACTTGGTTCACAAAGGAAAATCTATTTTTTTTAGTGTCTATTGAGCAAGGTTGGCTAATGAAGGATTTTCTTATTTTAGCTTATTGAGTTAAATGAATATGTTTGATGGTTTTGACAGACTAAGAAGTTTAATATTAATTATTATAAGTTGTATTCAAGTTGACTTTACAATGTATAAGACATAAATATAAGGTCAAGTTGTGGGATTTGAATGTGAATGAGCATGTGAAGAAATAAGGATTCTTAGAGGAAGAGAACTTGGAGGATAAGTAGAATA
This sequence comes from Cupressus sempervirens, assembly GCA_028749045.1. Taxonomy (NCBI): domain Eukaryota; kingdom Viridiplantae; phylum Streptophyta; class Pinopsida; order Cupressales; family Cupressaceae; genus Cupressus; species Cupressus sempervirens. The sequence continues at coordinate 798,838,999 of CM053786.1, read as the reverse complement.
TCCTTATGGAGTTGCAAAGATACATTCGATTAAGAAGGATCAAGTATTGAAGCCAAAATTGAAACTTATAATCAGTAATTCAATTGCATCAGAAATTAGGTCATTTCATTGTTACTCTCTAACCATTCTAGTAGTGATCTAAATCTCCTAATAGAGTTGGCTTCATAGCTATTTGTGAATCCGCTAACAAGGTCACATTTCTAGATTGAAGTGTCTGAAGACCTCTAACAAGGCCACTCCTAATAGGGTGATTAAATCCTTTAACAAGGTCACACCTAACAGTATTTTTGTAACCTTTAACAGGGTTGGCTCCTAATAGGGCTCAGTTCAGAAGAGTGAAAATTAGTAACTAGTTGCAATTGGTGATTTTTCCCAAATTAGGTTTCCACGTTAAATCTTGGTGTCACTTGTGTTCATGCTATTTACTTTCATGTATATGCAACTAAGTTTAGTTAAGGTTAATCATAGTTAACATCTTAAAGATCAGTTATTGCCAGGTTACAGTTGATTTTTAGTATTTTTTGACTTATAGTATATGCTAGTGTAAACTGAGTGCTTATGTGTTTGCTTAGTTACAACATAATACAGTTTATCAAAGTTTATGTTTTAAGTTGTACTGGCATCTAAGGGATCTAGGATTTTTTTTTTGGTATATGATTCACCCCTCCCCTCTTAGTTACTCCAGTTATATTTCCAATAGCATCTACTGATCTAATGACAAGAAAAAACTATTGAATGAAGAAATGAGAGGATTAAAAAGAGAACATGAAATATAATCGCTAAGTCTATGCAAAGTGACTTAAAAAAAAGTAGAAAGATCAAGAAGACATGACTATGGTTGAAGAAGAAAAAAGAGTAATGCTTGTAAATTAGGAATTTAATCACAAGGATTTGGAAATTGCAAATCTCAAATCACAGAAGGACATACTAAAGAATGAACTGAAACACAAGAAAGAATCCATGGAGAAATTCAACAAACCAAAAGAGGCAATGAATCACTTTGAAGAACTTATGAAGTCATGACGTTTTTTTGATGTGTCATGATATTCATGAACTAAGAAAGGAGAATCATCTAGGAATGGAGAACTAGGGAATGCAAACTCAAAGGATAAACCAACATGTTATCACTATGGAAAACTTGGTCATACTACAAATATTTTTTGAAGAAAAAATGGTATGCATAATTATAAACCTAAGTTTACAGGTTAATATTTTTATTGCAAGAAACAAGGACATCAAAGACATTAGTGTAGGTTTAGACTGAGGAATACATCTTCTACACCTAGATTTGAAGGATGTTGCTATAGCTATCTAAAGCATGGGCATAGAGCATATGAATTCAGATCATAGACAAAACCTTATTGGACAAATTAGAGAAAGAATTATGCACCTAACAATGCATGTTCCAAATGTCACAAGTTTGGACATCAAAAAAAGAATCATAGGACTCAAGTGCATTCAAAAAATCAAACAAAAGACAAAGGTAAAGGAAAAGTGGACATTGAGTGAATTAAGAAAGAGATGAACCAAAAATGGAAAAAGAAAACAAACGATAGAAATAGAAGAGCTAATAGAGCAGAGGTCACCCAATGCAATGGAGAAGGTGATCATGCCATCTCAAACTAAGCAAGAGAGGTATGTATGGAACTGTATACTTAATTGATATATCATAAATCAATTCCTTACATGAAGATGTGCCAAAAGTTCACATTTGCATATATAAGATGCATAAGAACAAATTTTCATTGAAATATAGATTAATAAAGACCAAATGGAATGGTAGAGACTAAGTGACATGGAAGAGACCAAGCTATAATACGAAGAACTAGTTGAAAGGCATCAATATTGACCAAGATAGTTGGCTTCCACTCACCTAAGCACAAAACATTAATGAAGACCCTATTTCGATCAAAAGAAAGTATACAAAAAATTTCAAAGACATTACCCCATACCTTGCATTCAAAGTTTTGAGAGCATAGAGTGATTTGGTGATTTTAGAAACTAGCAAAGATTTCAAGAGTGATTTGGATAAGGAAACTTGAATGAGTGAAGATTTCAACTAAGTTGAGTATCTAGAGAAGAAAGAACTTCAAATCCTAGCTACAAACATGATAGATTCATCAACTTCTAGAATGAATCAAGAGGTTTGTAAAATCCAACTGGTGAAGAGTGACGCTTGTCCTCCACCTAAGTTTCATGCTATTCTAGAGATTGCTATGAAATGAGACTTAATGGGTGTCATAATACCCCAAAATTGGCTCATTTCCATCTCAACATATTTTGGTCTATTTTGATCAACCCTAAAGTGCTATTTTGTTAGGCAATTCTCATTCTGATTTTTGCTACTTGACTTAATTATCAAATGTAAAAAACCCTAATCTGCATTAATCATACTATTTATTTAATTCCTAATGTATTGACTCAGATTAGCTACATTAAACCTATTAATTAAGATTTGATTTAATTTGAAGTGTTTATACTTTAAATAAATTAAATTATCTCCTAAGGCTAATGTACTAAGGAATTAAATTTATTTAATTTAATAATGCTCTCATTTTTATTATTGAATGTAATTATTCAATTAGTTAAAATATGCATTTATGAGGTCATATCTCATTTTTATTCAATTAAATAACCTTCCAATTTCATCTCTCTAGTTCAGGAATGGGATTTCCAAGTGATCTACCTCTTGAATTGGAATTGGCTTAATCCACTTATTCTCACACTTGGATGAATTCTAGTTAAATTTTCATTACACTCAAGATCTAAGTTAGTTAACCTCACCTACATTGGGAATTTTCTATCCTTACTAGATCTCTGCTTCAATCCTGACCATCGAGATGAGCTGATCTCAATCGTTAATTGATTTTAGGAATTTTATTTAAGAGGCTTCTAATTCCTCATTTAGGAGGTTAGAATTTGAATTGCATCAAAATACTATTGAATTTCATACTCAATTACTCAATCTTGTCGTAGATTTTTGAATTTCTTAGCATTAATGTCATATTAGATTAAAAATGCATCCATCTAGTTTAATTCTCTTTTACTTGTTATTAGATTAAACTGCACATCATCTAGCCTAAATGGACTTTCATATTATTGCATAAAATCCTTTGTATTAAAGGGTCTAGTTGCCTGTTTCTCAGTCTAAGAGAAAATAGTTAAAATCCCTCTAGTTAGAAGGCAACAGGTCATTCTGTCAGGCCTCTTAGATGGATAATTCAATGTTCATTCTGTGATGATCTTGCAGGTAAGGACTATGTTGAAGTGTATGTGAGTATCTAAGGGCCCCCAATTTCACATATATATTTCTAGCATCCACCATGGGGCACTAGAAAAATAATTTTTCTTGCCTCATTCACTTTATTTTCTGATATTTTAATGATTCTATCATACCTACACATATAGATTTCTAGATTTTCACGTAAAAAATCTCATTTTTGCACAAAGATTTGAGGGTTCTACCTATTTCTCTACACTTTCTCGCATGAAAAAGTTCCCCATTGCATGGTTTCTCGTGTGGCACCTCATTTTCTCATGTGGGTCAGTGTAAGAGCTTGCATGGATCTGTATAAAGTTCACGTAGAATCTTGTAACAACATAGATAAAATGCAGATTTTTGAGAATAATGTTTACCATTTTTTTTCACTAACATGTTTTCTCTAAAGAATATTTATTTCAACTTTCTAATTTTTCCACAACATAACAATGGTTTGTAGGATGGTTGATGAAGATTCCTTTTATACAAAATTTCCAAACATGAACTAACTATGTGTTTGTAGGATGTTGCCAAAGATATGATTGTTCAAGATCAATTTTAAAACCCACATAAAACATTATGTCTTTTTCCTGTTTTCCAAATATAGTCTAATTAGGACTTTTGAACTTCATAGGTTGCAAGATAGGGGAATAGGGAAGTATGCTCTTTACCACTTTGAGGTCATGACCAAGGGTAAATCAAAAACCTAGAAGCCTCTAAAAGACAACATTTGATGGAGGCAAGCAACTTAGTGGTTCTCTAGTGTGAATCCTCTTCTATGAAGGGATGATGATTTCCTTTTATGGAATTGGAATCTTGAGAAAGGATAAGTCTAGATTAATTAAGCTAAGTTGGTGATTAATGTGTTTTGTGTGTTTGGGTGAGGTAATAAGGTAGAGGAGTGTGATCTTTCCCCTTGAGGGAAATCAAAAACTTGAACCTTTAGATCTGAACCACCAGTCTGAGTCAACCCTTAGAGGGCCTGCCAAAGTGATCCAACCTCCAGGAATGACCCAAGTAAGTAAGCACACTCCTTTCACCAGAGATTCCAACTCATTATAATAAAGAAGCTTTGTAGAGAGAAATACTCCAAAGCCATATTAATTTCCTCTTCTTCATTCTTGATATCACATATCAAGAAGAGGCTCTATTTGTTGCACTGGCCAGTGTTGGCCCTAGTCTTGCTAATCAAGTGTGTGTGCACTTTTAGATGCTGGTGTGGGCTACTAGTCTCAACTCCACTTGTAGAGACATGGTGATTAATATGAATGGAAGCCAAGTAAAAACCTTTAGTTAGTTGCTACCTGGTTCATTTCTAAAAGGGGGCATAATCTTTATGCAAGGAGGGGGAAGAATATCTCCTATAGAACTCACCATAGCCATTCTACTAGGTATTGGAAGGTGGTATACACACTTGACTCCTACCACAAGGGTGTTCATTCAATGTATATTTTATTAATCCCTTTGAATACACCAAAAACATGGGTGCCCCATAGGGGGTGACACGGCTATGTGAGGTGCATGCATGCGCATAAGTTGTGGGACAAAGGTTTTGTCTTGTCTACCATTTTTGGTTCTAGGGATAAAGCATGTTTCTTATCAAGTCTTAAACATGTCAAAACTTGTCTAAACAAACTAAAAGATAAAACTCCCACATCCCTCTAAGTTTCTTTGTCCTGGGTTGGATTGTATTCGACTACTTCTTGATTCCCATGTCTTTCTAAAAACCCATTGGTCTTGTTTAAAACCAAATGTTGTTTAACAACTTGAAAATCGACCTTGGTATCTATTTGAAATCTGACAAATCAACCAACAATCTATCAAGAACAATCTAAAACCTTCAAAGTCTTGTCAAAATCCAGTTTCTATTGTCAGCTTGGTCTCTATTTTTGGACCTAATTTTTCAAAATTCCTCACGAGAACCTTTTTATTCTGAATTCCTCACATGGCTTTGTACAAGTCTTCACACAATCCTATAAGACTTTGCAAAAGATCTTGCCAAACTTGTCCTTTTTATTTTAGAATCCTCTTTACTTGTCATTCTTGCACTTCCTTACATGACTTTATATAGGTCTTTACACAAGAACTCTGGTCCAAAATTGTTGTTTTAAATATTCACCTGGCTTCTTTACACTTTCTCGCACAGATCTTTGAGAATCTTTGTCCTGCATGTTGCACCCAAACTGTCAAAATTGTCTATTTGAGCTACCTAGGCTCTTAGTCTAGTTTGTTTCCTGTAATAAATTACCTCTTTTCTATCTATAAATAGTCTAAAATAGTAGCATCTTGCTTAGCTAATGACTTGTGATCCACATTTCAACTAGTCATGTCTCTCAGTTACCTTGTTCTTGTCCTTTAGTGCTAGTTGTGCTCCATGTCATGATAGTCATAATCTTTGGGTGTTCTAGCCCTCACTCAAATTAATTGTACCTTAGTAGACTGCACTCTTATCTCATCTTTTTGAGACTACATTCTAGTGTGGTCCTTGTCTAGGTTTTTCTTCTTATCCTTGTCTATGACTGTGGCAACAAGAAGTGGAAATGTGTTTTATTCCCTTAGACTTAGACGAGGTAAAGCTAGGGTTCATAATCACAACAAAGTTTTCATTCTAGTTTTTACATAGCCTATGTCCAGTTCATCCAGTGGGGAGTCTTCATGATCTCCTTCAATTGTTAGATCACCTCACGTTGAGAGAACATTCTCTATAAACTTACAACAAAGCAAGAACCCCTTATATCAAGAGGATCCTAAAACTAGAAAAGGTCCTACATCTCCAAAAAACATAGCTGAATTCTTATTTAGAGGACCTTTCCAATTGAAACATATTGAAACCATTCACATTCCTACAATGGTTGATGACGAACCTGAACCTGGTGAACATAGCAGAAACCAAGACCAACCTAGGAATGATAAAGAAAAAGACCATTACACTGATGAGGAGCAGGAAGAGGTGGAATGCTTCCTAAACACATAGAAAACTGTCTTAAAGACAAAAACTTTCAAAAGGCCATGGAAATATTGATCAAAAAAGAGAAAGAAAAATACTTTCTCAAACTTGCCCAAGAGGGAGCTAAGCTACCCCATCATTTCAATGTGGAAACTATCATCATGCCTGAAGAGGAAACTAAAACTTCCAAACTCCAAAAAAAACTAAAAATCATGCAAGACCAACTAGCTCAGATGATGCATGATAAAGAAAAACCTATGAAAATGTACACCCTAGAAGCTCTTTTCTCATTCTCATTTGACAAGAGTATAGACATGCCTCCTTTTCCACGAGGAGTTGAGTTACCTAAGTACAATAAATACTTTGGAACTACCGATCCCAAAGATCATTTGTGGGAATTTGGTGCCTTGTCTATGAAATTTATGCATAATCAGACATATCTCATGTGTCTATTCCCAAGAAGTCTAGGTGGTTAGGCTATGGAGTGGTTTTCATACTTGCCTCCTAGAATGAAAACATTTGATGAAATTGCCAACTTATTTGTCTACTAGCATTCTCACAACATTTAAAACCCTAGTAACATCTAAGATTATGTAATATTAAGTAGAGGGTTGGGGAACCTTTCCTCACATTCCTTCAGAGATGGAGACAAGTTTATACTAAATATTCATGCAAGATTCCTGAAACGGAAAAGCTTGACATCTTCACTGATAATCTCCTTCCCGATTTTGGGTATAGAGTCCAACTTCAACGTCCACACACCTTCAAGGACATGGTCACAAAAGCTTTCCATGTAGAGAAATTCATGGTCAAGAAGGGTGAACATACCCTTTAGAAGGATGTAAAACAATGATTCACCTCTAACAAGGACAAACCCAAGTACATCAACAAGAATCGAGAAAATATACATGATAGGGTTGTTGACAACATCACTCCTAAACCTGCTAAGGTAGCCTTTAATCTCACAAATAGTCTCAACATAGCCAAGAATGTTGAGAAACCTCCCCTTGACAACAAAACATCCAGAAATAAACTGAGGAACTCATTGGCTACATGCTCTAAATGAGAGTATATAGCTCTTGGTGAATGTTTGCACATGATTTACAAGACCTTGCTACAAAATAAGCTCATTTCAACATTGGACAACTCTTGCCCTTATGATCCACAAACATGCCCACCATGGTGGAATGAAACCACATTCTACCAATACCATCAAAATAAGGGACACAAAACTAGCAACTGCATAAATCTACATCACAAAGTCCAAGACATAATTGATGATGCTGACATTGTGGTGGATGGACATAACAAGAATTTAGATCACAAGGCTTTCAAGGAGCCCTTCCTATCTTATGAAAAAGGAGAGAGCTCAAAACCAAAACCTAACAACAAGGTCAACTTTACATACTCTAATGATAGCAATGTGATCAACATGGTTGAACCTGTGGATTTTGAGTACAGTGACATTATTACCATCAAGGGAAAGCAAGATAACAATAAACCTAGGACAACATTTATCATGAGGGGCCCTACTTCCCACACAGTTGACAATAAATCTTCATAATATTATGCCAACATTGTTACACATTCTCATGCCAAGTTGGTACTCAAAAGCCCTACGCCTTCTACTCCTGATCTTGAATAGCACAAAGATAAAACCCTTGCTAGTCCATATGGCAGAGGTGCAAAACTTGCAAAAAATTCAATAGACACCAGCTATAATGTCCTTGATCAATTAAAATGAACTAATGCTCAAATCACAATCTTTGAGTTGCTTGAAATCTCACCTGCCCATAGGAAAATTCTTGACAAAGCCCTCACTGAGGAAAATGTTCTTCAAGATCTTTGATCTTGAGTGATTTTAATCTATGGTAGGTCATCCAACCTCACCTTACTGTATGTCCTTCTCTAAGGAGGATGATAATTCATTGAGTTTCCCACACAATCAACCTCTACACTTTGAGTTCATGATACATCAAACACATGTTCACTGAGTACTTATCAATAATGGAGCTTTATTGAACATAGTCTCTGCTACTATGCTTAGACAATTAGACTATTCTGAGGAGTCTATTGATCCTTGTCACAAGATCACTATCAAAGCATATGAGGAAGTTGAGCAAAATTCTTTAGGTCTTGTGGTGTTGCCCCTCCACGTTGGTCTTGTAGAAAGGGATGTCACTTGTCAAGTCCTTGACTTCCCCTTGGCTTACAATATTCTACTAGGAAGGCCATGGATACATAAGATTCATGTTGTACCATCCACATACCATCAATGTGTAAAATTCCCATTTCATGGCTCTAAAGTCACTATCCCTACAAGTACTAGCTATACCTGCAATATGCTAAAAGCTACTGAGATTTTTTTATCTACTAATAGGGAATCTACTAATTATCATGATAACAAGCTAAAGAAAATTAAGTAGTCACTCAAGCTGAAAAAAACTAGCATGGGTGAATACCACATAGAACCATTATTGTCATTGACATCTCTTCTTGAGTCTCCCTATCATTATGCCAGACCATTTGAAGCAAAGAAGCCATTTGTGTTGACACCTCAAACCAAGTATAATGGTACTTTTGTCAAAGCTATAATCCCCTTGGAGGACAAAAGTGAAAATAGAGCCATTGTTACATGGATTTACAAAGAGGAGACTCTAGTTGACCTCATAAAATAGGCTTGTGAAATCACTCTTGAGAATTATGGCCCTGGTCTTAGACTCATGAAATGCTTTGGCTATAAGGGAACTGGTCCTATTGGATGCAGCAACAATGGTCTTATCGATCCTATTAAAGCAATAACTCAAAGAAACATAGATACATCTAGTCTAGGCTTTAAGAATGTTCCCTTCCATTTAGGGATTAACAAATTCATACCAAAACCTGAGAGTTCATCTAGAAATGAGTGACAAGCTAAGCCTAATGTTCAAGAAGATAATACTAATGATGAGGATCCTTATGTTTATCTAATTCCTCATGATCTTGATAAATTCTTTGTTGAAACTAATGATTTTGTGCCATGTGTTGGCACTATGTATGGTACTAGTGATTCTTCTGAGGATAATACTGATCCACACCATGCCCATTCAGAACAAGGACAATCTAGTTAGGCATTATGCATTGAGTACCTATGCAAAAATCTAGATGATGAAGGAGAGTATGTCCCTATCACCATTGGGGAATTCTATAGCCTGTTGCCATGTAGCATTAATTCTAAGGAATATGAATTTGACTCCCTTTTAGAAGAAACTATAGATAAAGAAATAGATCAAGTTCATGTCTATGAAAACCAACTAAAAGTAGGTGAAACATCTAGGGTTAGGTCAAACAGGTCCAATCCAACTAGTGTTCTTGAGTCTTTGGCTAATGACGTTAGCACTCAATAAGATTCAAACACACATGTGGATGACACCGGTCTACATCTCAAATTTCTAGTCCAAGAATTTAATGATTATACCATGAATGCAATTGAATCTACCACTACTCTTTCACTCAAATGTCCTGAGCTTATAGACTAGAATTCCAATACATCTATCTAGTGAAGTCCCTACATTCTAGAACAACATGGGTCATCGAGTTTGACTCAAAATCACACAGTTAAATCCTGATATTCATATCACAACTATGTTCTTGCCTGCTACTTAAACACTATCAAACTAGTAATGTCTTCCACCAGTGAACAAAGTGTCAACATGACTAAAGCTAACATCAACTATATCAATCATACAATCAAAAAGAAGAAAAATAGAAGGTCCGGTGGTGAAAACCACATTGTGGCAGTGTCAAAACCTAAAAAGGTAAAATTAAAAGATGTATCTAAGGGTGAAAACCTCTCTGAGGCACCCACAAATGAGATATTTGATGCACTTCCTAGTCATTTTTAGGAAAGATCATTAGTATTGATAGAGCCAACATAGCTGATCAACTTGGGCATAGAAGAACATCCTCATTTGATACATCTAGCACAGTCACTGTCTATAGAAGAAAATGAGGAATTCATTGCCTTCTTTTGAGGGAAGAAGACAAAATTTATGTGGACATATTTAGACATGCCAGGATTAGATCTTGATCTTATTATGCACCACTTGTCTATTGCACTAGGCATTAAACTAGTTTTAAAAAAACTTTGAAAAATGCATCCTCATGTTGCATTGCTTGTCAAATCTAAATTGGAGAAACTCCTAAAAGATGGTTTCATATGTGCTATTGATTATGTTGAATGGATATCAAACATTGTTCTAGTATCCAAGCATGACAAATCCATTAGAGTTTGTAATGACTTCTATTGTCTCAATTTAGCATGTCCTAAGGATGATTTTCCATTGCCTGACATTGATATGATAGTGGACATGAAAATAGGATATGAGATGTACTCACTCATGGATGGATTTTTTGGTTATAATCAAATCAAATTGCACCAAAAGATTAGGAAAAGACTACTTTTACATATGCATGGAGAACCTTCTATTGGAATGTGATGCCATTTGGCTTGAAAAATGGTAATGCTACATATTAGAGAGTAGTCGCTACAATTTTTCATGACATGATGCATATGACCATGGAAGACTATGTGGATGATACCTTGGTCAAGAGCACAAAACACAATACTCACCTTCAAGATTTGGGACCTATTCTAGATTGCATGGAAAAATTTGGTCTAAGGCTTAATCCCAAGAGATGTGTATTTGGCATCACATTAGGAAAACTGTTGGGATACATTATGTCTACAAAAGGAATTAAGGTGGATCCAAAGAAAGTTCAAGCAATCATGGATATGCCTCGACCCCATAACATCAGCCAAATGAGAGGCTTACAGGGACAACTTCAATCTATTCACAAATTTATCTCACAATTGGCGGATAGATCACAACCTTTCACTAAGACTCTACATAAAGGTGTGAAATACAACTGGAGTTAGGATTGTGAGAAAATCTTGACACAAATAAAATAATATCTTGCTAATCCACTAATCTTGATGCCTCCTATTTATGGGAAGCCACTGATTTTGTACATCTCTACCACAAAAATTTATTTGGGTATCTTACTTGATCAAGAAGACAATAATAACAAGGAAAGGGCTATTTACTATTTGAGTCATACATTGAATTCTTATGAGATGAATTATGGTATCATCAAGAAAGCTTGCTTGGCAGTTTTCTTTTCTTCCCAAAAGTTGAGGCACTACATGCTCACTCACACTACATGATTGCTGGCTAAAATTGATCCATTGAAGTACTTACTCAGTAAGGCAGCTCTAATAGGGAGATTGGCTAAGTGGTTCATGATACTAAGTGAGTTTGACATTTAATATGTTGAACGAAAAGCTATCCAGGGACAAGCGATTGCAGATCAGCTAGCAGATGCACCTATGCAAAGTCTTCTCCCGATGAACAACAGTTTTCCTAATGAATCAATTTTGACACTCACACACCAAATGTGGGTGATGTTCTTTGATAGTTCCTTCACACAACAAGGCTCTGGTGTTGGGTTACTCTTTATAACACCATATATGTATTCACTCCCCAAGGCATATAAGATTTTGTTTCCTTGTATAAATAACATTGCAGAATAGGAGGCTCTGATTAATGACATGAAGATTATAGCTTAATAGAGAGTGGATCAGTTAAACATCTTTGGGGACTCTTAGCTCATAATCAAATAGGTTAATGATGTGTATCAAAAAAAGGATGAGAAAATAATCCCTTACAAATGCATGGTTGATGATATGAAGAAATACTATGCTTTTATCACTTTTTGGCAAATTCCTCGAGCAGACAACAAAGCAATTGATGCCATGGCTACTCTTGCTTCTTTGCTACAAATGCCATAAAATGATATTTGACATGAGTTCTTGGTGGAAATGTTACACTACCCTACCTATGATACCCCTAAATCTAGGATGATCTGTTCTATTGTAGGACAAGACTCATCTCACTACCATGACATCTACTCCTATCTGCATGACCAAACTATTCCTGACAGTCTAACCCAAAATAAAAAAATGTCACCTCATTTGTAATGCTTTACAGTATGTCATTATTGCTAATGACTTGTTTAGGAGAGATCTTGATGGAACACTCCTTAGGTGTCTAGAGCTTGACAAGTCCAAATGCACTTTAATCAACATTCAGAAGAGCATTTGTAGATCTCACTCAAATGGCTTGACACTAGCTTGTAAACTTATTAGAGCTGGTTACTACTAGTTGAATATGGAGCAAGACACAATCAAGTATGCCAAGTCCTACAAATAGTGTTAGCTCTATGGGAATCTGATTCATGCTCTAGCTAGGGAGTTGATTCTATCTACCACACTGTGGCCATTTCAACAATGGGCCTTTGATCTTGTGGGTTAGATTCATCCATCTTCTTCTAATGGACATAAGTTCATTACTATGGATATAGAATACTTCACAAAGTGGGTAGAGTTAGTACCTCTCACAATAGCAATTGGAAAAATTGTAGCTTTGTTTGTCACAAACTACATCATATGCAAGTATGGTGTACCATCCTCCATTATTACTAACAATGGCAGACAGTTCAAAAACAAAGGGAGTTATGCAAAAAGTTTAGAATAACAAAACACTAGTCTTCTATCTATTACCCCTAGGGTAATGGTCAAGTAAAGGCATCCAACAAGGCAATACTCCAGATCTTGCATCACACAGTTAGAAAATTTGGGAGGAACTGGCACCTCTAGATTAATTTAGCTTTATGGGCATATAAAACAAGTATTAGAACTCCTATGGGTACAATGCCCTTTTCTTTGGTCTATGGAGAAGATGATGTGCTTCTAATTGAGGTTGAGATTCCTACTCTGAGAATCTCCATGAAGGGCCTCATCACTAATGACGAGTACAAAATATCTCAACTTTAAGAGCTAGTGTTGTTAGATGAATGTTGACAAGTGGCATGTGATCATCTTTGAACTTATCAGCAGTGTATGTCTAGAAGTTACAATAAGAAAGTTATGTCACATAACTTCCAATTGGGTGATCTTGTCTTGAGAGAAAACCCTAAGAATCAGCAACAATGGGTCCAAAAAGGGAAGTTCAAACCAAACTAGCTTGGTCCTTACATAGTCACTATAGTGTTTGGATCTAGTGCTTACCAGCTTTCTGTAGCCAAGAGAGAGGTACTCAAGGAGCCCATTAACATTCTCCACCTAAAGTGGTTCTATAGTTGATTTGATCTTAGAAGCTCTCTGTATAGACTTACATATCCTAAAAAAAATTAAAAATTGCAAAAAGTTCTAGAAAAAAATGGAAAAACAAGAAAAAGTGCCATTGGTGAAAACCTAGAAACAGGCATCATGGTAGCAAAAAAATAGAATCTCTCCTAAGAAGGTGAAAACCTAGAAAATAGGCACCTTGTAGTGCCTACCCTCGTTCACATCTTTTCTGGACATTGTTATTATTATCAGACTGTGATAGACTAGTTTTATGTTGATGGATTAGTGGTATTGTTTTGACACTATCAGACATTATGTTATGGATTCAGTGGTTATATGATAAGATCATTTAGATTTTACATTTCATGCATACATGATGATCATTATATTGTTTTTAGTTATTATTGATGATTAGATGGATGGTTATTATCTTATGTGTTTTATTATGGATACTTACCCCATACTTGCATGTGTATGGTGTGTGTGTTTTTCTTATTATATGGCGTTTCTAATGTGGTTAAGGAAGGGAGTCGTAGTCACCTGCTTAGTCAGGATCTACACGATGCACCACTTCCTGCCATCATTTATTTAGCTTAGCATTATATATATTGTATGTACATGCATGGCTTTTCTGCAGGTTGCAAGTACCAAGTATCGACTTCCCTGAATTGCCAGAATGAGCATACCCTATTATACTATCTCAATGATAAGAGAAGGGAGATAAATTCTCAAGTCCAAATCCCAAACCTTTAAGCCAATTGTCCTAGTGAGGTAGGACAAGTATCTGGATATTTTACTTGCCGAATGTGTCGGATGACATAATTCATGATTTTTAACCCTTTAGACTGATTTTGAGTGATTTTCTCTATGATGGGTTTTCATATTTTATCTTGGAGGTCTATGGTGAATTTTCTATTAATTAAGTCTTAATAAATGGATTTATTTAATAAATAAATTATTTGAGAAGATTAATATAAAATATCATGTTATTTGATATTTTGATTGTAATTAATTAAATGTGAATTATTGAGAAAAAATGAATTAAATAAAATAAAATTAGAAATTAAAATTAATAATAATAATAAAGTAATAAATAAATGATAATAATAAAAGTTAAAATGAAAGTTATAAATATTAAATAGAAATTATATAAAAAGTGAATTGGAGTTATAAGTTGCATGGGAGTTAGCGCACTTCTCTATTTCTCAAGTGTCAACAACAAGGGGGTTAGTGCATCAATTAAGCACATGGTGTCTACAACCCTAAGGCTCATCTTGAAGGTTAGAAAAGACCCATGCTTAGTTGGTGACACCTTCCAGTTGTTTCTAGAACCATTCTAGATGTTTCCAGAAAGCTCTTTATATTCAGGCATTCATAGGGGCATAGACATAGCGTTTGGAGTGCAATTGGAGCATTGGAGGACTCAAGAATTCTGAAGAAGGGAGAAGCTTGCTCTGCGGATTTTCTGAGGAAGAGCGATTTAGCATCAGAATCTGAGTAGATTCTTGTGATTTTACTTATGTTATTTTCTCATCATGCATTCCCTGTCTTCTTCGTGTCTTCCATATGCCTTCTGAGAAGTTTCATATTCATATATGTGGGTAGATTAATTTAATTGGAGAACTTTATATGCATTCTATATTGCAAATATCTTATTCTTAATTGTAGATATAATCTTTGTGAAAAAACATACATGGTTCTATATTCAGATCTGCATAAATATACATATATATAAATATATATTTATATATATGCATATGTATACATTTAATATGAATTTATTATAAAATTCAAATATATATACATACATATATATATACTGATATATATATATATATATATACCTATGTATATTTATATATAATGCACCGAATTGAGCGATTAATAAAATCGTAGTGAAAACTATCAATTTGCATCGCGATTTATATCGCATGGAACAAGGTTTATATATATAATATGCCGTGGGCACATTTTGTACCCTACGCCGGTGGAAGGCAGAGGCCTACCGTCGTAGGTCTGCGGTGACAAGGGTACTATGTACCCGCTATCGGCGCAGTGCCTGCAACCGTAGGTACTACGTACCGCAACATGAGTTTGGGGGGGTTTTAATTGATGTTAATATGCAAAAATATAACAATAACGTTTATGTTAAAACATATACATACAATTCGATTCTAATATGGTGTACATCAAAATTGTTAATTCGATTTAATAAAAACGTAATACATATGTATGCATGTATATATATATATATATATATATATATATATATATATATATATATGTATGTATGTATGTATGTATGTATGTATGTATGTATGTATGTATGTATGTATGTATGTATGTATGTATGTATGTATGTATGTATGTATGTATGTATGTATGTATGTATGCATGTATGTATGTATGTAATATGTAAATATGTTATTTGTAAATTTAAGTTGTTATTTGATCAATGGCTTATATTGATGGTTTATTTTCATAAGGTGACTCTTTAATAATTTTCAACTATTTAATAATTTAAATGTTTTAAATTATTAAATAAGGAATTGATAGTTGGGTGGGGGATGTATCAAAAAAATGTTATTAATTGGAAAATGGATTTTTTTTTTAAAGGAAAACTTTCATTCAAAACAATATATGTGTTCCTCCATTCATTCTTCAGATTTGGAAACATAAACTAAGATCTCTACATTTAAACTCAAGTTGTAAAACCAAAACATGTGTTTGCATTGTGTATTCTTTATGCTATTGTTTTGAGTTTTGGGTTGACTAGTGTTGACTAGTATAGGACGTCTACCAGAGGCTTGGGGGTTATGTGATTGTGGTGACGTGATGATGTTTTAATCTCGATCTTTTTAAACCCAACCATGGTTATGTGATGGAATGCTCTATGTATTGGTTGTGATTACTAATTGTTATAGTTGAGATTATTATGTATGGGACACTTGACTTAACCATTATTTTGGTCATCAATCAGTTATCCTTGGTTATTTTTCTAGTCGCCATGATGGGACTGTTATGTAGATTTATTTTGATGATGTCATGATGTGACATGTTTGACTCAACCATTTTTGGAGTCTTTGATCAATTTGATTGAGATATATATATATTTTTTGGTTATTGAGAACCATTGGATATTTGATTATCAGTGATACTTCAGTTGCCAATAGAGAGTTGTTGTGTTCATGATTTTCTATGGATGTTGCTCATGGAGATTTGATGCTTTTATGCATATTTGATGATTTTGTTATAAATTATCTTTTGTGATTTTGAGATTTATGAGTCCATGAGCATTAGGGTAGGATATCTGCATGTAGTGACGGGAAGTGGCTTGCAATGGGGGTCGGGGCCCTAAGAGGCTACCAGGGTAACTCATTGTAAGTTGGATTAATAAGTGATAACATTCACACCTAATACTAATAGAATGAACCTAAAAAGATAAGTGTTTTTTTCTCGCCCATGCCTTGAGCACTTGTACAGGCTAGGATGGGAGTAGTGAGACGCATGGTTGCGACCTTGCATTCTATAGTATGCCTCGTTAGTATGAGAGGATACTAGTGGCCGCATGAAATCAGTATGGACCCATGGAGTTTAGCTAACTACCAAGGTAACTTGTACGTGATAATTGCAATGACACTTTCCCGCTTGCATAGTAGCTTCCTACATGTCATTGTGTACCTCTGGGGTTTAGATGTCAGATTTTGTGTTTGGAACCTTTGAGTTAGTATACTTTTAGGATTCCTGGACTTATAGAGATATGTGCTATGTGATTTTGATAGCCTATTTGGGATTTGAGATTATCTCCTTAGCACAGTGGGAGTGGACTACTTAGGTACCACGCGATCGGGTGGTAGTGTATTTTCCACTCTTATCATTTTGAGATTCATTGAGACATCGTGGCTATTGCATCCTTCATGATGGTGGATATGTATCCTTTTTCATTGATGATTAGCATATGTTAGACGATGTTATCTTCTGCTTTTATTTGCATGTTAGATTACTTTTTACATATGATGTTGTATTTATTAGGAGTGACATTCCTACTATGTAATATCGATGATCTCTTCGGTGATTTGGAATGTTACACACGGAGGGATGGCTAGGATCCACGATGGTCTAATGATGCTATTGAAGGTTGGGAGGAACTGTGTACTTAGTTTATTATGTTTGATCTTTATGATGGATGTGCATGTTCTCTATAATGTGTATCATGTGACTATCTCTACTTTGATGTATCATAGATTGGAATAAGATGATGTACCTTATTCTATGTATGTATATTCTTTTGAGCTTGTCATACCTTGTGATATGTACAGTGGATGATTAAGTACTTGAAATGTAATGCATAAACATTGGACTTATCAATATCATTTCATGTGGATGTTGTACTAGATGGATTCATGTATGTAATTCAACGTTAAGGGATCTTTAAGAATGTAATCTATTATTTATGTTATGTTTGCTTTTAGATGGAGATTGCTATTGCTTCCATTATTGTGCATGAGTTATATGTGATGTTTACTTCTATGGAAAAAAAAAAAATGCTACTAAACTTAGTGAAATTCTAGGTTAATTCTTTGGATCCCTTGGCGGGGCATTACACACCTCTTGTTCAACTATCATATCTCACAGTGCATCTTTTGGCTTCTTGTACAGGTGCTTCCCTGATTTAGTTTGTTTCTTTTTCTCATGTATTCATGGATTGAATATTGTCAGAACTTGGAGGCACCACCCTACAGTGTCACAGAATCTCTTTTGTGACAGTCACTAGTGGTTCTCACTATGTCTACCTACTATCATTTGTGTCACCTTTCAAGATTCCTCTCATGGAGTCTCTCTTGTGACAGTCACCAATGGTTCTCGCTATGTCTACTTACTATTATTAGTGTCACTTTTTGAGATTCCTCTCATGGAATCTTTTTTGTGATAGTCACTAGTGGTTCTCACTACATCTACCTACTATCATTCATGTCACCTTTTGAGATTCCTCTCATGGAGTCTCTCTTGCAATAGTCACCAATGGTCCTCACTGCATCTACCTACTATCATTCATGTCACTTTTTGAGATTCCTTTATGGAGTCTCTCACAATAATCACCAGTGGTCCTCACTATGTCTACCTACCATCATTTGTGTCACTTTTTGAGATTCCTTTATGGAGTCTTTCTCGCAATAGTCACCAGTGGTTTTCACTATGTCTACCTACTATAATTTGTGTCACTTTTGAGATTCCCCTTTATAGAAGATCTCTCTTACATCAGTCAATAGTTGTCCTGACTGCATCTATCTACTGTCACTCAATTCCAACTAAGGTTCTTCCTCATGAAGATTCCTCTTTGATTTTAGTCACCAGTCATCCTAACTACATTTTTCTACTATCATCATCCTACTGAAGAGATTTATTTCATCCATGTTTTGGACATTAGCACTTGATATCAATCCTATAATACAAAAGCACTAAACTCAAAATGGTATACTTGTTTGGATATGCTAAGCTTTTTTTTTGGTTGTTTTGCTTTTGCTTAATCATGTCTCCTCGAGAAACTTGATGATGTCATTTTTTACTAGAGAAGCAATGACTAGGGGCATGATATTTTATTTGCTTTCTATTTGTGGTTTAGTTCCAATAATCTGAAGCATCCATATAAGAGGGGTGTCCACTGTAAGAGCCTCCATCTCATATTGGATGTTCATGTGTACCTTGACTCCTTTTATATGGATACATCAATAAGGTTGGTTCTTCTCCTTGCTTGTTGGAGTGAACTCTTCCTGCTATAGTAAATATTGATACTCGTCCTACT
The DNA here is from genome assembly GCA_028749045.1 of Cupressus sempervirens. NCBI lineage: Eukaryota > Viridiplantae > Streptophyta > Pinopsida > Cupressales > Cupressaceae > Cupressus > Cupressus sempervirens. The sequence continues at coordinate 798,819,822 of CM053786.1, read as the reverse complement.
AAGTGAACATATGAGTCACTATGAGTATATCTAAGACACTTTTGTCTCAGGTTATGAATGCAAGGGTTGTTGCAAATAGAATACTTACTTATTACTTAGCATAAGAAGGATCTTTTTTGTGTATGGTGTGTCTATACACAAGAAACATTATGGTCATCCTATAATTTATGCTTTGATGCTTATGTTAACTTGTTACATCAAAAGGGACAAATTTTTTGGTCATTCTGGCTTCTTGTGCCTCGAATGCTTACATTTAATCCTGACAAAACTATAATAGATGTCCTATTTATATTCCCATGATTATGTCAATGGGAATTGTATGATGTATGGGATTTTCTACATGCTCGATGATGAAAAATTGAAGAAGCTTGGTAACTAGACCTAGGGTTGCATCTAGCATAGGGTTGCATTACATGCATGCATGGTTCCATGGTTAATTCACTTACATATTTTGATGAGGGATTGTTAGTCTCTTCAAAGTATCAAGTTTCTTCATGGCTGCACAAGAATTCAGTTCTTTGGTTCATCCTCTCACTCTTCAATGGAATACCTATCACTATTAACAAAAACATGGAACACTACATGAGATGTTAGTTCAATCACATTTGCATTTCATACATACGTTCATAATTCATCTCATCTACACTACATTCATACATCAAATAAAATTTTCATTAATATATCACATCTAAATCTCATAATCATTGCATAAAATATCTCATGTACATCAAGTTAAAATATTGAGAATAACAATGACAATAAAAATGATACTCAACTAAAAAACTCGCATATCTATATCAGTATCAAAAGAATGCATCAATACAAAAAAGGAGCACCACTCGAGTGTTGTCAATCAAAAAAGATACGAAATGGTGTTGGCACACCAATTGATACATAGCTAGATCAAAAACTTGAGGAAAACTAATCTAACTCTCCCCGACACCCTCAACTCCTAGAGGAGGAGGAGGAGGAGGAGATAGAGGCATATCTAGACTAGCATGTGGTCGCACACCTCCTAACTCCCAAGCATACTATGAGAATCAGGGAAACTATTGAGCCTCAGCTAGTACAACTATGGAGTAGGCTACAAAATAATAGGCCACTTGTGCTACCTGTAACTAGACCTCATCCTACAAATGCTCTAGTTTCATAGCCTAAGGATCTCGCAATCTTGTTCAGCTATCTATGTATCTCTGACCGCTACTTGTATATGTAGCTCTCCTAGCCACTAAGAGACCTACCGTATCTACTCTCTAGCTCTCCTTAGTGCATCCTTAGGTTTGGCAGCAAGCTGATCTTGCATCTTCTTATCCAACTACTCAGCCTACTACTCAGTTGCCTGCTACTCCTTAGTTCACAGTCTCTACCGCTGACCTTGATCTATCCCACTACCACCTACACCTAGATCTAACCCCATCTAATATGGGGGGATCTACACCTATTGCACTCTATGCCTCACCTACTAGGGTATCTACTGAGGTATCTAGTGTGGTGCCTTAGACTATGGTGCATGCATTGGCTTCCTCAATACTGCCATCCCCACTAGATCAATGAAGTGTGGGAAGGGATGGCTTGCAAAATATGCTTGGTATGCTAGCATGATCCCTGTATCTACCACCACCTATAGGTAATCCCACTATGTCACAACAAAGTTGCACACATCGATCATGGATCTCCCTAGATCCAACCTCAGCAACCATCCATGACTCAAATCTTTGGCTAGCCAATGCATATGAGCAGTACTCCTGTGATATATCCTATGGCCACCCATATTGACACCACATGCAGGTAAGAGGGAACCTCTCTATGATCTGTGTGGAGAAGCCTATCAATGGTCATGATGCAAACATATGAATCAACTCCTAAGTGCATCATCCCAACCCTCAGTTTCTCTCCAAGGCCACCACATGATAAATACCAGGTCATTGAGATGTGCCCTCCACTACTCAGTCTTCCCCAGAGCTATCTAGGTAAGTTGGCCCCTGTATCTATAGATATATGGCTCTTTGGGCTATCACTCATCCTTAAAAATGGGCCTCATAATTGGTAAGTGCTCCCACACCTAGATCTGTAACACATACACTAGCAGCCATACTCCTCCGCTCGTGGTATACAATCTCGTGCATCTCATGGAACATGTGTGCAAGCATGCACTAACCCCACAAAAATCTCTTTAGAGGATCTACCCCAACTGCACTCCAATCCATGCTACCCCCTGTCCAGCACTAAGAAATAGTTGATAAAGATCTCTAAAACTGAAGCTAATCTATGTGTGGAGACATAAGTGTGGACAAGCCTATCCCATGTGATGGCTCGACCCATGGTCAAATCCTAATGAAAGATACCCCACAGTGCCTTGTACCTACTCTCAGTACTATGTTGTACACTACCCTCAGCCCATGGAATGGTATGCATAGGATCCTATATATATCCTCGGGAGTCACAAGCATCTCTCCCTAGGTCAAGCGGAAGGTGTTCATTTTTTAATGGAAACACTCCAATAATGTAGTCAGTAAGTTGTGATTCACCAACACTACTAGAATCTGGCATAAATGAGATAGCTTGAGTCTATCTATATGAGCCATGTTGGTATCATCAAGACTCTACAATAGAGCTCTATATGGCAGGTAGTGGGACCTAAATTTGACATCATCAAAGATAACCTACACACACAACCAATAAAAATAGGCAAATGATCAGTTCTCACTCAAAAAGTAAGATGAAACAACAAAAATTTGAACTTAAATATTGCAATATACACCAATTTTTCATGTGAACACATATCTCCTCATGCGAGATTTCACATCTTCATGTGAGGAAACATGTCTTCCCGTGAGAAGCGATAAAGCACTAAGTGAAATGTGTCCAATATTTTGTGCATCTCAGGTGAGAGGTTTGTATCTTTCACATGAGAAATCTCACTAGGGCGTACAAAGAAACGCCAAACTAGTGGATCCTAATGCGAGGAAAGATCGAATCCACATGAAGAATGAGATCCTCATGCAACGACTAATAGAGAAAAACTTTAAAAACCCTAAAAACATGCTTAAATGCATTGAAATACGTGTAAAATTAAATGCAAGGCAAGTTTATCAACTATTCACTAGAGGTCCATAGTTTGTTGGCCAATTGTGTCATCGAGAGCACTCAAAATGATGAGAAGACATGGGGACCACCATTTTCACCTCAGAGATCTCCTATTTACTAAAGAAAAAAGTGCAAATGATTTGAAAATGACCCTTTGGGCCCTTATATAGGTTTTGACCTACCTTTTCAAAGTGCTTTGATTTGTGCAAAAATTACCCCCTGGCTGATTTGACTACTCTACATCCATTTTCGGGATAGAATTCAAAATTTGACACACTTAAGCAGCTCAAAATTGCATTTTAAACTTTTGGGATCGACGTGATCAAATGCTTATGTAGTCTAATTTTTTCTAATATTTTATGAATCTTGGAATCTTTTCAACTCAAAATTACTTCACATTGCATCACAAATCTAGAAAAAGTCAACTATGGTTAAATCTAGTCAACTTTTGGTCAAACCTGGTCTTTTGGACCTCAAAATCACTCCAAATTGACTCCAAATTTTCTTCTGATCATTCTAACCTCTACTATATTCTTTGCACTCTATGATTTCTTTTGTATTTCTTGCTATATTGCCCTACCTCATATTTCTAGTGTGTCATCTTTCAATTTTGCTCCCGAGGGGGTAGGATGATTACATCATTGAATCTAAATTTCAAACTCAATCTAAATCTTATGTCCTCATTACTTGGGGCATTTTATCACTAGGGGCATATTGTTCCCCTCTATTTGGCATCTTTTTCATCTATCTCATCTTTTCAGCAATTTTTCACATCTTATAACACTCTTTATCAGAGTTTGATGGATAGGTATTGGGACAGTCTAAACCCTAACTCTTGAGGATCAAGCCTTGTCAATCTAGATATTTAGTTGTTCTATCTAGATCCCTTAAGGTTAAGCTCCATTCTAGAGATAATGTTTAAAATCTTATCAATATAGGTATCTAGGTGTCCTATCTAAATCCCTTAAGGTTAAGCTATGTTCTAGAGATAATCTTTAAAAGCTTGTCAATCTAGGTATCTAGGTGTTCTATCTGGATCCCTTAAGGTTAAGCTTCATTCTAGAGATAATATTTAAAAGCTTATCAATCTATGTATCTAGGTGTTCTATCTGAATCCCTTCAGGTTAAGCTTTGTTTTGGAGATAAACTTTAAAAGCTTATCAATTTAGGTATATAGGTGTTCTATCTGGATCCCTTAAGGTTAAACTCTATTCTAGAGATAATCTTTAAAAGCTTATCAATTGGTCTCTGTTAATCAATTTTTGAACCAATCTTATTTTGTGTGTCATGCTTTCTTATTTTCTTTGAATTGAACATGTTGGTCACACATTCATTCTTAGAGGGGCAAATGTAATACCCCAAAATTGGCTCATTGCTATCTCAACCAGTTCTGGTCTATTTTGATCAACCCTATAGTCCTATTTCATTAGACAATTCTCATTCTAATTTTTGCTACTTGACTTAATTGTCAAATGCAGAAAACCCTAATTTTCATTAATCATGCTATTTATTTAATTTCTAAAGTATTGACCCAGATTACCTATATTAAACCTATTAATTAAGATTTGATTTAGTTTGAAGTGTTTATACTTTAAATAAATTAAATTGTCTACTAAGGCTAATGTACTAAGGAATTAAATTTATTTAATTTAATAATGCTCTCATTTTTATTATTGAATGTAATTATTCAATTAGTTGAAATATGCATTTATGAGGTCATATCTCATTTTTATTAAATTAAATAACCTTCCAATTTCATCTCTCCAGTTCAAGAATGGGAATTCCAAGTGATCTACCTCTTGAATTGGAATTGGCTTAATCCATTTATTCTCACACTTGGGTGAATTCCAGTTAACTTTTGATTACACATAGGATCAGAGTTAGTTAACCTCACCTATACTAGGAATTTTCCATCCTTACTAGATCTCTGCTTCAATCCTGACCATCAAGATGAGTTTATCTCAACCGTTAATTGATTTCAAAAGTTCCATATAAGAGGCTTCTAATTCCTCATTTAGGAGGTTGGAATTTGCATCAAAATACTATCAAATTTCATACTTAATTACTCAATATTGTCATAGATTTTTGAATTTCTTAGCATTAATGTCATATTAGATTAAAAATGTATCCATCTAGTTTAATTATCTTTTACTTGTTATTAGATTAAATTGCACATCATCTGGCCTAAATGGACTTTCCTATTATTGCATAAAATCCTTCGTATTAAAGGGTTTGGTTGCCTGCTTCTTGCTTTGAGAGAAAATAGGTAAAATCCTTCTAGTTAGAAGGCAACAAGTTGTTTTGTTAGACCTCTTAGATGGACAATTCAATTTTCATTATGGGATGATCTTGCGGGTAAGGACTATGTTGAAGTGTATGTGAGTATTTGAGGCCCCCCAATTTTGCATATACAGGTGCCTTATCCTCAATATCACCTAAAGTCATTATGATCCATGATGTCAAAAGTTGTTACATGTGAAAAATTAGAGATGTAGGAGATTATATTAGCAAAGAATCTTATGAAAATTTGTGTAATGAAGGAATCTTGAAGGATGAATTTCAAATTATTGAGAGGAAAGGGTTAACTCGTGCCCTAAAATTTTTGAAAAGTTTCAAAATTGAATGGATTAAATTTATTTGATTAGAACACATGACATTAAGTATTGGTTAGAGAATGAACCAGTGGAGATTTCAAAGAAAATGATTCATAGGGTTACGGGATATCCAACCCTAGACAAAAATAAAACCATGTGATGTTTGAGTTGTAAAGAAGTTGAGGCTAAAGCAAGAGTTGAGTGGAATGGATGTGGTATGTCCATTAAAAATAATTCTGATCCAATAATTGAATTTTTAGTGAAGGTAATTACTCACAAATTCTATCAATAAAGTAGATTAAATAGTGTACCTTGTATGGTTGTAGATCAAGCATGGAAGATTGTGATGAAAGATCATGAGTATGATCTTGCCAAGCTACAAAGGTTACAACTTGTAGAAAATGTATCATCAATAAGAAAAGTGAAGAATTCAATGTGTAATTTTGGATCACTCATTGTTTGTATATTCTTTTACATCCAGAAGTATTTTCCTTGTATTGTAGGTGATGTGGTATGGGAGAAAAACAAACTAGTGAGAAGGCAGATAAATGAGTATATTACTCAATTGGGAGAAAATTTTGAAAATGTAATAAATGCTTACTTTGATGAATTCAAGAAAAGGATGAAAAGCATAATGAGGATACCTAAGGAGTTGGTCACAAAATATTATAGTGATAAATGTTTTCTTGTTGATACAGACAACACTTTCTCATAGGTAGTTAAGTCAAGGAAGGCTTGGTTACAAAGTTTTGAATATGAAATAAATATTGATATAGTGAGTGTGAACATTAATGCACTACTGATAGAAGAGATAGATGTCGAGGCTGAACCCTTTGGAAAATATGACGAAGCCAAAGAAATAATAATTATGAACATCAAGATAGCTTCCAAGGAAAAGAAAAGGAAGAAAATGATTGCAAACCTAGAAGCTAAACTAGACACCCTATGTAAGGGAAAAGAACCAATATTACAATTGACACAAGGTCTTGGTGAAGATGAAGAACAAGATAGTGGTGATGAGGAAGAGGAAGAAGAAGAAGGTGACAAGGGAAAATCCCTAGTTGTTGTCATGAAACCAAGAAAGAAGTCTCAAGGAACAAAGAAGAAGCTAGCAATGACACCTCCACCACCAAACAAGCCAAGAACTAGGGTAGTTGCTAGTGCTGAGTAGTCTACAATATAGAAAGTAGTAGATTCTACTAAGCCCAGTGCCCCTAGAACCAAAATAAGGAGATTGGTGAGAGGACCACCTTAGAGTAAATGTAAGTCTATTGAAGAGGTAAATCAAGAAGAGCTATAGCATTATCTAGTTTTTAATTTGTAAAATATGATACACAAGATAATGATCATAGAAATAAAATTGATGAGGCTATTGTAGAAATGATTTCTAACCAGAAGCTTGCCCCTAGAAAATTTAAGAAGAGGATACCTCAAGATATGTATGATAGGTTGAAAAAATATTGGAATGAATAGAGAAGGAAGAGAAAAATATAAGGAATGATGCATTAGGTAGAGTAATACTTGATTTATCCCAGGAGCAATAGGACACATTTTTGGAGTAGCATAGGCGTAGATTTATTCCAAAATATAGAACATTTTTTTATCTTACTTAATAAAGAGGAAGTTGTGCAACAACAAAGTGAGTTGCTTTGGAAAAGCATTTTTGGGTTAACAGCAATGAGAGTAGAGATAAACACTGCAAACATTGAAGATTATTATAGCAATGGAGAAAAATCAAGTGTGTCAAGTCCACAAGGAAGCATATCCCGAATGCATGTCAACACCATTGAAAATCTAGAGGTTGATCAATCAAGGCTCATAATTTTAGAGGTAGATAGTGAAGAGAAAGAAATAAGTGCAACTAATAAGATCATTTCAGCACCTCATATTGAGGAAGGAAAAGAATCAAATAAAGTTGAACCGAGTGTAACTATTGTTGTCTTGAGCACAAATGCACAAGAAAGATTGAGTAGTGACACCCCTTCACCAATTCTCAAGGTAGTGCTGGACAGAAACAATCCTTCACCTAGTAGAAAGAGGAAAGCAATAAAAGATGTTTCACCGGATATTGAGGTTAGTATTGGCTATTTTTGCCCCCATTCAACCCAACATTGATAACTAACTCAAGAGATCTCAGTGGACTTGATTTTCATGCTATGAGATATGATGGTTATCTATTGGACTAACCACCAATGTTCCTCTTCCAGAATCATGGCATGGATTAACCACCTCCTGTGTTATATAAGTCTAGTTGTTGTATTAGGAATTGACAAGTTGATCTTTTGGTGCAATGATAACTCTAGCTTATCACAAGTGATATCAAAGCATGGTCAAATGTTTGAATCTCCTTAGGTAATGTTGTGGGGGGGATTTTTTGCCTAACTACCAATGTTCCCCTTTAGGATTCATGGCATGGCTTAACCACCTCTTGTGTTCTATAAATCTAGTGATTGTATCAAGCATTAACATGTCCATCTTTTGGTGCAATGATAACTCTAGTTTGTAACACAATCATGTTCTCATGAGCTATCTACCCATTTTTATGAGAGCATGAGATGCCTTCATGCATAGCCTTTCTAGCGGTTCCTCCTACTACAAGTCTTTGTAAGGCTCCAAGAACCCAAAATTATGCCACGTCATGGAGGGTCCTATCTCCAGCATTTAGGTTAGCCCAACATACACACACAAATCATCGACAAAGACTCAATGGAGGATGAAAAGATCATCATTTGATCCATTAAATAGAAAAGGCACAAGATGCCACCATGTGTCACCATTCTAGCATTTGTTCATGCAGTGGAGTCTCTGTAAGACTTCTATGTCTAAAATTGCATGATATCTATTGGATCTAGTGCATCTTGGGGTTTTCTCACTACATCTAGCCATCCATTTCAAAGAGAATACATTCATCGATGATTAGCATTCAATTTTGAGAAAACTAGTTTCTCTCCCCACAGGTTCTTCTGCCATGACATGCCATCAGGGCCAATTCTTCAATACCCAACTACTTCTTTAGCCTTAATTAACATGATGCCAATGCACTCCATACCTCTTTAATGCATATAATGATCAAATTTGAGTGATTTGATCTCTTGTGGCTAGGTGCACTTATTTTAGTCTCATCCTATCACTTACAATAGTGATTGTACTTCGTGATCATATTTATTTCTAATTCTCAGTTATTGCTCTTATCTACAATCCTACTCCATGGTAGTTGGAGTTTAAACTCAAGGTTGTATCTGGGTTATGTGTGCACCCTATACAAGAAAGTTTTGTAACTTTTTCTTGGGGCTCTCTTCCCTGATATATTTATAGATTTATCCTTTGTAAATGCTTTTTCCTCTTATTCAATAGAGATTGTTCTTGTTTCATCCATTCTCAGCCAGTTAAACTTGTGCACTCTATTAATCCTTATTTTCTTGAATATATTATTATATTTTGACCACCTTATGATTATGTCATTTTAGTTAACTAGTTTGTAAAGTGAATCTATTATATTCCTTGCATGGTTATGTTGATTTCTTGGCTTATTTTATGGTGGTAAGATTGAAAAGATGTAGATAGTGGTATGTCTAGTAAAATCTGTTGGATTTTAGTGTATTCATTGGAAGAAGTAGATCAACAATATATTTGGTGCATCACCACATTTTTACCTTTAACATTTTAAATTTATGTTTCCTTCTTCCCTTTTCCTACCCAATTTATTTAGGTGCACTCAAATTGTGAGGAAGTTGGCCTTCTCTAGAGATTCAGTCTCTGATTGCAAAGTCCCACAAATTTGAGATTGTTTCCATGTTACACAAGGTTGCCAAGGGATAACAAGTTAGGCAGGGGTGCATACTTTTGTGTCAATAGTTTTTGGCATGCCTGGTGAAATCACATTCAAGCTTATTGAGAAGTCTATGAGTTTACTAGTGTCAATTAAAGGACTTCAACTTCTCTGCTAAGAATATAGTGCTACTCTTAGCATTTCATCCTTCAAGAGGCTCACATCCAATCACTTAGTGACTCCATCTGTACATCCTAGTTTTTAGACTATAATTGTTGCAATTCATGCCCAAGGTTCAAACAAGGGCATCTTTTAGAGGTAACTTTCAGTTCATTGAGCTTCATTTTCAAATCCTAAAAGAAAGAGAAGTAGACTTTCTCTATCACCAGTTAGGAGTTCAAAAGTAGCACATACACCTCCTAGGTCTTTTTCTACTCCTCTAGTTGATAGGTCATAGCCTAGGGCACCATCCTTTCATTTGACTAGATCATTATTTCACATGGCCCTCTCTAGAAATCTGGTGTTCTCTCCCTTTAATGTTGCTAGGCCTCTTGTTTTAGCTCAAAGACATGATATCCTAGTATCTTCTCTTAAAAGTCTACCAGATTTTACTAGTGAAACTTCAATTTCCCCAATAGAACATGCCCAAGAAGTTTTGAATATTTGCAATATACATGGTATTACAGAGGATGATGTTGCTTTTAGACTATTAGCTTCATCACTAAAGGGAAAAACCTTACAATGGTATAGACAATTTCCACATAATTCTATCCAGAATTGGGATGAGGTAGGAGAAAAATTGTGTAAGCATTTTGAAGAAAAGAGTGATCATCTATCAGTTTTGAAGCAACTAACTACAATTAAAAGAGCACCCCATAAGTGCATGACTAATTTTAACTATAGATTTCAGAAAACATGGGATAGAATCCATGCTACAATGAAGCCTCTCCCTAGTAATGCTTTATTGCATTACCTTAGAGGTTTCAATAGAAAAATTGCTACCACATTGCAAACCTTGAGAGGAAACACTCTACTAGCTGCATACAAATTTTCCATAATGGTAGATAATACTTTGATCCAAAGTGAAGAGTTGGCTCCAAGGCCTATGATGCCACTGTTTCTTGATATGCCTACACACCAACCTGCAACAACTTCCATCCCAACTAAAACTACATGTCAACCCCTTGTTGTTTCTCCCCCAACTTCCACATCTTCGAATGGGATTAGATAAAATTGAGGCCATGATGCAATTTATGATGGAAAATATGGATAAAATATTTCATGATCAAGATACAGCGATGCAAAAAATGAACAATGAATTGGTGACTCTAAAGAGACAACAAGCTCAAGGTAGCAGGCCATTTCAACCCAATTTTTAGAGTCATCCACTCAATAAGTAGCCAAACTATGGTCAAGCCCCATATAACCAAAATAGACTTATGGGTAATGTAGCCCCTACAAATGCTAGTGCAAGTCCAATAAGGACAGTAGTTTCTCAAAATAATCTAGCTCAAGAAAAGGAATATTGTTCAATTTGTAACTTTTCATATGAACAATGTGTATGCCATAGAGTGAAATATTCTCAAGATTTGGTTACACAACAGCAAACAACATGGCACTAATATGATGCTAATCAGCCCACCATTGGTTTTCAATCCCAACAACAAGGGGACTCCACTTTCATGAATTATCAACCTAATGATTACTGCCATGCAAATCATGATGGTAATGTTGACATAGCTTATAACACTAGAAGCAAAAGGAGAGCTATAGATGAGGCTCCACTCTCTTCATCAAATTAGGCTGCAAAGGTTGTCCCACATGCCATAAGTGTAAATGTACAACACAATGTCATTACTCCATTGCAAAATTAGAATAGAAAAAAGATTAAAGAGCCACATCCTACTCCCATTCATATATCAGACCTTGTAGTCACCAAGGTTCTAGCTAAATCAACATACATTCCTCTCAACATTGTAGATCAAATGAAGAGGATTAATATCAGTGTTCCTACGTGGGATTTTCTTGCAATGTCATCTCAATTAGAATTTTTGCAACAAGAATTAAAGACTATCAAAGTGTCGAGTTGACCAAGTAGCATGGATGGAGCAACAAGATTTGTGCAACCTACAAGGGAAGAAAAAACAAGTAAAAAGATTAAGCATCCCCCTTTTTATCTCTCTTTAACTATAGGAGATAAATTAGTTCATGATTGTATGATAGACTTTGGAGCTAGCAGCTCGGTTATGCCAAAGTGTGTGGTTGATAGCCTTGGTATTCAGTATGAGCCAATGGCTAAAGGGGTTCTTCAATTGGAGGTAGTTCTATTACAAAAGTCAAAGTGTTTAAAAATATAAAGATGGCATTACATCCATGTCTTGGTTGTACTATAATACAAGACATATTAGTTGTTGAGCTTCCCCCACATTTTTCTATTTTCCTATCTAGGGATTTTACTACACAAATTGGTGGCTATATTGAGTCTGATTGGTCCTACATGTTCTCTAGGACTAGATATGGAACAAAATCTTCCATAAAGGTTGAATCATTGGCCCTTAATCACATAGAGACTTATACACCTAGCCCCATTAATGTAAATTACACAATCCATGAAGAAGATGAAGGATTCATAACTCATGAACATGCTACTCTCTTAATAAAGGTTCCTGATTATCTTTTAGATGAATGGGCTAATGCTTTCCAACCTGACCCAATACAAAAAGTTGAAGAGATAGGCGTCGAAAATTATTGTATATTTAAAGAGGGCACTCCTATTCCCAATCTCATGAAAGCACAAGAAGATACAAATGGATTGTGGAATATTTTTTTTGATGGATCAAGAAACAAAAATATTTCTCCAAAGTTAGTGGGCCAGAGAGATTTTCCTTCTTAGATGGTTTTTCAAGTTATAACCAAGTGTTCATCCAAGTGTCAAACCAATACAAGACATCCTTCACCACTAAATGGGGTACTTATGTTGTTTGGACTAACCAATGGAGGTGCTACATTTCAAAAAGAAATGGAGATGGCTTTTAAGGGTGTGCCAAAAAAAATGTGCTAATATATTTGAATATATAGTTGTCTATTCAAAGCATGCAATAGATCATTTTGATCATTTGAGGTAGGTGTTCATCAAATGTAGAAAGTATGGTTTATCTCTAAATCCAAAAAAATGTATATTTTCTACTAATCAAGGAAAGCTCCTAGGACACATTGTGTCAAGAGATGGACTAACAATATATCTAGAAAGGGTAGAAGCAATTCTCTCTCTCTCCCACTTCCCAACCACAAGAAAGGTTTGTAGAGTTTTCTTGGTAGGATCAATTTTGTGAGAAGGTTCATCCTTGATCTTTCTTTTATGGTGATTCCCCTTACAACCATGTTCAAGAAGAATATTATGTTTACGTGGACCAAGGAAGGAAGGGCCAACTTTGAGGAGATCAAGAAATAAATTGCATCAGCTCCTACTCTTGTCAATCCCAACTTTGATGGGGATTTCATTCTCTACCCTCTTGGAGAAGAATCAAGTATATAAGCTATTCTAACCTAGTTAAATGAAGAGAATTTGGAGTAGCCCATTGCTTTCTTTAGTGAAGGACTTAAAGACTAGAGAGCATATTTAGCTATGTAGAGAAGAAATTTCTTGCTACTATAAGAGCTTTAAGGAAATTCAAACATTTTCTTTCACACAATAGGGTCAAACTGTTGGTTCCACATGAATGTGTAAAGGATTTCCTTTTGAACAAGGATATCAATGAAAAGGGAGTTGGATGGATTACCAAGGTCATGGAATATGACATTGAAATTAAGATTACCAAGCTTGTGAGAGGAAAAGGATTATGTGAAAAATGGTCTCATCTTTGAGACACCTGAGGAGGCTACCCTCTTAATACAAGATGAGGAACTAGTAGAGAATGAAAATCAAAATGATTGGTTGCATGACATGACTACCTTCTTGGTAGAAGGAACATATCCACCAAATCTAAATAGAGCTAAAAGAAGACAGTTCAGATTGTCATCCATTCCTTATGTCTTGGTAGATGGAATATTATTTAGGAAGGATTCTAATGGAGTCCTACTGAGGTATATCAAAATAGATTAGATCAATAGGTTATTAAAAGAGTTTCATAATGGCCCTGCTGGTGGACATTTCTTAGCTAGGATTACAACAATGATGATAATGAGGGTTGATTATTATTGGCCAACTTTATTCAATTATTCTCACAAGTGGGTGAGGAAATGTTAGAAATGTGCATTCTTCTCAAGGAAACAAAGATTGTCTTCCCTTCCTCTTGATCCTATTCAAGTAAATCAGCCTTTTTCTTAGTGGGGTTTGGATTTCATTGGTCCAATAAAACCACCCACTAGTTCTAGTCATAAATGGATCTTGGCAGCCATACACTACTTCACAAGATGGGTAGAAGTAGCAGCTTTGAGGATATGCAATAGAGGCTTTAGTGGTTAAGTTCCTTGATGGGATAGTAACAAGATTTGGTGTTCTTTCAACTATCATATGAAATAATTCCAAGTCTTTTGTTGGAACTCATATATGCTCTTGGGTTGTTGAACATGGAATATATTTGAGAAATTCCTCAAATTATTACCCTTAAGGGAATGGATTAGTTGAATCTTCCAACAAGAACCTCATCAGAATAATAAAGAGGACAATTGAAGATAATTAGAGGTGTTGGCATGCCAAGTTCAGGACTGCCCTTTGGGCTGATAGAATTACACCCAAGAGAGCAATTGGGAACTCGCTCTTCATGCTAGTATATGGAAGGGAAGCAAGGATTCCAATTTCACTTGAGTTCCACTCTATTGAACTAGCTCACCAATTGGACCTAGTCAACAATGATGCTATGACAGTTAGGTTGGCTAAGGTAATGGAATTAGAAGAAAAAAGACAACAAGCTATGCATACACTTGAGGTACACCAATAATAGGTCAAAATAATTTTTGACAAAAAGGATATAGTTAGAGTCCTCAAGGAAGGTGATCTTGTTCTCAAGTGGGATGCTAATAGAGCCAATCCTGGTAGGTACTCTAAATTTGATGCTATGTGGAGTGGCCCATATATTATTACTGACCACAAAGAGGCCAATTCTTTTCAACTATCTAGGCCTGATGGTGAAGCTCTTCCAATCCCAATCAATGGGATTCACCTTAAACCTTGCTTCTAAGGGAGGTTAAAGGTTTTATGTACATATTAGGGTAGATTTCCTCTTTCCAAGAAGTGCACAATTACAAATATTCCCCTCTAGATATAGCAATTTTTGTAGTTTTTTTTATTACAAAGGTGGAAATTTGGTGGTGTTGTAGGTGAGATGGTGTCTTATTCTTTTGGTGACTCCATGCCCAACAGATTATATAAGGTCACCAATCTATGCCTAGCAGGAATGCATCCCCTCTGAGTTGCCAAGAATGTTGGCTATTTTTTCCCCCATTCATCCTAACATTAATAAGCAACCTGAGAGATCTTAGCAGGCTTGATTTTTATGCTACAAGATTTGATGGCTATCATGTTCTCACAAGCTATTTGTCCATTTTTAAAAGAGTGTGAGATGCCTCTACACATTGCCTTTCCAATGTTTCCTTCTATTACAAGTCTCTGTGAGGCTCCAAGAACCTAAAATATTGCCATGTGGCAGAGGGTCCCATCTCTGACATTTAGGTTAGCCCAGCATGCATGCGTAGATCAACAACAGAGACTCAATTAAGGATTAAAAGATCATTGTTTGATCTATTAAACAATGAAGGCACAAGATGCTGCCATGTGTCACCATTTTAGCATTTCATCATGTAGCAAAGTCTCTGTGAGACTCTGATGTCAAAAATTGCATGACAAGTGTTGGATCTATTGCATCTTATGGTTTCCTCACTACATTTGGACATCCATTTCAAAGAGAAGACATTCATCAATGGTTAGCATTCAATTTTAAGAAAACCATTTTCCCTCCTCATGGGTACTTCTACCATGGTATGCCATCAAGGCTAGTTCTTCAATGCCTAGCTACTTCTTAGGGAGTGGCATAATGCCAATGCACTCCATTCCTCATTAATGCATATAATGATCAAATTTTAATAATGTGATCTCTTGCAGCTAGGTGCACTTATTTTGGTCTCATCCTATCACTTCCAACAATGATTGCACTTCATGATCAGATTACTTTTTGATTCTTAGTTATTGCTCTTATCTACAATCCTACTCCATGGTATTTGGAATTTAAACTCAAGGTTGTATTTGGGTTATGCATGCACCCTATAAAGGCAAGTTTTGTATCTTTCTCCCAAGGTCCTCTTCTCTGATACATTTGTAGATTTATCCTATTTAAACACTTTTTCCTCTTATTCAGTAGAGATTAATGCTATTTTTAAATCATTCTCAACCAGTTAAATGTGTGCAATCTATTACGCCTTATTTTCCCAAATGTATTTTCATAATTTCAGCACCTTATGATTATGTCATTTCATTTAACTAATCTATCAAGTGAATATGTTATATTCCTTGCATGGTTATGTTGATTTCTTAGCTTATTTTATGGTGCTAAGTTTTAAAAGATAAATATGTGGTATATATGGTGAAATATATTAGATTTTAGTGTAGTCATTAGAAGAAGTAGATCAATAATCTATTTGGTGCATCATTGCATTTTCCCCTTGAATATTTTAAATTTATGTTTCTTTCTTCCCTTGTCCTACTTATTTTAGTTAGGTGCACCCAAATTGTAAGGAAGTCAAACTTCTCTAGAGATTCAATCTCTGATTACAAAGTCCCACACTTTTGAGATTGTTTCCATGTTACATAGGGTCACTCAGGGATAACACTTTGGGTAGAGGTGTAGACTTTGTGTCAATAGTTAGTCTAGATGAAATAATTAAGATGCCACAATTAGACCTAGAAAATCTCCCCTTGGAGAAAACTATTTTGCTGCAAGAATCTTTGGCAAAGAAGAAAAGACAAGAAGAGCTTAGGAGAGAGCATAAGCAGAAACAAGTACTACATGATGTCAAGAATATTTTTATTGATGCTTTTGACATTTAGAATTTTGAAGAAGATGCACCAATCATAAAACATCTAGTAAATATAGTTGATAAAGTAAAAGCTAGAAGTATGGAATCAAATGAGAAGCTAATGAATTGGTCAGCTAGAAGATTTGAAACTAAGGTGATGAACACAATTTTGTCAGATGTGCCAAGATTTACTAATAATATTTAGACAGAAATAAATAAAATTCAGGTTAAGATGAAGATATCTAGCAAAAGCATTGATCATCATAATACCCTACTGAATGCCCAAGGCACATTGGTCAAGCTTTAGGTAGATAATAACAATATGAGATCCAAATTGATCTCTGTTTAGGTGATGATGATACCTCTTTTGGAGTTCATACATATAGAATTGAAAATAACCCAGGATCTTATTATAGAATATCATAATATTTCAGTGGTTGATAGTTTAATTGATTTGGCTACAAGATTACAATTGCAAAATACTATTTTGAAGGTAGCAAGAACCACATGGGATCATGCATTGTCCATGATTACCAGAGTTCATAAGAAATACATTAAAAAATATGGATTACTTCCACCCATTCAACCTTAGTAGCAGTGACATATAGTCTTCAAAAACAAGGGGGAATGTGATGGAAATGGGGGAAATAGACTTGATAAGGAGAATGTGATGTGAATGAAATGTCAAATAAAGGTAAACAAAGAAATATAGACTTGAATAAAGGTGAAATGGATTTGGTAATCATTGCATTTTTTATTCATTATTCATTGGCATAATTCATAAGATATAGGGAGAGAGCTCATTTATTAGATTGTATTGTAACGATGTAAATTTGACAAGGTTTTTTTTCCACTAATGTCAAAGGGGGAAATTGTTGGTATCTCTAACCATTGTTGTCTATCAGTGTCAACCACTTAGTTATTTACAAGGAAGAGTCAGATGGGCATCATTGCAATTGAGCTACTCTATATAGGCTAAGTCATGTACATGAGCAAGTATGCACTGAGCTTCATAGGAGTTGATTAAGTGTATGGTCACCGAGTAATTTCTATATGAGCTAATCTCATTAGCAACTGAGAAAATTCCAAGTATACAAGTGTCGAGATATATAGTGTGTGTTGAGCACAACACATGTCGAGCATTAGAAGAGTAACATAATCCAAGTAATAGCAATACCAAGCATCAAGATATAGTAAAGACTGAGTAATGTAGAGTTTACAAAAAAGTTAGGAATGGAACATAGTTTGAGGAAAAAAAATCATCAAGCCAACTTGGAAGGAATATTTAAATTGTGAAGAGGTTTTTACAAAACATTTATATGACATGGATCATAGATCTCTATTTTTGTGTGTTCGATGATCAATATGAAGGGGCTATTGTGGAACCATCTAGAAAAAAATTTATGAAACTCTTTCAATAGTGATAATCTCAACCTAGATCATAAACATGCAAAGTAAGAACAAAGATAGAGAGGTGTATGCATGTGAACAAGAAGTTAGAGAAGGGTTATGTTATCATCTAATAGAGTAAGTGACCCAATCATAGAAGTGAAAATAAAGGGAAAGAAAAGCATATCATATCATAGGAGAGGATTAGTTAGCAAGGACAAGACTCGAAATTAGCTTGTAGAGAAAATCAAGAGTTACGTACTAACTTAGTTTTAATCGACTTGAATCAAGGTAAATCTCTTAATAGAGTGGTCTTAGTAGATATTTGTAAATATCCTAATAGAGTCCTTACTTTATTTTAAGTGTTAAATCCTCTAACAAGGTGAGACTTAGCTATCTCTTAAACCTTTAACAAGGCAGACTCCTCACAAGGTAGATCATATCTTATGATCAAACATTGTAACCTTAACTGGTTAAATTTATTAGTGCAATAGTGAATATTTTTACATGTCATCCCCACCATAGTTTCACCTTCCCTTTGAAGGGTTTTAGGGTAAAAAATAGTTTTATGTGTTTTATTTTCATGCATGTGATTGATCAAATTTATATGTTACAGCAGATTTAACATTACAAGTTTTACATGCACAATATATTGATAGATGTGAATGAATTGGTGAAAATTTTTAAGTGTTTAAGATTTTGATTCACCCCCCTCCCCCCTCTCAAATTTTATTTTATCTTGTTATACCTTCATCAGTCAACATTATAAAGTTTACTGGACTATTTTTTTAAGTTTACATTGTTGAAAATAATTGATCAATTGTATATTATCTTTGATGTTACACAAAATTTCATGCATTCACCAATAAATGTTTTTTGATCTTACTTGGGCAATGGAGACAATTCTCTATGGCTGTCAAGCATTCCTGTATATGCCAAGTTCAGAAGTTAGTGTCTATCGAGTTCACTCGAGAGATAAAGGAAAGTTGGAAGGTAATGAGTGATAACCGAGCTCACTTGGTTACCAAAGAGAATTTGTAGAAGAAAGTCTCTACAGAGTTAACTTGGGATACAAAGAAAGTTAGCATGAAAACTTGTGTTAATCAAGCTCACTTGGTTAATGAATGAAAATCTATCTTGGTTTATGTCTACCAAGCAAGGTTGGATAGTGAAGGATTTTCCTATTTTGGCTTATTGAGTTAAATGAATTTGTTTGATGGTTTTAGCCAATTAAGGACATAGATATAAATTATTCTAAGTTGTATTCAAGTTGACTTAACAATGTATAAGATATAAATGTGAGGTCAAGTTGTGGGATTGAATGTGAATGAGTGTGTGAAGAAAATGATGCTTAGAGGAAGAAAATTTGGAGGACAAGCAAAATATACTTGTGGAGCTAGAAAGATATATTTGATCAAGAAGGATCAAGTATTGAAGCTAGAATTGAGATCTATAATTAGCAATTCAATTGCATCAAAAATTAGGTTATCTCATTGTTACTCTTTAACCATTGTAGTAGTGATCTAAATCTCTTAAGAGAGTTGGCTTAATAGCTATTTGTAAATCCTCTAACAAGGCCACTCCTAATAGGGTGATTGAATCCTTTAACAGGGTCACACCTAATAGTGTGTTTTGTAACCCTTAATAGGGTTGGATCCTAATAGGGCTCACTTCAAAAGAGTGAAAAGTAGTAACTAGTTGCAATTGGTGGTTTTTCCCAAATTGGGTTTTTACATTAAATCTTGGTGTCACTTGTGTTCATGCTATCTACTTTCATGTGTATGAAATTAAGTTTAATTAAGGTTAATCATAATTAACATCTTAAAGATCAGCTATTGCCAAGTAAACTATTAATTTCCAATGCTTGTCGAATTATAGTATTTACTAGTGTAAATCGAGTGCCTATGTATTTACTATGTTACATCATAATATAGGTTATTAGAATTTATATTTTAATTTGCGTTGACATCTAAGGGATATGGGATTTATTTTTGTAGTAACTAATTCACCCCTCTCCTCTTAGTTACTTCTGTTATATTTCCAACAATTGGTATCAGAGCTTTTTGTGCTTGCAGAGAAGGTTTTAAGGACCTAAGGTAAAGATTAGGATGTCTTATAGAAGAGAAATTCCCAAGTTGAATAGAGATAATTTTGTCGCATGACAGGAACTTATGAAGTTACATTTGGCAACCATCAATTATTCAAGTTTGAAATATCTTGATAATCAATACAAGGCTCCTACTAGAACATTGATAGTTGAAGAGATTGCTAAAAAGAAATATCATAACATCATGATGATTGATATTACTTCTTCTCTTAAATATGATGAATTTGATGAGGTTAAAAGCTACACTATTGCTCATAAAATGTGGACCAAACTAAAGGATATCTATGAAGGTGATGAAAATGTAAGAAGAGCCAAAGTAGAAAGTCTTAGAGGCCAGTTTGATCAGATGAATATGAGAGAGGATGAAAACATTGCAAAATATGTTGAGTGAGTCTAAGCAAGTGTAAGTGCAATCAAAGCTTTTGAAGGAGAGACATTGATGATAAAATAATTGTAAGCAAGGTACTCATAACCCTTCTTCCTATCTATGCAATTAGAGTATTTGTTATTCAAGAGATGAGATGTGATCCAAACAATAAAATAAATCTAGATGCTCTAGTGAGAATATTGATAGCTTTTGAGTTGGATAACTATGATAACTATGCTCCTACTTCCAAAGATATTGAGTCTACATTTGAAGCAAAGCTTTCACTCAAGAAAAAAGGTGGAAAATCAAAAGCCAAACAATCCAAAAGTGAATAAGAGGAAGAAAGTTCTGACAGTGATCTTGAAGTCCTTGAAGCCATACTTGTAAAGAAGTATCCCAAGGGCAGAGGAAAGTACAAAGGTAAAACTCCTCTAATCTTTTTTTCATGTGAAGAAGTTGGTCACATTTCTGCTAGGTGTCCAAACAGAGAAGGAAAAGATGAAAAGAAAAGTAGTAAATTCAAAGGCAAGAAGAAATTCAAGAGCTACAAGGATTGCAAGGACAAAGATAAGAAATATTTTTGTATGGCCAAAGATTTAGATAGCAATGATAATGATGAAATGGTCTATATAGTTGTAAAAGATGAATCAAATGATGAGTCAGATAAGATGGCACTTATTTCTCATGTTAGTAAGAATGATACATGGATTATTGATAGTGGTTATTCTCATTATATGACTAGTGACAAATCTAAGTTTGAACATATGGAACATTATGATGGTTTAAGTATTAGATTTGGAAATAATGAACCTTGTTGCGTAAAAGGAAAAGGTTTTATTTCACTAACCAATGAACTCAGATGTGACAATGCCTACTTGGTTGAAGGATTGCAGCATAATCTACTGAGTGTGACATAGTTGAATAATGTTGGATTTAAGATAGAATCCATGAATGGGAAGGCCAAGCTACTAGATGGAAAATGAAATCTAGTTGGGTCTAGTAATTAGAAAAAAGAAACTTATTCTACCTAGATCTCAATGAAAGCTCATGTTTCATTTCTCAAATAGAAGAAAGATGGGTGTGGCATAAAAGGCTATGTCATTTGAATTTTGATAATCTGGTCAAGATAAGAAAGAACAAAAGAGTAAGAGGTATTCCTAGCTTGAGGAAACCTGATATGGGTCTACGAAAAATTTGTCAAATTGGAAAGATGGGAAGCACTAGTTTCAGAAGGAAGAACTATCATTCAAAAGAATTCTTGGAATTGGTTCATATAGACATTTGTGGACATATTGGAATGGAGATCTACAGTGGATATAAGTATTTCATTTTATTTTTTGATGACTATTCTAGAATGATGACTGCAATGTATTAAAAGAAAAATTTGAAGCTTTTCAAAATTTTAATTGGTATTTGGCTAGAGTTGAGAAAGGAACAGGAAAGAAATTAGAATGTCTAAGGTCAAATAGAGGAGATGAATTCATCTCTAATGAATTCAATGAATTTTGCATTGAGAAATGAATCAAAAGGAAAGTATCAACCCCTGGTACACCTAAGAAAAATGGTATAGAAGAAAGAAGGAACAAATCTGTCATGGATTGTGCAAGAACTTTGATGATAGAAAATAATGTTGTAATCAAATACTAGAAGGAAGAAATCAATACAATAGTTCATACCTTAAACAGAGTACATCTAAAGAAAGACTCAAATCAAGCACCTTATGAACTATGATATGGCTATAAACCCAATGCAAGTTACTTGAAAGGAAAACTTGATGTCAAAAGTGACGAAGGCATATTCCTAGGGTACTCCTACAAAAGTAAAGCATATAAGTGTTTGAATCTAATTACTCATAAAATCATAGAAAGTGCACATATGAAGATTGAGGAGTTTGCAGAAAAGAGTGAAGAAGAAAGAAATGAAGAACTTGAGGATTATAGAAGGTTTGTGTACTATGAACTTGAAACATTGCCAAATTTAATTGGAAGTTAGGAAGCTTCACCTCCTAAGACCCCAAAGTCTCTAGAAGTACCCAAGTTACAACTAGTACAACTTGAGTCATGGTCTGAAGGACCCAAGTCACATTTAGAAGCTATCGAGTTGTTGCTAGTGCAACTCAAGTAATTAGAAAGACCTAAGTCATAGACAATGGGATCTGAGCTTGAAGATCCTACTGAGCTATGTGAAAAAAATTCTAAATCCAAATTATCTATACTAGAAAGATATGTCAAAAGGCACCATGGACTTGATCAAATCATATGGTACAATGACAAGAAACAAATTGAAAGGTATATGTTTGCTTACTGAATTTGAACCTAGAAGTGTTAAAGATGCTTTGGATAATGAAAATTGGATTGAAGTAATGAATAAAGAGATATAATAGATAGAAATAAGACTTTGACTCTTGTTCCTATACCCAAGGATAAAAATGTGATTGGCACAAAGTGGGTTTTCAAAAGTAAGCTAGATGAAGATTGAGAAGTTTCAAGAAACAAAGCAAGGTTAGTTTGTAAAGGTTATTCTCAAGATGAAGGTATTGAATATAGTGAAACTTTTGCTCCTATTGCAAGATTAGAAGGTGTTAGAATTTTACTAGCATATGCAACACATAGAGGATTTAAAGTTTATCAAATGGATGTGAAATTTGCATTCTTGAAGAGGAAGTTTACATAGAACAACCAAAAGGTTTTATAGTTCCTAGCAAAAGGGATATGATTTGTAAAATACATAAAGCATTGTATAGACTCAAGAAAGCTCCCAAAGCTTGGTATGAAATACTTCATAACTACTTGATAAAAATTGGGTTTCAAAGAACAAATGATAACAGTAGCCTGTGTATCAAAGAAGGTCCAGATAAGAAGATTGTATTGGTAGAAATCTTTGTGGATGACACATTTTTTTATTGTAAATGATGACTTGTGCAAATATTTTTTAGAAGAAATGAGAAAAGAATTTGAGATGTCCATGTTTGGTGAGATAAAGTTCTTTGTCGGATTGTAGATTCAATAGAAGAAAGATGGTATCTACATTACTTATATCAAGGAGATACTATAGAAGTTTGGAATGGAGGATTCAAAGCCAATTGGAACACCTATGTCTATTGGACATAAGCTGTCCAAAAATGATGATTTCAAGGAGGTAGATTAGACCACATACAAATCAATTATTGGTAAATTGTAGTATGTTGTGCATACTAGGCCTGAAATTGCTCTTGCAGTTGGTATGGTGGTAAGATTTTCAACTAATCCTAAAGAAAATCATATGATAGTAATCAAGAGAATCATGAGGTATCTAAAAGGTACTGAAGACTATGGATTATGGTACAAGAAAGGAGGCAACTTAGAGTTAAAAGCCTTCATTGATGTTGATTGGGAAGGAACCATTGATGATAGAGAGATCACTAGTGGTGGGTCATTTTTTCTTGGTAAAATACTAGTGTCATGGACAAGAAAAAGGTAGAATTGCATCTCTTAGTCAATAACAGAGGCAAAATATGTTGTTTTAGTAATCAATTGTTCCAATAGTGTTTGGTTCAAGCAACTATTGGTAGGTATGAAGATAGAGATCAAGGGTCCAGTGGTTATCTTCTATGATAACACTAGTGCAATCAACATATCAAAGAATCTAGTGATGCATACCAAGACCAAACACATTGCAATAAAATATCATTTCTTGATAGAATTGGTGTAAGACAAGGAAGTAAGGTTGGAGTATGTGAATACTAAAGAATAGATTATAGACATATTCACCAAACCATTACCTAAGGATTCATTTTTGTATCTAAGAGGTAAGCTAGGGGTCATTACCCTATCTAAAGCTCACTAAATAAAGTTTAGTGATGCATCAACCAGAGCATGTTGAAGATCAGTCAAGTTGATGCAGTAATAAAAAGGCAGATTGCATATGAATTTTTACTTAAGGTACACTATAAACTACATTTTTCATGGTCTTTGGTATTGGATGTCAAAGAGGGGGAGTTCTAATGTCATAATTCTATGAAAAGGGAAAGAGTCTTTGATGTTATTGGAATTGTCAAAGAGGAAGAGTTTTCTATCAAAAGAAGATGTTAAATATAGAAGTGTTTACTGACAGAGGGAGAAAATTGAAGTCAGAAGGAGTTCATACTAACAGAGTGAGTTCTCATGGATGAGAATCAAAATAAAACTAAGGATATTTTCCTTTCTTTATTTTTCTTTGTAAATTTATTTCATTATGATAGTTCTCTATGGCTGCCAAGAATTCTTGTGTATGCCAAGTTTAGAAGTCAGTGTCTGCCAAGTTCACTTGAGAGACAAAGGAAAGTTGGATGGTAATGAGTGTTAACCGAGCTCACTTAGTTACCATAGAGAATTCATAGAAGATAGTTCCTGTCGAGTTCACTTAGGAGACAAATAAAGTTGGCATGAAAACCAATGTTAACTGAGCTCACTTAGTTAATGAAGAAAAATATATTTTGGTTAGTGTCTACCAAGCAAGGTTGGATAATGAAGGATTTTTCTATTTTAGCTTATTGAGTTAAATGAATTTGTTTGATGGTTTTAGCTAACTGAGAACATGAATATTAATTATTCTAAGTTTTATTCAAGCCAACTTGACAATGTAAAAGATATAAATGTAAGATCAAGTTGTGGGTTTGAATGTGAATGAGTGTGTGAAGAAAAGGATGCTTAGAGGAAGAGAATTTGGAGGATAAGCAGAATATCCTTGTGGAGCTGCAAAGATACATTCGATCAAGAAGGATCAAGTATTAAAGCTAGAATTGAGATCTGTAATCAAAAATTTAGTTGCATTAGAAATTAGGTCATCTCATTGTTTCTCTTTAACCATTTTAGCAATGATCTAAATCTCTTACTAGAGTTAGCTTATCAATTATTTATAAATCCTCTAACAAGGTGGCATTTCTACTTGAATTGTCTTGAAGACCTCTAACAAGGACACTCCTAATAGGGTGATTAAATCATTTAACAAGGTCACACTTAAAAGTGATTTTTGTAACCTTTAACAAGGTTGGCTCCTAATAGGACTCACTTCAAAAGAGTGAAAATCAATAACTAGTTACAATTGGTAGTTTTCCCAAATTGGGTTTCCGCATTAAATCTTTGTGTCACTTGTGTTCATGCTATTTACTTTCATGTGTATGTAACTAATTTTAATTAAGGTTAATCAAAATTGACATCTTAAAGATTAGCTCTTGTCAAGTAAATAGTTGATTTTTAGTGCTTGTTGAGTTACAGTATTTACAAGTGTAAACCAAGTGCGTGTGTATTTATCGAGTTACAACAAAATATAGTTTATCAAAATTCATGTTTTGATTTTTGTTGATATCTGAGGGATCATTTTTCTAGTAACTGATTCACCCCTCCCCTCTCAATTTTTTATTAAGGAAAATAGGTTTTGAAGGGTGCCTGAAACCCATTACACAACCAAAAAATTTCAATGGAGCCTAAACAAAAGATACAATAGACTAAAGGAGACACAGGTCACCAACCAACAAAAGGTGACTAGGGAAACCTCATGGATAACACAGTACACTTTTGCCACCAAATAAAACTCAAAATAATTAAGACCTCCTACTCTCAAAAGCATGAGATCTAAGAAGCCAGTTAGAGGACTATTGGGAACATTTGTATTTTTTACCTTTAACCTCTATCCAACCTTCCTCCACCCAAGAATCCTCGTTCTCCCAAACCAAAGCTTCACCATCTAACCCAACCAAAGAACCAGCCAAGATCACATTTGAAACTTTTTCCATTAGAACCTAACCTATAGAGGGAGAGGCAATTGTGATAGTCAAATCCAACAATGGATCAAAATCCAGTTCAGTTATTATAGGGCTACTGGCACCATCAGCAACCATAGACGGGGTGCATCCTTAAGAAAAACATCTTTGAGGATGGAGTAATGTTGAACCAAAGCTCTTGACCACCTAGAAAGTCTTTTCTTTGATTTCCTAACTTCTATAGGATAGCGCATAGAAATATGACCAGTCCCAAAGCAAACCCTACAATGGAAAGGAATTCCTTTATAGTCTAGAGTCTAAAACTAGGAACCATTAGGGACCTCAAGTTTCACTAGTAAATTTTAACTCAATTTTTGACAAATTTTGACCCAGCAGTTCATGGTAAATTTTCTCATCAAAATTTTGACCAACCTTCAGGTTGGTCAAAATTTTGACCAATACAATTGTCAAAAAAATTTAATTTTTGCTAGCTCTGATTTGTCATTGTTGGTAAAAATTTCCACCAATGTTTAGTTGAATTTTTTTTAGAATTGGTGGAAATTTTGATCAATTCTTGTAGAAAACTATCAAGAATTGCTTGAAATTTCCACCAATGTTTGGTAGAAATTTCAACCAAGTCTTGGTAGAAAACTATCAAGAATTGGTCAAAATTTCCACCAATGTTTGGTCAAAAAAATTTATAATTGGTGAAAATTTTGACCAATTCTTGGTAGAAAACTATCAAGAATTGGTCAAAATTTCCACCAATGTTTGGTCAAAAAAAAATTATGTTGTATCATGCAATTGTTTCTTATCCAAGCCATTTAGTTTGCAACCTTTTAAATCTTTGCAAAGATAAAGTTGAAGCAGGAGAATTTTTCTTCTCAAAGGTGTCCTCTAATTGTAAAGCATCCATTCCATTATAGATAATAGAATGGATGCTTTACAATCAAAGGACACCTTTGAGAAGAAAAAATAATGGAATGGACACTTTACAATCAGAGGACACCTTTGAGAAGAAAAATTCTCCTACTCCAACTTTATCTTTGCAAAGATTTAAAAAGTTGCAAATTAAATGGCTTGGATAAGAAACAATTTCTTGATACAGAATGGAATAAAGAAGAACATAAACATATAACATGGACATGTATTCTTTGAAATGAAAGCATTCAAGAATGTAAGAAAAAGTAGAACTATTGAAGTGTAACATGCCTCATTATGCACTCTTGATATTGCCAAAGTTGACAAAAAAAAAATCAACTATGAATAATGATATATTATATAATCAAAATAACAAAGGAATTTCATATTCATGACAATCAATTTTCAAAGTATAGTATAGTATAGTACATAGGTTGAAGAAGAAAAGTATCCTAAATTGAACACCGCTATATGAAAATTATGCATTTTATCCCATGATAACTTTAGCATTGAAACAACTACTTTTGAAGTTTACTAAAAATGAAAAGGGTATCACATTTATATAGAAAGAGATAACAAAATTTCGTTAAAATATAGCATATGCCCTATTGTGTGTGTTGACTATGGATGTTTTTTTTCTTTACTCTGTAAGATGACCTATAGCATTTAATTGTGAGTAAATCTAAAATAAAATGTTTCCAAAACTATGCATTCTACTTGGAATTTGCTAATAACAATAATTATAAGAAAGATCTTTTTTTTCTCTATTCTATGAAATTCTACATAAATATCCTTAGTATTTTGTCATTCTTCACTTTCCAAGTTAGATCAGATAGATTGTTAAATATGTGACTCCATGTCTAAGGTTTTTGTTGAAGACTAGACTCCCAAACATGGATCTAAAGATAATTTTTTCTACATGGTCAATCTATAATGTAGCATCCTCACATAATTTTATAAAATTAAGTCAATAAAATTTGAATTTCATGAAGCAAACTAGAAAATAGTAAGATTTCTATCTCGCTATACTAAAAGCTTTGCATAAATATCCTTTAGTATTTTGTCATTCTTCCCTTCCCAAGATGGATGAGATAGATTGATACAGATGTGACTCCATGTCTAAAATTTTATTCAATGACTAGACTACCAAGCATGGAACTAAAAACAAAATGTTGTCTACAGTGTGAATCTATAATGCAACATCTTTACATAATTCTATAAATTTATGCCAATAAAATTTTTAGTTCATGAAGCAAACTAGAAAATAGTAAAACAACCATGTCCATGCTTGGAATTCATGATAACCATAGTTTCAATAGCAAAGACCAAATGAAAAACTCGCCTATAAAATACTAGCAAGACCAATTCAAATTATCAATTGAACAAAAAATTAATCTTAAGCTAAATCTTTAGCTATCTCCATTTATATTTACAGTATCCTCCTTCCAAGTAAGGGTGCTTAAATACCTCTAATTGGGCAGGTTCAAGTTGTAGAGATGAACACAGAGAAGATGACTCAAATCTGTCTAACTGCAAAATATGATTGTTATATAAAAGTACATCAGAATTGAATCTAGTAAATGATAACCAACATAAAATCAAAAGCATTCTTTGGATAATTGTGTTTTACATTAAGACAATTAACAAAAAAGACCTTGATATCAAGCATACAACTAAAAATAGCCATTAATTTTGAGTATTCATTTGCACATAATCAAATAATCAACCACAATTTGTAGTTTCCATCAAGTTATGGCATTTTCTATAGAAATGAAAAGTCTAAACATAACAAAACTGTGTAAGAGAATCCATATGGCAGATAAGCCAGATAGCATCTCATGGACTTGACAAAAAACACAAAATGGTGCTCTTCATATTTTCCTATCGATGTCTTATAACAAATTCCAAGACTCGTCAATTTCTCCTTGTTGAATTTATCTAAACACTGAAGATTTTATATGTAGAAACTTTCTAATGCCTAGAAGTCTTTAATGCAAAAAGCACATTATCTAAGTTTTTGTTGAACCTAATTAACCACTTTGAAATATTGCCTCATCCTAATGATGAATTATGTAGTTTGATCTAAAACATTAATTCAAAAAAGTCTACACTATTTCAAGTTGTAAAAGAAGCATGCTAATTCAAAATCAGATATTAAAAAAGCCATCTAACCTACAACTAGGGAAGTGACCAGAAGGCTACAAGTCTTTTTTGTAAAGGGTCTTTTCTTCTTTCTTAACAAAAATGAATCTACACTCTACATACCAAAGCATTACATAAATCACTATAGTGCAATAATTGCATCCACATATTCCTAAATATAAAGCAACACCAACCATACATTGCTCTAAATGTAGCTTAAAGTTCAATAACTGAAAAGAAATTATTTTTCGGTTAGTAACCTCAACTTCAGAATGTACATGAGATTGGTGTGTACCATTGAGGAGCTTTTCTTCCTTGTCAAAAATATTGGCAAGGATGGACACTTATCTTCTTAAAATGTTGTGTCTAAGAAAGAAGATTACTGACACTCCCTTTTCTTCAAAATAAGCCAAAGCTTGTTTATTATATTCCATAACACCCTACAATGAAGTAAGAACTAGAAAGATTAGTTTAGATGAGCATGTTCTTTTTCTCCTTTGCACAACTCAAAATCACCCAAAGCCTAGAACATTAGGAAAAATTTATATGCACTTGAACATATATTTACAAAAAAGTAGATTTGTAAACAGAACTCTAAGAACAATAAACCCCGACAAAGGAAAAATAGTAAAATCTCCATTTCGTAAAACAATTTCAAATGGAACCAATACAGAAAAATGTCATGATTTTATAGATAAGGTATTATTCCTTCTAGAACCACCTTATAAAATATTTTATGCTGAACTTCAAGTCTCACAGGATCAAGATTATCCACTCAGACAATGTTGTCAACAAATTTTTATGTGTATCCATCACTTTAATGGGTTAGGATTATTTTGGCTTAGTTGAAAAATGAAAATTGATATCTAAATGTGATTATTATCTATATGAATTTTGACGTAGTCTCTTCAATGTGCACAATATTATAAGTGGCTTCCTACAAGTTATTCATCTCTAAATTGGCTTCAAGATTTCATTAGTGAGCATGGTTCACTACACTCATTGCACATTGTATATGAAAATTAAAAGCCAACCACTTCTTAGGAATTGAGTCTATTGAATTTCTACTCCTTGTTAAACCAACTATTTTTCCTTCTATATAATATCATCAATGCATCCTACTGGAATCATCCACAACAAATTGGATAGGAAATAACTTATAATTGAATAAATTGCAATGAATATATATTTTAAGATTTGGCAGTGGCTAAAGAGAGCATATATAGTGATAAAATTGTAGATAATGCATGTTCCCTTATTCTACAAATATACCTTGAAGAGACTAAACAAAATCACCAGTTGACCTACAAAGGAGCCTAGAATCATCTTAAAACAAACAGCTCATCTACAGATTTGAAGTAGCATAAATATGCAAGGAATAAGAAATTTGTTAACTTCAAATACCTTTAGTAATGCTATATGATCTCCTACATTTTCTGCGTGGAAATTCATCCTAGCATTATCTGCATGCACTTGCTTATCCTTTGGATAATAAAATATTGAGCCTCCCACTAACAACATGGCAACACTTGTGATGATCTCTTCTAAACATTTATATTTATCTGATGAGACTATCATTTTGGACAGCATAAGATCCAAAGAGAAATTTTCCATCTGCCATCCTAATTTTGTTAACTCATTCAAGGCACTAAGAGCATAAAGTTGCTCAAGTGCGTAAAGCATCAGGTTGGTGTGTGTGTGTGTGCATGTGTGCATGCACACATGTACATGTGCATGTGCATGTGCATGTGTGTGCATGTGTGTGTGTGTGTGTGCGCGCATGCATGTGTGTGTGTGTGTGTGTGTGTGTGCATGTGTACATGTGTGTGTGCATGTGCATGTGCATGTGTGTGTGCATGTGTGTGTGCATGTGCGTGTGTGTGTGTGAGAGAGAGAGAGGTGTGGCAAGAGAGAGCAGGAAGTGGAGGGGTATTAGGATGTAAGACTATTGTTCAGCACTGACCATAAACAAACATAAAAAGAAAATAAAGGCTTGCACACACCAAAAAGACAATACCTTGACTAATCCAAATTATACATCTATCAAAAAATTTCTCTCATGAGCCTCGTCAACCATCATAACACTATAAAATATAGCATGTAGTTGAAAAAGAAGTTACTTCTGAAAATATTTGGACACACAAATATGTGACTTGCTGACAAAAATATGTGAAATATGGCATTCCTTCACATTCTAAACAAACCTATAGCTTGCTAGATCAGGTTCACCCAAGAATTCCCAGAGTAGCATCCCATCAGTCATGTATTCAAGAATTATATTCTCAAATGTGCAGTCTTCAAACTGAATTGCATAACCAAACTATAAAATAATGCACACTAAACATATCAAACCAAAAAATGATGGAATGCACAAAATATTACAAATAATGCTCTTTCAGCTAGGCTACTAAGGACCTTAAAAGACATCACCCTCATTCTATTGGTAAGTACATCAAATAGCAATCGTAAAAGATTAAGAAACCACCTCATGGCCTAGTTTAACACCCATTTCTTCTACCACTCAAGCAGCTACACTCATCGCTACAACCCACCTTGGTTGTGTACATCCAATCTGCAAAAACAACAATTTTTGTAAATGCAACCTATAAAGTTAAGCAATATTTGAAATATCCTAATGAATTTTAAATTATCTATTAAAATAATAGCTTTGGTTAGATAAACAATGGATGATAAAATTAATACAATGATTTATAGATTATATGCATGTATATACATCAATATATATTATGTATATTGATGCATATATATACATATTAAATACCAAATCATTATATTGATTACAATAATTTCTTATCATCCACGATAATCTAATTATGATTTTCAAGTATAAATCTAAATCATTGGTCTCTTTTAATCAATTTCTATTGCCTCTTATGTGTATCAATACCCAATCGATATATGAGAAAATGTTATAAATAACATATCAGACCCGAGTCTAATTATATATGTACACATTACCAATGATAATCTACATTAGTTTCATATATATTACTGCCAATTTAAATCAGTATTGTTAAGATAACAAAAAATTGTTATTTGTGGAGAGACATGTATACTCATTGGTAGGTCCCTCATATGCACGCGCGCGCGCACACACACACACACAACTTTCCCAATTAGTGTAGAAGGCAACCATAGAAAACAATAGTGCAAAGCCATTCTAGACTTCAATCTCTATCCATATTAAATTTTGTTAATATAATAATCAGAATTCAACATTTTTGTTTAATACTCATTTCAATATTGTGAAGTATAATACTAATCTTATTTTGATTATAATCTACAAGAGAAACAATAAATTAGTAAGATTATTATTCAAGAAAATTGAAAAGACATACATATTCAAATCTACAATAAATCTAGTCAATATTAACATTATCATTACACTCTGCATACCAAAGCATTACATAAGATCAACAAGATGAGAGGTGGCCATTGCAGGTGGGAAGAGTATACAAGGAATAGGTCTCTTTCCTCTTCATTCTCTGCAAGCTCTATAGTCTTCGAGATTTTCTCTACATGTTGTTGTTTTGTTGTTGATCTCCATTCACTCCTCTTGTTCAAGTGAAAAATGGATGTTAATGTGAATTTCTATATTGAGAAAAGAACATAACATAGTATGATTCTTTTATTCCTTATTCCACCTACTCTGATGTCAATGTACATGGGCATAGGTAGTCATTGTTATCTTCATGGAAGAGGACACATATGCCTAAAACTATGGAAACCATGAAAAACTAATACTCAAAATTTGAGGGACATAGATGAATTGGAAAAAGAATTCACAATTTTACCATCAAATTCAGCTTTAGCACTTTGGAGATTTACCCAAGCTTCAATTCTTGCTTCTCCCTAGCACCTAGATTTGGAGTTAAATTTTTTAAATAATTGTTCAAGATTTTTAATGTCCATAAGTCATTCATGGAAAATAAAATCTATTTTATCCAAGCCATAAACAAATCAAACTCAATATCAGACTTTGTATTCTAACTCAAAACTATATGATTGAATTTCATAAAACTAGTGGGCTTTGAAAGTCTAGGCTCTAGACACAATCTCAAGCATTAAAAATTCCCAATATTTGAAAATGTTCAACCAATTTTCCTCACAAAGCTGAAAGAACACCTTGGAGATTGTTGTCTGGCATTGTTAATCTGCCTAACTCTTGGGAGATCTAGATTTGTCTATGGATTATAGATTATCTTTTAAAGCTAATGTTTATGGTAAGTTTCCATTTATAGACAAAAAAATAGGTAAATGATCAATGTGTTGTCTATCCAATGCCCTGGATGCAAATTTGACCATACTATCAAACTTTGGTCACACATTTAACCATACTAGCAGGCTTTGGTGCTGGCCCAAAAAACTTTCATTTCAAATGATTTCAAAAGAAAGAAAGTGTATGATATGCATCATCAAATTTTCATATTCAAGATGATAAAACTAAAAACATATAAAGCTTTAGTTGTATCAATAGTCTTCAAGATTTTGATTCAAATTAGTTGTGTAGTGCTCTACTTACACATAAAATGAACAATTCATACCAATTTTATATTTATATTTTTTTGAGATTCGAAAGTGAAATTATTATCCTATATTTATTTGTAAAATCTCTTAAGTTGCATTTAACTATTAAAATATTTATAAGCTCTATTATTAGCTCAATTTGGATATTGTTGCATGAATCTTTAAGGCCTAAGATTGGAAGGAATGGTTCCTTCTTCACAAAACTTTAAAAAATTACAAAAATAATGTTTGCTTCCTACAATATTGACTATCAAAAACTAAAGTTGTTCAGAGGTAAATGTTTCCTCTTTACCAGTCTTAGATTTTCCTTTTTTTCTCTCTACTTGCATATGCTCATATGCTTGTTTGAAATTGATAATATACTTATAAAATATATTTATCTAATAGTACCACTTAACATAAAAGGGGGGGGGGGAGAATAAAGAATAAATAAACTACTATCTACCTTTTTGGATCACATTGCTCTTTCAGTTCCTACAACTAGACATAGAAATGTGAGGAGTGAGGACATAAGTCAACTATACTTATGTAGTATCACAGATTTAGAAGATGCTCTAACAAAACAATAATATTAGATTTATCACTTTTATGTTTTGTATATGTTTTGTGAGGAAAGCTTCATCCTTAAAAGCAATTTTCATGGCAAAACAATGATCAAGTATCTAAGATCATTAGTTCAAACTTTCAGGTCCATGGTTCCAATATTGTAGTATTGTTCTCATTTCACTAAATTGGCAAAAATCTATTTCATTAAGTCCAATGCTTGCTCCCTCCCTTCATTTTCTTTTTTGTTTTTGTGTAGTATATAAAGGGCGAGATTCCTAGTGACCCTTTCTGTAGAGATCTAGGGCATGTAGATGGAATATAGTAGCAAGAAAGTAATGAAGGGCCTATCCCATTAGTTGAGAAGGGAACCTTCCCAATCCCACAACTTCATTTTCTATCATAAAAAGTGGTACATGGCATGTGTCCTATTTTCATTCATAAGTTTTAAATTAAGATGTCAAACTTGTGTTTCTCCTCCAATCTACTAATAATCCCCTCCTCTTTTCATTGGAGGCCACTTTGATGAAATTGAATCTCAAAAATTTAGAGAGTTCCCTTTGAGATTCTATCTAGTCCGCAATCTAGACATCATTCAACACAAGAAAGAAGCCAGTGGAAATCAATCATACTTACTCTTCTTTTTGGTTGTTTAGAAGTTAAGTTTGTAATAGTCACTTTCCTTTTCACACCTAAGGTTTAGTTAATATTTTCCCCTTGTTAAATAAAGTGGCAATCTAGTTGAAAGCTCTTGTAATTTCAACTCATAGTTGTGACTTTGTTAGAAAGTAGGGTTTGAACTTGAAAGGTCCCATAGCTTAGGTCAACCTCCAAATAGAACAACAAATTCTAGGACCAAGAGCATGTTTACTAAGAACAACAATGTTTTTCAAATCACTTCCATTGAGAAGACTAAGGGAAAAAATAAAATAGCAAATTGCAAGGAATAGGTATTAAATACTTGTAGAAAGGTTAATAAAGCAGGTATATTGGTAAATTAAGGAGCAAATTATTAGAGTGGGAAGCTAAAAATAGGATCGTGAATGAATTAAGCCTCATGGAAAAATATAATTTAAGACAAGCAAGAACACACCCACCTAGGAGAAAGAAATTGGAATAATGTTCAATGATACTTAGAATTTACAATGGCTTATGTTATAGCCTTTGCCTATTTCTGGCCCCTACTGGGTATGCCAAAATATATACCCAGCACTATAGGTTTGTTCTAGGTACAACTAAGACATAGCTGGGCAAATTCACTGCCTAGAGGACAAACCCTATGTACCCATGGTAAAGCCTAGAAAACATGCATTTTCATGAAGAAAAAAGTAAAGAGAAGATTTTTTTGGACCAACTAATTAGAGGTAAGGTCCATCTTTTATCTTCTTACAAATGTTTTTTATTTGTTTTAGTAATATCTATGACATATCCATCCTTGTTTTTGATATGTGGAAGCTCATTTTGGCCTATGTTAACGAGATGCCTAAGATTGTAGGTAGATATGTGAGTCATCTAGTGAATACTTAAGCAATATGAATATAAACAACTTATCTTGTTTCAACCAAAAAAATAGGATGCTGCTCAAAAATTTTACAATGTAGCTCATGATAAAAATTAATTACTTATAAAATGTCTCGCACTTGAGAATTCTTGCCAAATAGAAGTGAGCAATAGAATCTCCACTAGTTATGAATTTGTCATCCCACTACTATCCAAAAGAATTGAGTAATTTTTTTTCTATACAAGAAGCATGGAGAAACATCAACTATTTTTTGCAATAATAGACATCACATCAAGGAGCCCTTTCTTACTCAATTTTAAACTTGAATTCATGTCAAAATATTCACACATAACCAACCATCAATCCTCAATCTTGAGTACCTAAATCATTGTTCAATTCAAGAAGATGGGACACTTGTGCTGAAACTTGTTGTATAGGCTTTTAGTTTTAGTCACATGGCACTAGGAGGGCATCATATTACTCCATCTCCAATCTCTCCAGAAAGGACCCAAAACTTTTGTATTTTGTTTTAAAAAGTAAATTGAGTAATGGCATTGCTATGTTATAGCTAAGAGACAAGTTGGTTCATAAATATATAAAATATACATTATTACCTCTTTGTTTTCTCCTAATGTTGCTCTTTCCTGCCCACATCTTTTCCAAACCTCACTAGTTGATGGATTTGATTATATTGCCTTACCAATGCAAAACCAAAAAATTAATCATTCAATGCAGTGACAATAAGTATTGATTGAGTATTGATTGTTTGCCCACGTCTTTTATAAGTTGAGTTAGAAGAAAACCAATCCGTTGAGTATTGATTGAAAACCAATCCTTGAGGTACATCCACAAGCCATATCGACATGAAAGGCTCTTAACTTGAATTTGAACCTTAGTCTTTGCTATTGTAAATAAATTTTCTATTATTTTCACTAGAATGGAACCTAATGAATCATTAAAGTAATGAAGTATTTTTAAGACTTGCTCTAGTCATGGTGTTTATTATTTGTATTTTTAGTGAAGCTAATTCAGTAAATGTGGGACACAGTATCACCCATAGCTTATTAGTGAAGATATGATGTTGGAGTTAAAAATAAATTTAAGAAAATTTTGAAGTTATGATTTTTTATGTTTATAAATTATTGTTGATATAAACAAAACAAGTTGAATCAAAGGTCAAGATTATGACAAGAGTTTCTTAGAGCTCTAGTGTTTGGGGCATATTTGTTCTATTGAATAGAAAATGCCAACATTGAGGTTGATAATTCCGGGTTATATTTATTTTTTGTGTTGAATAATGGATGGCAGTAAATTTTGCAAGCCTATACCAAAGTTGATTATGTACTTAATTTCAGTGCCTTACTATTAGCTTGATGGGAAAATTGATAACACACTCTTAGCATTGTGTTATTTTAGTTTTTTGATCTCAAATAAATGAATTTCAGTAGGGTTCAAAATAAATTGAGCACTCAAACCTTGTTTCAACAAAATCCCCACCCATTTTGACAACTAGAATGCAACCCAATGAATCATCAAAGAATACTTATCAGACATTGCTACAGTTTTCAGCATTTTTTTTTTTATTGTTTCTTAAGCCTATTCAGGCATATGTGTGAGGCCTCGCCCCGACCCTTCATAGCCTTAGTTGTTACACTACTATTTTGATACTCACAACTCGAGATGTTGAGACATTATCTGATGCTTAGAGCATATTATATTATTTCATGCTGTGTGATGTTACTTCCAGATATTTGATGTTCGTCATTTAATGTTTTATGTATATGTATGTTGATGAATTAAATAAAAGGTAGGACTAACATTTTGGTTTAAGATATTTTAAATGGTTAAGAATTGAATAGGATAAGAGTAATCCTAATTTTGTTATAGATGGATGTTTTAATTTATGTGATTCCTGATACGTATATATACATATGTACATGTGATTTTTGGGACTACTGATGTGTGCAATGAGTGTGCAAATATTTTAGTCGAGGAAATCGACGGAGGAACAAAACTGATCTCTATGTGCTAATTTTGGAAACCTTGTTATTTGTAATTCAAGTATTTTAATTGTGAGATGTATGTATGTATCTTTCTGTGACCAGTAAATGTTAATGTTCATAAATGGTGTTCTTATAGTGTCACTTGACACTCGTGAATTGTGTATGCTCTTTAGCATGCTGTTTAGGGTTAGCTATGTAACCTTTGGACCTAAGTTAGACTAAGTTAGTGTCTTTTTGCTAATTTGGTTCTTAATCGAGTATAGTCATCCTTAATCCGGATTAGTGCTTAATCTATATTTTTGAGTTGTTAGATGGTTCTATTTAATTATTAGCTTTTGTTTGGCTCTAAACCTATTCCTAAGGCTTTAAAACATGAAATATTTATACCCAAGGGGTATGGGTATGGGTTGGGAGTCTTTTCCAACCCCTAAGCCCCTTTTATTGACTTTTGAGATCACTCAAAAAGTCTCATTTTACCTTTGTGCGAAAATTGCAAGTGGTTATCATGAGTTGCCTCACCTCACCTCCACTTAGTGATTAACCATAGTGTGGGTTGAGTTAGGAGCTTCTAGATTTGTAGGTGGGTGGGAGAAGTTATTGATCATTTTGGTGGTTGAGTTTGAGGCTTATTTAGAGGCCCTTCTTGGTCTAGTTGAGGTTGTTACCCAATCTCTAGATTTAGAGAGGAGTCTTGGAAGATTGAAGCAAGGAAGGGGAAAGCTCTACTCAAACTTTTTCATTGCCATTACCTCTTTGTGAAGGTAGGAATTTTTTTTCTCCCTTATTTATATTTCATTCTTGTTTCATGCTCATGCTACCTTGTTGATGTTGGAATGCTTGTATGATTATGGGTATGTTGGGAAGATTTGAAAACCATGTTTTTTGAATGATTTCCTTTCTTGTTTATGTTTGAATTTTGAGATTTTTTTTCATGGGTGTTTTGACATTACTCACCCTTGGAGAGGGTAGAAGTGGTCAATTTCTCCAACAATGTAGAGTCTCTTCTTAGGACGAGAAGAGGGAGAGAGGGTAGGGTGTTATGGGCCCCTACCTGTCAACACAAACCACGTATGAGTTTTGGCATGTAAGAATGGAAGAACGAAAGTTCTTGATTTATAGCCCTGATTGGGCACCTGGTTTGGTGTTGTGTCTGACATCTCCTATTGGAAAAATCCACCTTTCCCTAGTTTTGATTCATTGTGAATCCTATTGTGAAAACCTTGTATGAATTTGCATGTTTGAATTGTTCTTGGTCATGCTTGTTGTCACCTGATCAGATTTTGTTTCCTCCACGGTTCATAGAAATGTGTTGCAGAATTTGATATGGAACCCTTGATGAGGGTCATGAAGGAAATTTAATTTAAGTGTTGTAATTTAGGATTGAAATCCTATGTAATTTGTATCTCAAAACCTTGTTGTAATGGCAACGACGCCGAGTTTTCTTCCTGGTTCTTTCCTGGCTGAGCCTTTGAATCAGGTTTGCCAATAAAATTGGTGTTGAGTATAATTTGGTTATCATGTGATTTAATCATAAATTTAATTTAGATGAATGCACATCAAAAATAGGATGAAATAAGTTGATGGTTTAATTAGGCAAAAATTTTAAGTTTTCCTTATATGTTCTAAAATGAAATTATGTTAAGGAAAGAAATTAATGGCTAAGGTTGATATATTTCAATTCAAGTTTTATAAGAGAACAAATGATTATGGTGT
The DNA here is from genome assembly GCA_028749045.1 of Cupressus sempervirens. Classification (NCBI taxonomy): domain Eukaryota; kingdom Viridiplantae; phylum Streptophyta; class Pinopsida; order Cupressales; family Cupressaceae; genus Cupressus; species Cupressus sempervirens. Next base: position 798,780,408 of record CM053786.1, on the reverse strand, counting down.
TAATGTAACTCAAACTATGGTATCAATGTTTTAAATCTACTCAAAAAAAATACACCTTAAAATATAGACCAAAAAAAAAAACACACAATACATTGCCTTGTAAATCTATACTTAGAAAAATTTTCAAAAAAAAAAAAAGTGTTTCAAGAGAGTAAAAACTCTCTGTCTTTTGTATGGGAGAAACAATTATATGATCTTGGACAATAGAGAATCTTTTAAAGATTCTTTTTATATTCTGTTTGAAAATATCAATATAATTTAATCAATTTATAAATAGATGTAAAAATTCCAAAATTGACTTTAAACATTTTTAAAATACCCTAAAATATCTATTTTGCTACCTATAAAACTTTATAACATAAATGCTTTACCTCCATCTTCTTGTTTAGGCGTCAAATTTTAGGAGATGAACTTGATCGAGTTTTGTTTTTTTTATTAAAAAAAAAGCAGCATAGTCAATGCATTAACTTAGGGTGACATCACCCACACCTTTTTCCTTCAAATCTTGGTGCGCTCATCTCAAAGTATGGATGGGATGGCATTTAACAGACATTGTTTATTTTTTTGTTTTGCAAGCCTTTCACCCTAGGTCACCACCTTAGGGATTTGCCTATACCTCATAGGTAGGGGCACTGGCCCATGGTGCACCCAATCAGCGTGCCAGTCCTTGTCAAGGAGCAAGTGGGCATAGGGGGTAGAGTTAGTATAGGGGTAGTTAGTTTTAAGTTAGGTGTTAGGTTAGATGTTACGTGTTAGTAATAGGGTTAGTGTTAGGATAGTTTATGTTTTTTAGTTAGTTTATTTTATTTAAATTGTAAGTTATTTTAGATTTAGCATGTTAGTTTTAAGTTAGTTTAATTTAATATTAAGTTTTTAATTGTAGTGTTAAGTTGATTTAAAATAGTATTAGTTGTTAGTATTAGTGTTAAAGTTATGTTATGTTAGTTAGTTTTTATATTGTGTTTTGATTTTGTTAATAGTATTGTTAGTTAAGAAGGTTAGTTTATTTTAGTAATTAGTTTAAATTATCAAAGTTATAAGTTAATTATTAATTTAGTTGCTAACATGTTTTAGTTAATTAGTTTTATTTTTATTTAAGTTATAGTTTTAGTTTCATCTTTAGGATTAGTTGTGTTTTATTATGTTTATTTAATAGTTATTGTTAAAAGTTATTGCTTTAAATTTTTATAGAGTTACATTAAAATTTGATTATCATGTAATTAAGGATAGAATTATGGCTAGTTTATTATTAGATTTAGATAGTTTAGTTTTTAGATTAATTTAGCTATTTAATTAACTTAGAAAGTTATAACTTATTGAGTAGTTAAAAGATTAGTTAATTTTAATATCAATGATAAATTAGTCTTTGAATATTATTTAGTTTTACTTTAATAGGTTGATAATTGATCATAACTTAATAGTTTATATAGGTGTATGGGTGGATGTAATATTTTTCCTTTAATGAGTTCTTGATCTGATATTTTCAAAATAATTTGGAACGAACTCACTTAAAATGTTATTTAAATAATTTTCATATATTGTTATAGAGCAAATTTAAATCTATTGTTTTAAGATTAATATGAAATGATATAAACGTTGATATTATTTTAATAACAAGAGCTTCACTCTAACGATGTATGCCTTCACAAGATATGTAACTTAAGATGTAATGAAGAGAATCTTTTCTAGAAATGTGATTCAACCTTATCAAACTTGAGCATTTTAATTATTAATTCAAAAAAAAAAAAATTTCTTGCCCTCGTAGTTTGGGCATGACAATATGAGTGAAGGTATGAAGTTTGATTCAATTGTTTTCATGTTGATTAAATTAACCTTAATTTAGTTTCACCATAATGACAATACTCAAGATTGTTGTTGAACCTCAAAGCTCTAGTGTATGTGGTATGTTTTTTCTATTAAAAAAATAGGGAATGCCATGGTTGAGGCTCATAAATTTGTGTTATACATGTTTGTAGTGTTGAGTAATAGATGCAAGCTATTTTTCCAAGTCTATTTGAAAGAGTCCATTGAGGAGTTCTAATTTATAAAAAGAAGTCAATACTCGACCAACTTCCAAATAGTGTCTTAGGATTAAAACGTCTTTCCTAAAAATTATAGAATTTGCAGTACTAAAAAATGGATGCATCATTTCACCACGGTTTTTTCTATGAGCATAGTGTTTGATGCAAAAAGATACAACAACCATGAATTAAAGAGCACAATCAATCATGTAACTTAAAGCACATTGTGATATTGATATCATGATTTAACTCTGTAGTTTTTGAGCCAAACTCACATACATGATTCTTGAGTAGTGGTTCACAAGAACCCATCTCTTATGAGAATGAATGAAATTTTTAACACTAATTGCATCTAAGTGATGCTCACAGAGTTGAAGCACCAAAACTTCTAGTGGGGTCACCTATCCCAGTGCTACTCTAGCTCAAGCACACATAACCATGAATTTTCCTCCAGGGTTAAGCCCACATTGCTTGAACCTCCATGTTCAAGCACACTTGAGCTGGAGTAGTATTGGAATGGGTGACCTCTTGGGAAGTCCTAAACCTTTGTGAGCATCACCTAGATGTAATGAGTGCTAATTGTTCCATTCATTCTCATGAGAGATGGGTTCTTAATGAAACATGGATCAGTGTGTTTGACTCAAAAACTACACACTTGATTCCTAATAGCAATATCATTATTTGACTTGATGTGGAAAAATCTTCTACTTATCAATTAAGACATATTATCTGAATCAACTACATAAAGACAATAGTTTCTCAATAAAAAATAGCTCATTAAGAAACATATGTTGTCTGAGACCATTCTCCTATTTACTGTACTTATACAATTTGAGCTTCATAACATTGATCTAAAAGTTGCACTTAAAAGAAAAATACTCTTTGCAAATAGAACTCCCAACCTTAAATCATGATATTTGCAAGTTTGAAATATGAGTTCTCAAACTGTTTGCCTAAGTTTTTTTTCAAAACAACTATTATCTGAACACTTTCCAAAATTGTCCTACATCAAACTCTTTGAGTTTAAGAATACCAATTATTTTTTGTAATCTTAACTACATGGCATATTCTTTTCAAAAAATTCTTCCAACAATTCAAAGTTTCTCAATCACCTTTTTTCACTACCTCATTTTCATACTCATCTATGTTTTCACCTCTGCAGTTGTTTTTCATTAACTTGTAGATCACTAGTTTGCTCTTCATATTGCCTATTATTAGCCCTTAGTTTCCACTGGAAATTTCCATGCTTTGTGATCATCACCCCTGTGTTGGTAATAAACTATTTCTCTACTTCCTCCATGTCACCAACCATATACTTTTACCTTCTATTATGTTCATGTTTTGGTTTTGAGAATGATCTCTTCTATCTTCAAGACTATGTGTTGGCTTTGTTGTTCTTTTTGTCTTATCCACTGTTACCACCTTAATTTTTTTGTATTTATGCATCTACATTTAATAAAATTAGGGTTGACTCTTCCAAATTTTATATGATTATAACTTTCTTTCCTTTTTAGGTAATGAAATTTCAATTCATTTTGGAATCTGTTATACATTAAGTATAACAACCATAATTGGACACCATTTGAGAACTTTCTTATAGTGCTTAAGCTTCACACATTTAAAAATAATTCATTACCAACTCATCATTTCATAATCAACATTCGTTCTTCACAACCCTAATTAGTTCTACACATTCCCCTCTCCATACATCTTTTTGTGCAACTTTTCCACCACACATATATTTTCTTTTGAAATAGATACCAAATTTTATGTTGATATCTAAAAAGAACTTTCAATTGCAAAATATGCTAATGCAAAATAGGTGGAATGTGATTCATGTTAGATTTGGGTATATATTTGTGAGCTAATGACATGCACTCTTAATTGAACAAATATTAAATCCCCACAAGCCAAACAGAGAACACCAATATGTGTCAATCTCAAGAGACACCTTTGAAAGATATTACCATAAAATGGAATATTACAAATAAATCTCTTAATATTACCATAAAAAAGAATATTACGGCCAAATTCTTGCAAGTATCCCATGACTGAAATAGAGAGGAAACTGGTATAATAAAATCCATAATTTAAATTAAACATTTTGGCTAAATCTGTGATTCACATTAGACATAGATCTATCTATTTGAAATCCCCACAAAAATTATTAGTAAGAGATGAATCAAAGAAATGATCAAATTAATCTAAATCATTTTTCTTCTAATTAAAGAGACAATGAAAACCTACAAACATAGGGAAAATTAACAAAGATTCTCCATTGAATAAAATGATGTTGAACATACCAAAAGGGATATTGCTCACCCTAAACTATCGGTGTCAATGCTAGAAGAATGAGCTCATAGCTGTGGATAATGGAGGTGGTTGAAAGCCATAAAATGTTTCAGAGAAACAAAACTCTAGTTTTTATTGCATTATCCAAGTAGAGGTAATAATTTATTTTGATGGCATATCAAACGATTTTTGTGTAATCTACAAGAGAATCTCCAAACAAGTTGAAGAACCTAAAACCACACCCAAAAATGAAATAGAACTCTTATTTCATATTTTTCAATGCATGAATGCAGAGGGAGTGGCAGGTTGCAGATTGAATTTGATAGTGGGGGGTATGGGGGGCAGATTCGACTACGTCAATGTAGTTCTTTTCTACCCCTACTATTCTTCACCCTAGGCCTACAGGGAGCCCAAGAGTATGGAGTTGCATCTGCACAAAGCCGCCAAAATGAGAAAAGCCCACTCGATGCGAATGAATCCCAATCTTGCTGCTAACCATGCTCATACCCGCAAATGAATGATTTTTTTTCTATTTTACTCGCAAATGAATGAAACATTTTACTTTTTTCTAACATTGAGTTCATCAAAATTTAACTTGGGAAAACATAGGTTGGTCAAAATTTTGACCAAATTAGGCATATAATTTTTATTTTTTGACCAATACATGAATGAAACAAAAAGAAGAAGGAATCATAGCTTTGGTCAAAAATTTTGGTAGAAAAGCAAGTGCAAATGTACTAGTGTTTGATTTTCTCAAGTAGTCCCTTCAACATATCAACCACCATAAGGATGCAAGATATCAAATGATTTAGAGTCCACCATTTGGAATTCACTAATGGCATCTCCCACAACTTCAAGGATTGAATCTAGCCATAGGTGAAGGGGAAGATTAGGGAGCCTAACCCAAAGAGGCATATGAGAAAAGGATTCTGTTGCAGGATCAAAACCCTCATGCTAAGGTTTGGCCAATAGAGGGTAATGATCCTCCTAGCTAAAGAAACTACACAAAATAGCCCTCCTGTCATCAGAAGCATCAAATTTTACTATGAAAAAACCCCTAGCCACAAGGTAAATTTGGATAGATTTAGAAATCAATGTGTCCTAGTGCATAGATATCCAAGCATGAAGAGCATGTAAGGAAGGATAGAAGCTATGAAATCTGAAAATAGTTAGAGAAGTCCTTAGCCATAAGAGCAATTTCATTGGTAATATCATAATCCAAAACCAAATGGATAGGACTACTAACCAAGATAGGATTCACAATCGAGGTAAAGATCAAATGATCCACACACAGAATCCCTAATCCATGGACATTAGCTTCAAAAGTTGCCACATCTACAAAAGAGGTAGCTTTGCCACCAGCAGCAAAAGCAACCCTAAACACAGAATGCACACCACAAGAAGTTGATCTAGCATATGTAGCCCCAATAGCCACAGGATCCACCAAGGAAATGTAGGGAGGGCCCATGGCTAGAGTGTAGAGTGTAGAGCGGGAACACAGTGCGCAGAGTGAGAGAGTGAGGTCCCCATCCCCTCTTAGTTGCTCCTCTTATATTTCCAACATAAACAATAGAAGATAAAAATGTAGAAGTGACATACATATGAACACCAAATACACATAAGAAATTACAAATACGGTTTTCCATTCCTCAAGAGTTCCTTCACATTGATTCATGTTGTCAGAAGTTTATAATAATCAGTTTAATTCTTCAATACATGTTCATGAATCATAAGGAAATAACATATACATTATCTCATAAGCAAATGCATAAGTACAACTAATACAATGAAAATGCATCAAATGAATAACATCCATTGCACATGTCACAGGGTATGTGAGAATAGATACAAGCACATCATAATACAAGATACATGATAACATAAATGCATAACTTGAATATAAGTCTTTGAGATATGAATAAGAATGATAATGATACAACTACGTCCATGAGCATCCAACATATGTCAAACTGACCAAAACTCAAAATTAAACAACACAGGCAAAGATAAACTCATGGGTTTTTAAAAGGGTGAAAAGTCAAATAATGTCCTCCTTCTAAGGACAAGTAATTAGGCTATGGCTAGGATTGGACCTGAACATTATCTCCCCATTCTTACCATTGATTTATTGTGATAGGACATGCTCATCCTAGAAATTCAGGGAAGTTGATGCCTGGTATATGAAAATTTGTATAAAAGACAAGCATGTACATGTGCATGTATATCTAAACTAAATAGATAGGATTTGATCAGAAGTTTCTAGAAGAAGGAGAACATAAAGATGGAAGGATGATGATGTCTAAGTGGAAAAAGATTGAAATTACTTATTTAAGGATTCATAAGGAATGAATTTTAAGGTTGGTTCATTGTTGATTGGTGATCTTAAGGAGAAGTTGTGAAGAGAAGAACAACAGAAGTGAAGTGTGAAGATTTTGGTGAAGAAGTGATTGCTTGAGGACATTCCAAGAAGATTAGTGATAGAGATATCAATGGAGGCCAGTCAATGAACCAAGAGCTGAGTGAATGGAGATCTGAATTTTCAAAGTGAGTTGTACTTTATAGATCAAACCTATTGTTACATTCTAACCATTGTATTAGTCAAAATCCTTAATCAAGGTTGACCTAATAGTCATTTTGTAAATCCTTTAATCAATCTGACATTCTAATGGAATGATGCAAAGTCCACTAACAAGGTCAATCCTAATAGGGTGATTAAATCCTTTAACATGGTTACGTTTAAGAGGGTTGACTTTTAACCGAGCTCACTTCAGAAGAGTGAAAAATTGGTAGCATGTTACTTGGTAGTTCCCAAATTGGATTTCCATGTTAAATCTTGGTGTCAAAGTGTTATTTTCATGTGTGGATGTTATTGTTATGCATGCTATATTTTATAGTAGTTTATTTACTAGAAGTCCACACACACACACACATGTAGAGAGAGAGAGTTTGTGTTAAGATATTGCATGAAATGTTAAATTGTTGATGATATGTTATATAGACCAAGTGGGTATATGAGATTGATTAAGTTGTTTGAAGTTAGTAAAAGTTGAATTGGTACATCTCCTCCCCCCCCCCCAATTGTTCTAAATCATTATAACAGTTAGTGCAGTGTCATCACTAGATGAGTCATTTGTATGTATTGCAAAACCAAAAAGTGTGTTTCACTTTCAGTTTTAGTGAAAGTTATATTTTTCTTCAACTTTCCATCAATGAAATCTTTAGCTTTCTGAATGAAATTTATCTACACGTATCATTTTTTTGACTATAATGCATTTTAGTTTGTATGATATAGTTGAAATGTTAAGAAAAATCCTAGCAACTGAAGCACATTCCTCAATATTTTGATGACCTTATTATCTCTACTTCATCAATTAGAGAAGAAATTAATGTTTCGAAGATGGGATTCATTTTTTTTAATGGAAAAATAATGTTCAAAACTTGGTGGCATACTACCCAATAAGATCTCCTTAGCATCATCATCACCAACTTTAGAGTTTACACTAATAAGTTGATTAAGAAGAGAACATAAAATGCTTATATGTTGAGCAATATTATCTACTTCGTTCATATTCAAATTGAACAATTTCCAATTATGGACATTTTGGCACTAGAAGATTGAGAACTAAATAAGCCTATACCACATGTATTTCTATTTCTTTGATAAATAAATGTGATGCAAATATGCATTTGATAAATCAAGACCGATTAATGTTGTAGCTCTATGATCTTTAGCCATCCACTTTTTTGTTTCATTTGCATCTTGTAGTTTTCTCTAAGAGCCCAAACTCAAAATTGATTTCCTCATCTCCATTAAAACCAATTTGAACCCTTCATATATAATTAAAAAATAAAATTACCCTCATGCACACCTTCACATATTCACTTGCTTTGAAATATACTAACCATGTCATTGAGAAGTTGTGATATTTAAAAAATTGGAGATAAAAATTAATGTTGGATATAGATTCATGTCGCCTTCAAGACAATACTTTGAGATGTTAGTGGAGGTACCTCTATATATTGGTGCAATGCATATGAGAAATGGTAGAGATATCTTGCCTCTTTCATAGTCTAGATTGCATCTTCCTGTAGTTGTTGCACCATAAACTAGGAATGCAATGTTTTTGGCAACTTTCTTAATTCATATTTTATCCCCACACTTATAAAAAAATTACTTCAATACCAAAATGAGAAAAAAAATTACAATGCAATGTGATATTTAATCATTCAAACAAGATGCCTATAAATAAGTGATGTGAGAAGTAGAACCTACTCAATGGTAGTAAACAATTACAAATATAGTTTTAACAAAAATGAAAACTACCTATCATTAATGAATAAATAGTTCATAGAGTTTGGAATGCATGGAGTATATGAGAAACATTGACTTCATCAAAATATTAATCATAGTGCACCTCTTCCAGGAAGGTGCATTATCTAGCTAATTTCATCCTCCATTGTTATGATTAAGAATTCTTAGACAACATGTATGTGTGAGCTTCCTAGCTTTTCTCATTCAACAATTTGACTGCAAATAAGTGAAAGAAAACTGACAAGGCTCTCAATTTGACTTATCTCTAGACCAATTTAAAAATCCATTTGAGTTAGTTGGTAGTGATGAAATTATAGCTTATGAATCCCTATTTGAAACATAAGTTATTTTAATTGGTTGTAGGGCATTCACTATGATCTAAAAGAGAAAGTGTCAAAATGAATGTTAATTTAGAAAAAGGAAAAAAAATATTTAAAAGCTAAAGAAAGATCCTTGAATCTTCCTCGGGATAATGAGATGAAAACTATGGTTGAAAATCTAAAAAATCTAAACCATCCCTAATTTAGATGGAGTCCCTATATTGAAATTTTGACTTCTTATGTCAAACCTTCTTTTATGGCTATATTATCTAATTCATCTGCTCTTTGATTTCCTTCCCAATATATATGATTGATTATGATATTGGCAAAGGTCTAACATAGTGAGAGGGCTTTAGATAAAATTGAGTCCAATCTCCAATTAATGAGGGATCCTCCTTTCCATATAGCATTTATTACAATTGCAAAATCTCCTTCAATCTCCACATTCCTACAACCAAGAGTTTTACACAGTTTTATTTCTTCAAATAAAGTTGTTAATTCTACCCAATTATTAGTTTCTATTCCTATATATCTTGCTAACATTTCTATCTGCATGCCTTCTGAGTTATGAATACTATAACTAATGCATGCTCCATCTGGATTCCCTCTTGAAGCTTTGTCAAAATTGAGTTTGAACCATCCATCCTTGGTTGGCTATCAATAGCACATCTCTTGTTTGCTTTTTGAAGTCCCCCCTGCTCCTGTAAATGGGGGTAATTTTAGACCTATCCACTTTACTCTCATTTTCTCATCCCAATGAAACATTAAGGCTCCCTTCTTTTGTTTATTCAAAACCCAATTGTTGGTAAGCTCAATGAAAAAAGTCTTAATTTGAATAAGAAGTTGTCCTACATTCATCTTCTTATCCTGAAATATTATTTGACTATGTCCCTTTTATAATTCTCATTGGACTATGTAAGCTGTAGATTTCCATAGAGAGCTATAAATAGTATCCTTTCTAAGGAGGGGCCAAGCATGTAGCATATCTGTTATAGTTATTGGAAATGTTGATACCCACCCCAATTATGAATAGGGTCATTTCCAACATTAACTCAAATAAGGGCAATGCAAAAAAAGGTGGTCAATGGATGCTTACTCTTTTTTGTATAAATGGAATCTACTTGGGTCTTGGTATCCTATTTTCTTAAATCGTTTTGAGGTAAGGACCTTCCTATTTAAAACTAACCAGGTGAAAAAAAATTCCTTAGGCAGGCAAGCTTTATTCCAACATAATGTTGTAGGGAGGGAGTCCTTTGTGCTAATCTGGAGAGACTTGAAGAATTTATACCCCTTCTTCGAGTTGTACTCCCCATTCTTGCTTTCATCCCACATCTATTTGTCCTTGCCAAAATTGAAAGTTGCTTTCTTGTTTGATAAGGTTCTTTTTAGATCTTCCTCTTCTTTAGGTGGGAGATTCGTGTCCTTAAAATCCTTCCATTTCCAACCTTTTCCTCCATTCTCAAATGTAACATAATCTATATCTCTTTAAAAATAGTTTATTTAACTAACATTCAATAATAATTAAGTTTAAAATAACAAGATTTTTTATATTTTTAAATCTTTTAAGTTATTAAATAATTTTTTTATAAATAAGAAATATATATACAAAATTAAATTAAAATAGTAATATTGAAACTTATGTATTAATTAAAAATAAAATTGATGTGTAAATTAAAAATTATTTACAATTTTAAAATTGTAAATTATGTAATATAACCTATGATTTTATTATAATTTTTTAAATTTTGGATTTTAAAAAAGTTTGATTTTGTTCAAAATCTTGAGGTAAGTCGCTACCTACCTATTATTCTTGAATGTAATAGTGTTGTCAATTTTTTTCACATACTCCTTTGCTAGATGAACTATGTTCCTACAAACTCTTTGTCTTCTAGCGCTCCATTGCTAACATTATCACTCCATTGCTAACATCTTAGAAGCTCTAAAAAATTAAAACCTCAAAATATCTAAGAGGGTAATGGACAAGAAATCCCAATCTTAACGTAAACTTAAGAACTTTTTCTCCCATCAATTCAAATGACAAATAGGAGCTTGGTATTGAGCCTCTAGTGACCTTTATTTGAAGGGAACTTGTTTGTGACTTCCCCAATTGTATATAATTGATGATTCAATGGTGGTGTTAAATACAAGGCTCAAAATTTTACATGTAATTATATTCCCCATGTTGAATGAAGAATATTGAACTACAAAGCCCATGCCATATTCGTCTCACTATGGTTGGGTGGTTGCGATTGAGCATGCCATACAAACAATAGTATTATTTGGAGAAGCTGAAAAATGGGCAAGCAAATATGACTAAATCAACAAAATCAACAAATGATACAGGGAAAGTGGGCAAAAGAAATATTAGGTCCAACACATAAATTTTGAAAAAAAATCTCCATAAGATACTTTTCTACCGAATTGATTGATGACAAATGTGAGAGAAAAATTGTATTTGTAATATCTTCATGAGAAAGTTTGAAGTTATTTAACAATGAAAGCGCCCATATTTAACAATCCCAGAATTGCTGAGAAAGGTGAGTTAAAATGGTATAGGCCCAGACAAGGAATTAGGTGGGACATCGATTCTTTCAAGGGTGGATATGCGGGAAAGAGGCTGAACTGGCATTGACAGTGGAAGGCGCAGGCAATGGAACACCATTAGCAAAGTCCAAGGAAACAATAGATGAAGATCTGTGACAAGAAACTATTCCCCAGTTGGAGCAATTTAATCCTCTCCATGATTGGAAAGTGTATAGAGCAGCTTTGATTAAGTTGAGAATTATGTAAGTGCATCTCTCTCTTCTGCTGAACAACACCAGACAAGTGGAATTGTCATGGACGATAGAAACATGCAATCCAGATAGATTGTGGGGAGATGACGAAATGCACAAGGATTCAAGTATATGTAAACATGGCGGTCATTCAAGTCGGTGATCATAGTTAGAGAGACATCTGTCATTAATTTTCATTTTCTTCAAATTCTTCCAAGTCAACAACCATGATTACATTCAGAACAATGACTTGACCTGCAAATTCATTAGTGGGATATAGCTTTTAGACATGGATAGTGAACTCCGGGTGGATTGAACTATAAATGTGACTAAGAGGTAGATGCATGACATAGTCAATTGCAAGCCAGACAACTACGATCTCAAAATTCTCAGTGTGCATGTCTCCCTCATCAATGGGAGAAAATTCAGTACTTCAGTTAAATTTGCCCTTTTATAATTTAAATCTGTATATAGATATTTCGGATGTTTTTGTGTCTTGCTACTAATTAAGGGTTTAGAGCAACATATAATTCAGCATGATGTTATATGAAATATTTGCTAATTTTGAAAATTTAGAAAAGTGGTTAAAGCTATATAACATAAACAAATATACATAATTAAAATATATATATACAAAATATATTACATCTCAATATTCACGATATCTAGAAAAATTGACATATCCTAAGATGTAGATCAATTGAGTTGTTCCTCCATAACATATTAGATGCTCAGCATGCATCATATTTACCAAGTTAGATTGTAACTCATGTTAATGAAACCTGAAAAAGATATTCACTCTCTTTCTAAATATATTTCACACTCTACACATTATATTCCACAACCCTATTATATATTGTTTGTATTATTTTGATTTTATAACATTAATCACTCAAACAAGAGAATCCAATCACACTCTAATATAAGATCATTCAGTAGGAAATAAATATCCAATTAGCAGTAATAATCTAAAATCTGCATTAAAAAGTACATCACACAAAAATTAGAAGAAGGATATACGATTTCATACTAACACAACAACACACAAGAGTTTGTAAAAGGGACATCAAATATCTAAAAAAAGTACTCCACAATAATTGTTGCATATATGTATGTCTTAATGTATTGACATCTTTGTTCCTTGTGTAACTTATCATTTCTTAACTATCATAGTAGGACACTATCTACTTTAAATCATCTAAAATGCATATCACTATGTACTTCTACAATGATATGCGTCTAGGCCAACACTTTTATTTTTCTATGTAAAGCTTCATATGAACTTTTGAATCGAATATCTATTGGCGTATCCCTTGCACGTAACTAGTTATAAATTATTGACTGACTGAATTGCCTATTTGCACCGTGGCGAACTAATAGACCTATACACGTCAATTTTTATGACTGCAAACTCATCGCTTGAACAGATCTCATAACGGATGAATGCAAATAAAACTATCAGATTTATATCACTGCAAACTCATCAGTTGAAGAGATCTCATAACGGAATCAATGCAAATAAAACAACTATAATTGGGTTTGTCACGAACTGTCTTCTGCTAATTTTTGCGTGTTATGAATAAAATAGGAAACAAAATTTACGATCAAATTAGACTGCCAACTTTGCTAATTGAACAGCTGAATGTAAGCTGATTTAGGGCCCACCCGGATTCGAACCAGGGACCGCCTGATCTGCAGTCAGATGCTCTACCACTGAGCTATAGGCCCGCGTTGTTGTTTATTAATTGGAAACTGGGTACTCGAAAGCTAACTCTCTTTTAAGTCAGCGCCACATTAATTCCAAAAACTCCTTTCACTTCGCTCTCAAATATTGTCGAAACTCGTTTTTATTTATTTATCATGATTTTAAAAAATCCCAAGTTTCATGCTATTAATTTTCATATATATATTTGAGAGAGAGAGATGGAAGTGCCTTGGCTTGGTTGCAAGTTTGCATGGGGGTTCTATGTGTTGGGATAATGAAGTACGGTATTCCACTGTACGGTAGAAAGTCACCATACGGCAGAAAGTCATTGTACGGTGAACAGTATGGAAGAGGAATTCCCGTATTAAAAAGAAGGTTACTTCCCACGGTCGACAAGGTTACTTCCTACGGTCATGTACGGTGGAGTATGAGCACGATGCCGATAGAAGCATGGTGTCGGACAGTACAATGGTGTCGTGGTGCTAGACAATATGGTGGTTTCGTGGTGCTAGAGGTGTCATGGTGCTGGAGTCATGGTGGTACCAGACAGTACAATGGTGTCGTGGTGTCGGAGTCGTGGTGCCAAATAGTACGGTGGTTTCGTGGTGCTGGAGGTGTCATGGTGCCGGATTCGTGGTGTCGGACAATACAACAGTGACAAATAGTACGTGGTGTCAGACAGTACAGTGGTGACGGACAATACGGTGATAGTTATAGTATGAAGCAAAATTGGTTGACCAGTTACGTAACGTAACAGTTGACATACCAGATTCCATAACGAATTGCAGTGTATAAATGTATGCAAGATTCATTGAGGGGAGGATAAGCCTAATGCCTGGCAAAAATGTTGCTAAGTATGTGGTTGACAGTAATGGTTGTATTGCTGTAGAGGCTGTGAGGGCTAAGGCTGTGAGCTTGAAGGACAGAGTGTCATAGTGGTAGTAGTCAGGTTGATTATAAAGACGATCTGAGCCTAAGTCCATTATTGTTCGTATGTAATGTATGCATTATTGTAATACAAAGGGTAACACTCTAGTTCTTGGTTGGTGGGTTTTTCCCAAAAGGGTTTCCCACGTAAATTTTGGTCTCTTGTATATCTTGTGTGCATTATTGTTGTTTTCTGTGTTCTTTATTTTTCCTATACATCTCTGTAGATTCGAACCCTTTAGGTTTCCCCTGTAAATTGGCATTTGGAAGGCATTTCTGCAAGTAGCTTTCCTACCAAGTGGTATCAGAGCCATTACCCATTACCATCACCTTGTTGGTAGAGTTGGTTGTATTGGGTAGGGTTGGTCATTTGGTGTCAATTTGGTTCCGGTGGGAGTTTATAAATTGTTCATCTGGAAATTGAAATGGTGAGTACATTAGGGAGAATAGAGATTGAAAAATTTGATGGCACAAATTTTGAGTCATGGAAACTTAAAGTGGAGGATATGTTGGTAGACCGAGATCTGTGGGTTGTTGTGTCTGGTAACAAGCCTTCAGGCATGAAGCAAGAAGATTGGGCTTTAATAGATCGAAAGGCCAAAGGGCTAATAAGGCTATGTCTTGCAGATTTTGTTCTCTTGAATGTTCACGAGGAGAAAATTGCAGATTCTTTGTTGAAAAAGGAGATATTTATCAGGGAAAATCCTTGGTAAACAAGCTCTTCCTAAGAAAGAAATTGTACTCCTTGAAGATGGATGAAGGAACAACTATGGAAAATTATTTAAACGCATTCAATATGGTGATTGCACAATTGACATCTATTGGTGTGTTTGTTAGTGAAGAAGAGTGTTGCATGCTACTATTGTGCTCGTTGTCTAATTCATGGGATCATCTTGTGATGGCCATTGGAAGTACTACCACCCAATTAAAAATGGATGAAGTGGTTGTTGCACTTCTGTCAGAGGAGATGCAGAGAAAATCTTTTGAGGTGGCTAAGGAGGCTCTCATTGCTCAAGGCAAAGTGAAGGACAAAAGCAAGAAGGACATGGAGCCTGAATCTTCTGGGAAAAAGTTCAAAGTGAAGTGTTGGAACTGCGGGCAAATTGGTCATATCTGAAAGGATTGCAAAGAGAAGAAGAAGAAGAAGAAAGTGGAGAGTTCTTCTAGTTCTGAGAGTTTTGATAGTGACGGTGAAGATGTCAGTGGTGCTACATTGGCTGAACAGTCATCTTGATGATGACTGGTTGAAATAATTCAATCTTTAATTGGAAGATGGGGGTCACGATGCCATGTGCAAATCGACACTACAGTCTGGTAGGAGTTTATGGTAGTGACATACATGCCATGTATAACTCGTCACTAGAGTTCAATGGGAGTTGTTGGCAGTGATGTGGTGATCGATCTTCTTCAGTATTGCAGATGGTGGAAGGTGAGATCCTGATATGACAGAGGGATTTTTTCATATTTGCTAAAGTACTATTTAGAGATGTTTAATGTTTATCTTCATGTGACTGAAGATGTTGACATCTTGAGGATTCAATGGGTCCTTGGTAAAGATGTGGATTTTTTATTCTACTTTCATGTTAGCCATGTTGAGTAACTCCATACTTCATCAAGTGAGAGATTGTTGGGATAATGAAGTATGGTATTTCACTGTACGGTAGAAAGTCACGGTACGACAAAAACTCACTATACAGTGAACAATATAGAAGAGGAGTTCTCATACCAAAAAGAAGGTTACTTCCCATGGTCGGCAAGGTTACTTCCTACTATGAGACTCATGTACGGTGGAGAATGAACATGGTGTCAAGTAGAAGCATGGTGTCAGACAGTACAATGGTGTCATGGTGCTAGAGTCATGGTGCTAGATAGTACGGTGGTTTCATGGTGCCAGAGGTGTCATGGTGTTGGAGTTGTGGTGGTACCAGACAGTAGGGTAGTGTCATGGTGCTAGATAGTACAATGGTGTTGTGGTGCCAGACAATACAGTGGTTTTGTGGTGCCGGAGTCATGGTGGTACCAGACAGTACGGTGGTGTCACGGTGCCAGATAGTATGACAGTGACAAATAGTACATGGTGTCAGACAATACAATAGTGATGGACAGTACAGTGATAGTTATGGTGTAAAGTAGAATTGGTTGACTAGTTATGTAACGTAACAGTTGACATACTAGATTCCATAACGAATTGCATAGTGTATAAATGTATGCAAGATTCGTTAAGGGGATGATAAGCCTAATGCCTGGCAAAAATGTTGCTAAGTCTGTGGTTAACAATAATGGTTGTATTGTTGTAGAGGCTGTGAGGGATAAGGCTATGAGCTTGAAGGACAGAGTGTCATAGTGGTAGTAGTCAAGTTGATTGTAAAGACGATTTGAGCTTAAGTCCATTATTGTTTGTATGTAATGTATGTGTTACTGTAATACAAAGGCCAACACTCTGGTTCTTGGCTGGTGGGTTTTTCCCGAAAGGGTTTCCCTCATTATTGTTGTTTTCTGTGTTCTTTATTTTTCCTATACATCTCTGTAGATTCAAACCCTTTTGGTTTCCCCTATAAATTGGCATTTGGAAGGCATTTCCGCAAGTAGCTTTCCTAACACTGTGGAAGCATTTCAACATCAAAGTAGTTTTTTGTTTATTGCAGTGGATTTTATTTATGTTTGGTGTCTATGGAGACCTTTTCAGTTTGCTGGCAGCTGCTCTATTTTTTGTTTGTTTTCCTGGCTTCAATCTTTGCATGACAGATATTTCTATGGCATCAATTGTGGATCTTTCTCACATGGACAAGGCCCATAATGGGTCCTCTTCAAGCATGCATGCACAACAAGTAGATACATTTTATACAAGTGCTAGCCCTAATATGAAGAAGGTCAATGGGTGTCTTCTTAGAACCTAGAATCACCCACATTTTATACGAGTGCTAGCCCTAATATGAAGAAGGTCAATGGGTGTCTTCCTAGAACCTAGGATTGCCCAGTTTTGGTCATTCCTCCTAATTTGGTAGAAGAAGATGTCTCATATTGGAGTAGACATGCTCTAATCTGTAAGTTTCTTGGTATTTGTATTCCTTTGTCCACTCTTAAAGTTGGGATCTGGCGTTCTTGACAAATTGAAGGAGATATGGACATTATGCTTGCAGTAAATAGCTATTTTATGGTTATTTTCTCAAATATTGTAGATCAAAATAGAGTTTTTGAAGGTTGCCCATATTTTTATAATTAGGTTGGATTATTTATTAAACCATGGCATATAAGTTTTAATTTAGCTGATGAGATACCTTCTCGAGTCCCTGTTTGAGTTCGTCTACCTCGCCTCCCCTTAGAGTTTTGGCAAGAAGACATTTTACATAAAATTGCTAGTCTCTTGGGAAAGCCTACAGCAGTTGCTTCATATATAAATTTAAAAAATTAAAATTATGAAGTAATCTCTTAAAATTTTAGAAAATAATTTTAAATAAACAAAAATATACTTTTAATGAAAATAACTCTTTTTTTAAAATTGAGTTGGTGGCTTTGAAGTCTAAGAAGTCAAGAAAATATTAAATGAAAAGTCTACAATATAGATAGAGAAAGTTTAACTTCAATGGGGTTTCCGGGACCAATCCTGGCCCAGAGGTATTAGTCGTTATAAGGAAACTTGTAGCCATATAATGATAATTTTCACACAACCCAAATGAGAAATCAAGTTAATAAACACTTTAAATCTGCATAGAAAGGAAATGTGACATATGGCATACCCTAAGATAACCTTCACATGGAAAAATCTAGTCTCCAAAAGCATCCATAATCCATGTACTATTCAGCGTGCAACATTACAATACATATATAAAAACTTTAGAAAAACCCAACCATCAACATGCACTTCATGCGAACAAACATGTAACAATCCTTGCCAATTGCTTTTATAGAAACAATTTTCCATATAACCACCAAGTAGAATTACATCAAAACTATGTCTATCTAGCCCGAGACACCATATTTAATATTTATAATTTATTTATTTACTTTTCCTAATATTAAAAAATTATAATATAATATTGTAACATTACAATACAACATCAAGTGGGCCTAATAATATTCTAAAAAAAATCTACATATTGTACATCCCATAAGGTGATCCTAGGTGCAACACACACCCAATAAAAATAATATTATAATTATAAACATTGTGATGCATGGTGTGCAACACCCATTTTCTCAACTATTGCTACATCTAGAATTGGATAGGAAATGAGGTGGCACATCTTTCCAAGTCTATTGATGTGGATGAATAACATGGGTAAATTTTTGACATTTATTTTAGGTTTAAAACTGGCCCAAC
This sequence comes from Cupressus sempervirens, assembly GCA_028749045.1. Lineage (NCBI taxonomy): Eukaryota > Viridiplantae > Streptophyta > Pinopsida > Cupressales > Cupressaceae > Cupressus > Cupressus sempervirens. Next base: position 798,761,736 of record CM053786.1, on the reverse strand, counting down.
AACTTTAAAATTTATATTCTAGAAATTAAGGGCAACTTAACTATTGTAACCAACACCCACAAAAAAGGTCTATGCTAAACTAGACACTCAATGCATTATTAGATGTAGCTCTCAAGATTTTGAGAGGATGCTTGCCTACATGGTAAGTTGTGTCCATATGATGAAAATGGGGATGTTGATCATTTTGTGAACACAAGTATGGATAGGACATATGAAAAGGAGGTATAGAAAACTTTTGGGTGAAACTACTACATAAACGGTCAACTTATTATTATTACACACACTACCTTGGTGAGGAGGGATCTTTCACACACTAGGGCAATCATTTGGTGATAATTCACAAGTAGCCCATTAATGTGATTGACACTCTAAGGATGTTATGTATCTTAAATAAGGACATAATATAAATGGGAGATCCTAAGAAAATGTGAATTGTGAATACTTTCATTGCATTCTATATTCAAGTACTTGCCCTTATTTGTATTTGTTGGGCTTGCAGAATGAGAATGCTAAGGGACTTTTAAGATATTAGTTTGAATAATGAAATTTATTTCAAAATGATGTTGTCTTGATGAAATGATATGGTTGAGCTTGATATGCTAGCAAGGCTTACTAGTTTGAAGATGTGTATTCCCTTTTTGGGCAAATAACAAACCAAAGGCTCAAGTCATCTTTTTGGCCCCAACAACTTAATGATGGTGTCCATAAGAATTATTTTGGGGAAAGATTTAATATCTTCCATTGACAAGCAATAAAGTTAATATTAATATCTCATCTTAGTTTAACACTTTATTGTTGGATTTGGGAAAACAAAAAGTGGCGGTCTTGGCTCTTTTGAAGGATCTAATTCATTCTACACTTATGGATGGTTTGGAGGATGTCATCCTAGTTACTAGACTTGGTGTGGGAATAACTAATATTGAAAATACCATTAAATTTCTAGAGAAGGGTGATGGAGTCATTTATCACCTTTTAAATGCAAAATACATTAAACATCCATTCAACAACATCACCCCAAAGTTGTGAACTGAGTATGACTTCCTAATGAAATTCATCAACATGGAAATGGCATAAGATGTGAAGTGGATGTAAGATTTTACAAAATCTTGGTTTTTGATGAACTAAAGAAGCCTAGGAATTAGTCTTGCATCTTATAACTTTGTAATCATGATTCTTTTTGCATGTTATTTTTGTTCCATGGGCATAATGGATGTCACATGTGGGAATTGGATTGATAATTGGCTTTATTTCTCAAGTTGTTTTGGATAATTTAGTACTCATGTAAATTTTAATGTCAATTAATATAATACAAATAGCAACACAATGTTATAATTTGTTGATTAATTTTTTTTAATGAATTAATATGAGCTTTATGAAAAAAATTCAAAAATGATATTTCTTGGATATTTTAAAGATAATAATATTCAAGAAATGTATAATAATTCATCAATATATTAAATTATATAATGGAATTCTTACATTTGGATTGTAAAGGTTGACAATGGAAACAATGTCGTAATTATCAAGTCATAGGTGATCACTTTCAAGCCATAGTATTTGTAATTGTAGCAAATTAAATATATATATATATATATATATATATTTAGGTGAATTTTTTTTTTTGATTGGTAAGAGGCCGAAGCCATGATTAATTATTAAGCGCTTGAGTAGATTCAAACCCAAGACCTCCTAGATAAGAGTCTCACAATTTACCATTGTGTTGTAGGCTATTGCCTAGTTTTAGGTGATTATTATAATGGCTAACATTATATATTTTTGTCCTCCTTTTATGTTTTATGTTTTATGTTTTATGTTTTTGAAGTTTCCGATGTATATTGGCTTGTGTATAAGATGAGATATATCAAGTGATAATAAGAAAATAACATCATTTGATCATATTTCTATTATCTCTTATCTTGATGAGTTAATTTTGATCCTTACATTTATTATTCATGCTTTGATTCAAATTCCATGATGAGTAGTTCAAATTACACATTATCTGGTGTATTGAAGGGTGAACCGAAGTCTAAATGAATTGTATAAGAAGTAGTAATAAAAATCAAAAGAAGAGAAAATCTAGAACATTATTAAATAAATTTTAGATCATTAATAGAGGATAATGCACTATGTGTTTGCTTATTTTTAACTTTGGTTCATCGTCATTCAGCCAATCTATTGAGGGTCTAACTAAATAATGTAAAAGAGAATAAATTAACCTTCTCTCTAAAAGAGAAAGTGTCAAAATAAATGTTGATTTAGAAAGTGAAAAAAGTTATGTAAATTTTCTAACTTTACTAGACTTGAGCTCATGGATGTTATTCAAATTCCTTCATTCATTCATCTATGAAAAAAATGATGAGTTGAATCTCTGAGGGAAAATATTGACTACTCTCTAGGCTATTGACCTACTCTCTAGGCTCTAAAATTATTGCTTGACTTAGGATAGGGATGATGATTATTGATTCATTCAATTGTTTAATCTGATTGTTTATTTTTTCATTGTAAATAATTTTCAATGTTTAACTCTTAGATTTTATTACAATAATGAGAAGAGAAGATAGTTCTAGAGACAACCTTGTAATTGAGCACCTAAATTCACACTTCTCAAAACCATACATATAAATCTCAAATCACTTTTTATTTTTTTCTAACTTATTTGGCATGTCTCTTTCTCACACCTAAGGTTTTAGAGCCACATCATCAAATATGATGTCCCATGAACATACTTTTTGTTAAGATGTCCAAATAGCTCAAAAAGGTGAAACCAATAGTTGTGCAAAAGGTAGACCCATACTTTTACACCAATCTAGTAGGGTAAATGATCCACTAGTCATCCAAGCTAACTTCACACACCTACAGTTCCTAATCCATATGCTGAATTTTTTTTAGTTTTTCAATGAACCTTTGTAGGTGAGTGAAGAGCTTAAAGCTAACCTTTCAACTTTCCTACATTTACAAAGCTCTCTGTAGAACTCATAGTGCAAGGTGGTCTAAAAGTGCCATTTTAAAAATGTTCACCTAGAACCCATTATGTTCACCCCCAATAGCCACTCTAAAAATAATTACTTTTTGTACAAATGAACTAATTAGAAACCAAGAAAGCTAAAAAATGATCAACTATTAGTGCATGTGTGATTGGTTATTACTACATATGCTATCAAATTCAGGGCTTTTCATAAGCAATAATTAGGGTTATAGGTAATGATAGGATTTGGTGGTAGTACAAACATGGGTGACAATTGGCTTGTTTCCCCTATTACATAATTGTTATTTTTTACAACTACAATATAGATCTCATCTAGTTATCATTGACAACAACAACTTCAAAGTAACCCTATTGGTATAATGAAGTAAAAAAATGAACAATTAAATTCACAAATGTGTATGTTAAATTAACAACTACTAGGGGAAACAACCCAGTAGCTACCCATGCTAACTTTATGCACCTACAACTCCTAATCCATATATCAAAATTTGTAGACTTTTATGGTAACCTTTATAAGTGAGTAAAGAGCTTAAAGGCTAACCTTTCATCTTTCCCACATTAGTGAACCTTTTTGTAGAACTCAGAGAGTGCGAGGTGGCCTAAAAGTGTCATTTTAAAATGTCCACCCAATACCCACCACTAAGACCCCTCAATAGCCATTATAGTACTTTTTGCACAAATGGACCAATCAAAAACTAAGAAAACTAAAAAATGATCAACTAGTAGTACATGTGTGATAGACTATTAGTACCTTTTTACGATGGTAATTGGAGGGAAAAGATAGTGGTAATTGTGGGTCTGGACTATTAGAGTGGGGTTGTCGTTGCACCAAAAACCAATCTGTCAATGCTTGATACAACCACTCAACTTATAGTACACAAGAGGGAGTTAAGCCCTTGTCACGAATCATGAGGGGAGCGCTGAACAAATTTCTAACAATCTCCTCCAAAGTGTTACTCGAGGGTCTAAGGATTTGAACCTGTGACCAAGCTTTGATACCATGTAACACCCCGCCAAGGGATCCAAAAGAACAAACCTAAAGTTTTACTAATTTTTCCAAAAAAAAAATTTTTAAAAGAATAACATGTACAACAATCATAAAGTAGTGGAAGAAATAACATACAATCATACAATAATAAAACCTAACAGATTACATTCCTTAAGGATCCCAAGATGTTGAGTCACATTTAAATTTAAATAATAATAAGTCTAATAAATAACACACCCACATAAAAGAATAACTGCAAGTCCAAATCCATCTAAATAGTATACATTTGTTTTGAATTTCAATTGGCAATAAAATTTGGAATGCAGAATCATCCACTATACATGTCACATGGTATGAAACATTGAAAGAATATACATTTATAAAAATAGATTACATCATTCCTTTTGGATCCATGAAGTAAAGTACAATGTAATAAATAAAACCATCCACCATAAAGATATAATCAACCATCATAATACACAAAGATAGAATGAAAGGAAAAGCAGAATAAGGAACTCCAAACACGACATGTATGGATGGATCTTAGTGGTAAAAGTAAAAAGCACTACCACCCAACCTCGTGGTAACTAAAAAGGTCCACTCCCACTGCACTGAGGAGATAGTCTCAAGTCCCAAATAGGATACCAATCCCAAAATAAAAAGTAATATCTATGTCAACGAAATCCCTAAAAGTAATCTGACTCAAAGGTTCCAAGATAAATCGACATCTAGACATAGAGGAAAACAAAGACACATAAGAAATCTATACTGCTAGTGGGAAAGTGTCATTGCAAAACCAACTCTAGGGTTACATGGCTAGTCTTTTAATCCTTTAGCCCCCTAGTGACTCTATGTGGCACTAATATCCTTTCGTACTAACAAGGCATACTAACGATACATGGTCGCAACCAAGCACCCTCTCTACTCCCATCCTAGTTTGTACTATCACTCAAGGCATGGGCGAGGAAATACAAAGACTCTTATTAGTTTCATTTTACTCTCATTTAGTGTAGTTTTTTCACTTATTAAACAACTTACAATGAGTTACCCTAGTAGCCAATTTGGGCCCCAGCCTCCATTGCAAGCCACTTCCTAACTTAACATACAGATTACCTACCTTAGGCTCATAAAAGTAAATCAAAGAATCACAATTTTTACCTCAGCCCTATACAATTGACTGGAAAGCATCAAAAGAGAATCCACAATAACACCTTAGTTCTTCACAAGCAACTAGAAAGCATCCCAATAATGATTGATCGAAGACTCAAAGGTTAAGTCAAATATGTCATACCATTCATCTCAGTTTCACACAAGAACACTAAAAAACAAATACAAATAGTAGATCCAAACTCATAATAGAGCATACCAAACACATTACCATGGTTGAGTTTAAAAAATCAAGATCAAATCATCATAATATCACAAACACAAAACTCCCAAGCCTCTAGTAACATCTTAAAACTGGTCAACACTCTCTAGTCAACCCAAACCCAAAACATAAGACAACATACAGTTAACAGTGTAGTTCCATAGTTTTGTTTGATTTTGAAGATGCACAATCTAAGTTAACAGTAAGGTTAAGTTTCTGTTTAACGTAAGTTTTTGAATATATGAATTTTATAGTTTACCCTTACAAATTAACCCATTCTCGTTTTAGAATAATTTGCACAATATACCCTTAACTCATGAAATAATCATTAATTCATTATTTTAATGATTAATGATTATTTAAATAAAATAATTAAAATTTTATAAAAAATCAAAATCATTAATTAATTTCATAATTAATAAATTTATACTTTATTAAATAATATTTATCATTAATAAAAAACTTAATTAAACTTCATTTAATTAAATTCAACTAATAATTATAAAAGAACTATATTAATATATTAAAAAAAGCTCTGCTCTGCAAATATGATGAACATTATGAAGAACCCAAAAAAAGCAAGAAATACAACCGCTCTTATATGCAGGCCTCCTACAAACCACAAAATGAATCAATATCAAACAACGAGGGTAAGCGCCCTATACGTTAAAAACCAATTTGAAGCACCTTCCACATCTAGGAAGAACATCAATCTTGCAAAAAACCAAAAAAATCAACAAGCTTTGAAACCCTAATCAGGTTTCATGCAGAACGAAATGCCATCATCCACAAAAAACAAAATAACAGCAATGAAAATGGATAGAAGATCGTCCAAAATAGAAAGAAGTGCAAGCAAGATGGAAAAAAACAAATTTCAAAACCATACACCACGATCAAAGGTCTAGATCAATGATTGAAGAATCAAGAGGTCTTTTTCAAAAAAACCAAATACACCAATGGAGTAAATGAAAAGTCCTCACCAATGCAAAGAAAATACAAAAAGAAAACTTTTCAACCCACCTACATCTCTGAACCCAATAATATACCTTTAGGTTTTTCACCATCTCGACCACGGGTCTCAGTAGATAGGCATTAAACATATGCAACTATACTATAAAATTATACAAGAAAACAAACTCAGCAAGGAACAAAGACATCCTCATCGTCAATATATATTAAACAATCAAAGTGAAGGCTTAAACTCTAATCAAAACAATTCAACCAAAGTAGACAACATCGACACTATAATCATTAGCAATAAATATAGTGAAGCAAAATGGTAGGAGTGCTCTAAGAAAGGTATTCATGCATATTGAATGGATCAACAAAATACAGAAACAAACTGGAGTGGAATCTAGCAAAAATATGTGGAGCAAAGGTAAGTAACATAACTCCTCATGCAAATCAATATTGGTTTCTACAATGTCATGATACTAAATTTAGAAAAGAACTATTTAGAATTATCAAATTATTTTTACAAAGGGCATCATATAATTTTTTTTAGCATGGCAGCCCAATTTCAATGAAAATTATACAAAAATAGGCAATTAAATGGATGGAATGTGCAAACATACCAATAGAATTAAATGACACCCACACTATAAGAAGAATAGGACATTCTTTATGAACTTTAATAGGATTTGAAGTTAATAAATCTAAAACTAATAGGATAAGATTCTTAGTAAAAATAGAACAAAGTGAATAAGTAAATAGGAAGATTATAACAAATAGATCAATATACAAATTAATCTTTACTGAATAGGAGAAATAAATAAAATCATAAGAACAGACTTTAATAGCATAAACATCAAGAATAACTTAAAGAAAATACAAAGGGCACGCAGGACAAGGGAAGGAAAAGTAGAAGGAAACAAGGAGAAAAGAACAATGGAAAAAAAGAGAAACCAAGATGTGGAGAAAACAAAGATAGGTCAAGAAGCCCAAAAGGAAAAGTTAGGGAGAGAAGAAGAGGTAGAATATAAATGGACAAAAAATACAAATTATCAACATTCTTTAGAAAAATACAGAAACTGTAAAGATTGCAGATTAGAGAAGGATTCAATAGAAGAGATAGAGATCAATGTTAAAAAATTAAATATGCTTTCCCATGAGATACCACTCTACAAAATGATCTAGAAGACCAATATATCATAGCAAAAGCCAACCATAAAAAATATAAAGGTAAAGTTGTTTTGAAAATAGACTTAGAAAAAAGAGGTAATACAGAAAACAAATCATTAGAAAAAGAGACAAAAATGAAATAGGAAGGAAAAAATAGCAAAAATTAGTTAGAAATAGGGATTAATAGAGAAATGGAGTTAGAGGATGAAGTGAATCAAGAACAAAATCAAATTCTTGAGAAGAATGATTAGAGCCCTAATATTCTGCCAATAGAATCAACCCAATGGAGCAATGCTACCATTAGGGAAAAAAAGCAAAAAGAAGAGCTACAAATTTTGGCAGACACTAAGCAATGGAAAGGACATGTTTGATCAAGACAAAGAAGAAACAATAAGGGTTGAAAATAGAGGAGAGATAGAGATATTGACACCGGTAGATATTGAAAAAATATCCTTAGAAATAGAGCAGATGAGTAAACAAACAAGCACACAAGGAGAAGAACAGGAAAATCAAAGAGAAGAATACTCAATATGGAAAGATTTTGGAACTATGGTGGAAAGCTCTAACTGGGAAGAAGGAACAAAGAAACAAAGAATGGAGGAAGAAGGTAAAAATCTAGAAGCAAAAGATTATCAAATGAACAACCAATTAATTAAAAAAGTTTTAGCAAAGGATGACCAGGAAATAGAAGATTCAGAAATTGCAAAAAGAGTAAAAAATCAACTAAATTTGGAAAAATTGGGTATATCCATTAACCAGGAAGGGTTAAAGATACCCAATTGTGGAAAACAAAAATAGAAACGATGATGAAAATCATTAAAGGAACTCAAGGAGGCAATAGGACAAGCAAAGGAACAAACTAAGATTATAGAAATTCTACAAGGCAGGAAGGGAAAGAACCTTCCCAAGGATTAATGAGAATCGCTACATGGAATGCTAGGGGCCTAAATGCCCCTAGCAAGAAATGCTTATTAAAGCATAATCTAACACTATTTGACACAAAAATCCTATTAATTCAAGAAACAAAATTAAATAAAGAAGAAGGCTTAAAGTTAGGACAGAAACTAGGAACTTGGAAATCAGAATTTAAATCATTATAGGGAGCCTCAAGAGGACTAGGAATAATATGGATAACCAAAAGGTTAATCTAGAATGTATAACCTCTAATTATAATTGGATGGAAACAAAGTTTCCAGCACAAAAACTAATCTCTAAATGACAGTAATAAATGTCTATGGGCCTACACAAACACTAGACAAATTAGCAGTATGAAATGTGATCAACATATTTCTCAACACACTATAGAATGAGAACATTATTATGGGAGGAGACTTTAAATGCAATATTAAAAAGAGATGAAAAATATGGCGGGATCTAGACAATATCTAGAGCCATAGAAGAGTTCAGAGAATGGACATAAATGAACTCTCTCATAGATATTCCAACAAAAAATGGAGTATACACATGGAATAATAGAAGGAAAGACTTCAATTGCATAGCAGAAATATTGGATAGATTCTTCTTTAAATGAGAGCTAAGTAATCTAGATAGAGAAATCAGTGCATAAATACTACCAATGGCAAGATCAGATCACTTCCTGGTTAAAATGGAAATTAAGGAACAGGATAAGCCTAGCCAAAACCCATTTAAATGTGGAAAATATGGTTTATGGACAATGACTTTATGAATAATATTAAAAACTAGTGGCAAGAAGAACAAGTTCATGGCTCAAATTTTTTTTTCTTTGTATCCAAACTAAAAATCTTAAAAGAAAAGATCCTAAAATGGAATAAAATACAATTCAAAAACATATTTAAAGAAAAATTAGACAAAAGAGAAACTAGAAAAATTAAACAAAGAATTTATCATAAAAAGAAAGAATAATGAAACTTGAAAACTAGAAAAAAAATATCTACTAAAACAAGAAGAATTTTTAGCTAAAGAAGAGCTCTACTGGAAGCAAAAATCCAGGGAGAAATGGTTGGCAAAAGGAGATCGTAACATGAAATTTTTTCACAATAGAAAACTACACCATAGACCCTACAACAATATAACAAAAATTAAAAATACACAAGGTAAATCAATAGATAATCTAGATGAAATAGAAAATATTTTTGTGGAGTACTTTAAAGATATCATTAATAATTACAACACTTCTAATAGAATAGAACAAGAAAAAATGTTGAAAACAATACCTAAGGTGATCACATCTGACGATAATAAAGCCCTCAATAAACTATTCACATTTCAAGAAATCAAAATGACTCTCTTTAATATTAACCTAGACAAATCACTAGGATATGATGGATTCCAAGCATTCTTCTTCCAAAAATATTGGGAAATAATAGGTAAAAACTTATGGAAAGCAATGGAAGCATCTAGGAATAGAAGAACCCTTTTAGCAGAAGTCAATCACACCTTCTTAACTCTAATACCCAAGAAAAACAAGACTGAAGAACCAGGAGTCTTCAGACCTATTGCACTATGTAACATTATCTATAAAATTCTCTCAAAAGCTTTAGTTAACTGTCTCAAAAAATTTCTCCCTAAATTAATATTAGAAGAACAAACATGATTTGTACCTAGGAGATCTATTCTAGATGACATTTCTATCATTCAAGAAATAATTCATTCAACAAACAAAAATAACGAAGAATGCATGTTATTAAAATTAGATATACAAAACGCTTATGATAAAGTAGACTAGAGATTCCTATGTAAAACACTCAAAGCTTTTGGATTTTCGAAACAATGGATAAACATCATTTTTTAGTACATATCTACCCCAAAAATCTCACTCCTTATTAATGGAACTCCAAAATGATTCTTTAGTATATCTAGGGGGCTCCAACAAGGTGACCCCATATCCCTCTTTCTTTTTATCATCATGGCAGAATCTTTTGGAAGACTAATTAAAACAACACAACTTCAAAATAAAATTAAAGGGGTAAAGGTCACCAAAAATGTGGATTACACCACACATCAAAAATTCACTGATAATATAATACTAACTAGAGCAAACTAAGAAAGAGATGAACTATTTTAAAATAATTCTAAACAATTATACAAAAGCCTTAGGTCAAAAACTCAATGTAGAAAAATCTGAAATCTTCTTCTTAAACACAATAGTAGATAAAGAAGAATATATATGCAAAAAAAAAAGATTTAAAAGGGCACCTTCCCACTTAAATATCTAGGAATATATCTAGAAAAAGGTAATAAAAATAATCAAGGATGGGAACAAACTTTGGAAAAAATAGACAATCAGACAGAAGCCTGGAAAGGGAAATGGCTGACTAAGGCTGGCAGAGCAACAAAAATTAAAGCCATGCTATCAAATATACCTACTTATCAACTCTCGTGTCTACAATTACCTAAGAGCATAAATTAGAAAATTGAAAAGAAATTGAGAGATTTCTTTTGGAATGGTTTAGAAGACAAAAAGAAGGCATCATTAATCAAATGGAAAAAAATATGTAGGCCTAAATAAGCAAGAGAATTCGTGCATCTAATAGCACTTCACTATTTAGAACTAGGAACCCTCCCAGAGGTTTTGCAGCATGAAATTTCTTAATGATGTGTTGTCCCCTCATAATTGAATATACGACATGAGATATAGGTAAAGGTGATAAAGCATTATTTTGGGAAGACTCTTGGAATGGGTGTCCCCCCTTGACCACTCTAATGTAACCCATAATGCTAAAATTCACTTACAAACAATCTGGGGTACTAAGGTAGAAGATTATATTCAATTGATTCAATCCAACGAAGAACTTACTAGGAATGGAAATCCTTAGTCAATTGTGGTCTCAACCAGACAGATCAGGAGATCCTAGAAAATATCTTTAAAGATCATCTAGTCAAAGTCAACAATAAGGAGGATAGACTTATCTAGGTAGCATCTAAAGATGGAAGTTATAAAGTGAAAGAAGGATATAAACAAATTATAAGTTCGCAAATATGGGAAGCAATAAAAATCTCGATGAACCTCTGTTGGGATCCAATAGGGCTTCCCAAAGTAGGCATCTTCCTATGGGTAGCTATCTAAAAAAGAATCCTAACAGCGGACAGAATTAGAAAAATGGGATTTGAGGCCCATAGAGATGTACTCTTTGTAAAGAAGAATCAAAAACAACATAGCATCTTCTTTACCAATGCAAATTTGTGAAGGAATGCTGGATATGGCTCAAATCAAAACTAAATTGGACAACCCCTCTACTGGAAAAATGGCAAGACCATTTGATAGGGTGGAAAAAATAAGAAAATAATAAAGTTTATGGAAAAATTTGGAGCATTACTCTAGCAATACTAATTTGGGAGATATGGAAAGAAAGAAATAGACAAATATTTAGAATGAAGAACTCAACACTCTATCCCTTTGTAAAAAAATTGAGGCTAACATTGTGGAGGTCATAAATTGTGATCTAAGAAAAAATTTGAAAGAAGAAGGATCATTCACAAAGTGGGATGCTGAAATTAAAAAGAACTAGAAACATCTAATCAATCCACCCCTCACATATAAGAGGGATAACAGAGCAACTAGAAAAGAATGCAAATGGGAACCACCACCAAAAGGCTGGAAGAAATTGAATTTCGATGGAGCCTCTAGAGGCAATCCTAAAAAGGCAGGAATAGGGTGTATAGTCAGGGAAGAATCTGGAAACTGGCTAGCAAAAAGAGAAAAGCCTCTGGGAGTAGCATCTAATAATATGGTAGAACTAGAAGCAATAGAAGAAGGACTAAAACTCTGTATCAATTGGAAAATCAATAAAATTATAATCGAAGGAGACTCACAAATAGTCCTAAATGCACCCAGGAAAGGGAAAACTCCAAACTAGATATTAAATTCCCAACTAGAAGAAACCATAAAATTATTGGAAGGATTTGAAGAAATTAGATTTTCTCATATATTTAGAGAAGGAAACACTGAAGCAGATAGTTTAGCAAACAAAGGTACAGATGGAGAAAACATATCAACATTTAATCATAGCCAATTAAAGATAATTATTCTAACGTTATATCCCCTATTGTCATCCCCTTTGACTCTTGGATTCATGATTATCCCTATTGATGCAAATCTTGGTTCATGTATCTCTGCAAATCTAAATTTGCTCCTCAGTTATATCGTGACTAAAAACATCATATTAATAATGATCTCGAGTGGAGGATAATCATTCAAATGCATGAAGATGGCATCACCACCCATTTTTCTAGATCATTCCCTTCTGTTATTATATTAATACGGGTCGGTTTTACCATTTTTGCATTCACCCCACCTCATTTGAATTAGGTTATGTGTTGCCCCCACACAAATTGCTTGTATCATGCTTATGAAAATAGAACCATGATCTTCTATCGTTTAGTTAAACCTGAAAGATGGAATCAACTATTGCTACCCATATATGACATGAGTAGGGTTATAGTTAGTAAGGTTTTGGGGGAAGGTGTTTTAAACTATGATTATTCATGGCACACTAACAATGATATCCTAGGGTTACGAATTAGATGCCTAGCTAGGGCTAAAGTAGAAAAATGGGACATCATTGGAATCTGTTATAATCTTTTTTACCTAATCTAGCTATTAGGTTTAGAGGAAGTGGTTTTTAACATTGATGAAAAACTCAAAATCCCACTGCCTGAAGCTTACATGGAACATCAACTAGGTAGCCCTGAACTCGCTAATGGCCCTAAGCGCCCCTGCTTGGTAGTTAGAGATAAAATTCTCTTCTTCCAAGAATGGTTGAGGATGGAGGCTAGTGTGCAATTCCTACTGTGATGGAGAATCATTAAAGAGGACCTAGCAAGAGAGTGGCTCATGACTTATCTGTAGGCCTTCAACACATATATTCACTCGGATGTGGATTTCTCAAACCTGGAACCTGTTGAGTTCTGCCTCCCAAACTTTGACAAATTTAGAAAAATGAGGAATACTACAAATTCACACCTGGCTCTAGGTTTAAAAACATCCAGGAAGCCTCAGAGATCATTATGGTCTTCAAGAAGTAGACTTAAGAAGTTTAGCCAGGATTTTGGGCTTGCCTTTCATTTTTCTCTGCTTTGGTTTTTTCTCCCTATCTCTTCATAGTAATGGGTTGGTATCATTGTTTTACTACTTAGGGTATTTTAGGTATTGCCCTGCTGCATTTTCCCTAGGTAGCTTATAGAATTTATAAAGTAAAGGGTAATAGTAGGTGTTGACTTGTTGCATTTCACCAAGGCAGCCAAAAGATTATATATAGTCTAGGGCCCTTTCAAAATTTATTGAAGTATGGCAAGCTTAATTATGTAAATTTCTATTCATATTTATACTAAACCCTTATCTTATATAATCTCATTTCGAATTTTGATGGTGATGCAGGAGCATCCAGAGGTATAAGGGCAATCCTGTGTCACCCAAAAAAATGTACTTAGACTTAGTTTCTGTTTCATGTCTTTACATTTTTGGATACCCATTTGGGTCAAATAAAAGTTCCAACTCTCACAGTTCAACTATCAGTGTGCTAAAAAATCCCAAAAAAATAGGAGCATGCAATTTGGTCATCATTTTGGTGACCTAGAAGGTGTGAATTGGCCAGATGAATGTAATTGTGATTTAGAGCATTCTAGAAAAAGAATCAGGTCAAAAGGCCCCACGGTTTGAAAGTTATTACAGTTTTTCAGGTTTTGGAGACCTCCTAAGAATGCTTCAAAGTCAGGTTAGGGGCATTAAATGACCTCAAAAAGGGCCAAAAAATGGGGGACAAGTGACGCTTGTCCATAGGGCTATAGAGCGCTTCGAGAGCTTTCCAGAAATGTAAACAGTTCGTCAATCGGAGCTACGGTTCAAAAGTTATGCCTCCCGAAAGTTCGGTTACCGTTTCTAGATTCTTTTAGATTTGTGCCAACTTCTATTGCAGCTTCTAGAACCTTCTATTTGGTTGGTGGATGCCTACTAGCACTTTCTAGAATGTACTCCTAGTTCTTAACCCTCTGGGGTCTATTTAAGGAGATTTCTGGCATTGTAAAAGGTAGTTTGGAGTGGAGTTTGAGAGGAGGTACTGTAAGGAGAAACTATCTCCAGATTTATGCTAATGTAAGCCCTTAGGGCATGTTTTAAAGTTTGTTTTCTTGTACTGTTGTACTAGCTTATTTTCTTAGTTAATATAATTTTCCCTTTTCTGTTGTGTCCATTTTGTTCTAGGGTCATGTCCCCATCAAGTGGTATCAGAGCTGGTATTCCTGAGTGTGTAGACAGAGTGCCGACTGTGAGGCAGTTTGCACCAAGACTGTGTGGTTGTGGGTTTGAGTTAGCAGATGCCTCCACGAAGAGAGCGTGGTGGAAGGGCTAGAGCTATTAATACTGAGGAGGTTAGAGCCCTCCAAAGGCAGGTACATGCATTGCAAGAGGAGCTCCTTAGAGGAGCAAATGTTGCAGGAGGTGACGACAGTGAGGATGACAATGAAGAAGAAGTAATGGGACCAAAAGAGGAATTTGACGGAGAAGTTCTGAATCATGTAGAGGAAAGGCTTTTTAGGGCCATTACTAAGTTTGGGAAAAGACCCACAATTGAAGTGGGTGTATTTCCAGGAAATCTGAAACCAGATGAGTTGATCGATTGGATCAATGAACTGGAAGAATACTTTGAGTATGAGGATATCATGGACCCAGATAGGGTTAAGTTTGCAAAGGCCAAACTGAAAGGCCATGCCAAAATTTGGTGGCAAGAGGTCCAATTGGAAAGAAACAGAAGAGGAAAGGAGAAGATCACAAGATGGGATCACATGGTGGACAAATTGAAGAAGCAGTTCATTCCTGTAGACTACAAGCTTGATTTGTTTAAGAAGATGCATGGGTTAAAGCAAGCAGGAAGATCAGTCCAAGAATATAAAGAGGAATTTTACCAACTCTTGATTAGAGCGGGACATGTAGAAGCAAATAAGGAGAAGGTTTCTCATTATATTAGTGGGTTGTGACCTAGCATCCAAGAGGAATTAAGTCTGGTAAGAATTGTAGACACCTAAAAATCCTTTAAAAAATAAAGTATTTTTATTTTTTGAAAAAATACCTGATGACATCATCATTTATTAATTAATTAATTAATTAATTTTTATGCCATTAAATCCCTTTATCTTAATTAAAAATATTTAATTAAGGAATCCCTCCCAAAAATGTTTAAATCTTATTTAAACATTATTTCCTTATTTATTAATTATTTAATTAATAAGTTGACCAAAAATCCTAAAATAAATAAAAAAATTATTTTTTGCTCAAAACTTGGCCAATTTCCTTATGACCAATAACCTCTTCCAAAATCTTCTAATCCTTCTTTAATTTTGATTAAAGGCTAATCCCATCATTTCCTACCCCTAATCCCAACTCAAAATATTTAATTAAGATTAAATATTAATCCTCATGTTTATTAAAAAAGTTTTAATAAATATCTCCTCAACCCAAACCCTTGAAATAAATAAAACTTTATTTATTTCCTAAAAATCTAATTTATCCTCATCCTAAGAAGTTCTAGACTCTTCTAGAAAGTCTTCATCCTCATCCTAGGAAATTCTAGACTATTCTAGAAAGTGTTTATCCTCATCCAAAGTCTAGACTCTTCTAGAAGATGTCTTTAAACCTAATCGTAATCCCCTCCTAACCTTGTCACATTCCCTAAACATGGGTTAAAACTTACTAACCCAAGCCAAAGTTAACAAATATCTCCTCCTTCACCCACCCTCATTAAATGCCATCCACTTTCCTATCCCTAAGCTAATCCTAAACCATCCTAATCCATCCTCTAATCATTTGCACAAGCCTAAACAAGCTTAAAACCTTCCTAATCAAGTCCAAGTCGAAATTGCTCTCATCACCCTCAAAATATCTCAACCATAAAACTTTATGAAGTCCACTAGGTCATAAATGACTCTTACAAGCCCTTTTATTGCTCTTACAAGTCATTATGAGGGTCTTTATGAAAATTTTATCCCTTGAGCCTCCTTTGTTGACTCATCCTTCCCCTTTCCTCCATCCTCTCACCATGTGACATGTGTCACTCCTTGATTGGCTATAAGGAAGCACAATCCATGTACTCTCTTCTCATGCAATCTGAGCCCTCCATGAGCTTTTTCCCATCCTTGCATCTTAGCCCTCAATCCCTCAAGCCTCTTGCCTATAAATTGGATCCTTCCCCTTTGCAAAATAACACAATCCATGAAGTAGAGTCATAATGCCATTTTGAGAAGCCATTTTACATCAAAACCATACACTCACACCCAAATTCCAACTCCATTTGAAGCCCTTTTTGAAGCATAAGCTTGAGCATACATCCTATCTATTTAGACAAAGCTATTCAACAAGAGAGCTTCTCATTGAGAGAGCCCATTAATGGCTCATATTCTCAATTGAGAGCTCATCTCAATCTATCTTGAAGTTTATGAATTTTTTTTAGTTTGTAGAAGCTTTATTTAAATTTGGTTTCTATTAGCATACTAACATTGCTCATATACATTTTGGCACGCCCGGTGGGACCCCACATGGGTCATCTTCATTAGCTTTTTTAGTCAAGTTTTGTATGTCATTTGCTAATTTTGGCTAATTTTTCTTGTTTTTGTGATTAGTAGGATTGTATAAATTGGCTTTGTAGGTCCACATGAGCATGAAGAAGACAAAGGAACTCATAGTCTATCTCATAGTATTTGCAGATTTTTTAAGCTTATAGGTGGACAAAACACTTGGAATTCTTCTTCCTCTTCTTGTCTATATTCTTCTTATTCCATCTACTTCTTCTTCTTCTTCTTGTGGGAGATCTTGGCCATTTTTTTTAAGGAAGCAAAATCATACAAACTTCTTTTTAGTGCTTAAAATGAACCCCCAAATCATACTTAAATCCATTTAAAAATTAAAAATTTGCAAAAAAAAAAAAAAAAAAACTTTTAACAAATGAAACTAAACCAATCCAATCATTTGCATCCTTGCAACATCAAGGTTTTAGATGCATTCATGCAAAGTTAGGAACACTTCATTTTTGGGAATTTACAAAGAACTTCAAGTTTCCATTTCAAAAGGTTCAAAATCAACACTAAGTGCACACTAAAATCTAAATCAAACTCAAAGCATCAATCAAGGATAAAATGAACCTCATTTGCAAATATTTTAAAGTTCTTTTAAAAATCTCATGAAAACTAAGAGTCCTAAATGGTTGCCAAAAATTGTCCTAAAAGCTTTGTTATTTGTTCCAAACAAATGTCTTGTTGCAAAATCTTGAATATTTCTTAGGTTATTCATGCATCAAAACAATCTAGGAATATCATTTTTGGGCTTAAAATATGCAAACTAGAACACAAAATCTTGAATGGAAACCAAAGTCCAAAGAGTCATTTTCACTTTTGAGTCCAAAACAATCTTGAATGATCTAAGGTTAAAACAAAGCACTTCAAAGTTCTTAAAACAACACACAAAATCTCAATCTTGAATGCTCAAAAGAAAACACTTGAATGTTTAACCACTTGTCTTTGAATGCATGTTGCTAAAATCACTCTTGAATGCCATGGATTAAAATCAAATTTTCCTTGAATGCATTGGTTGCAATCTCAGCGCCATTTATGGGGATGGGTCTACTTGAAAAAGGTGTTAAATGTTCCACAATCTAACTTACTCACTTGGTCTTTGAATGTTTGCTTTAACTTTATCAAAATTCTTAAATGATCAAAACTCTAGATTAAATCGATCACACTTCAAGTTTGAGCACTAAAATTGAACAACAACTGACGTGGAGAGCCTCCGGGCGCACGCTTGAAATCAAATCTCACACACTTTTGTTTTGGGCTTAAAACAAACTCACACTCAATCTTGAATGCCTTAAAGAAAATTAACCGATACTTGACATGGAGGGCCTCTGGGCGCGCGAGTTTTCTTTTGTTGACCCTAACTCTTCTTATTGTTTGCATTCTTCGATCGATTTACTTTTGTTGGCACTTCAAGTTGGAATTGAACATTGTCTCTTAAACATGAGTGCTTGCAAAGTCTAGATTAGCACACATAAGAGTTAGTTGGTAAAAGAACAAGCGTGTTTTTTAGCCCAAGGTCATCCAAGTCTTCTCTCCCCTTGTCATCTTTTGAGGCCATCTTGGGTGCATAAGATTAGGATCCAAAACCTTGTTTCTTTTTAGGAGGCCTGCTTGGGGATTTCATCACCCCTTGGATGACCTCAACTCCAGCGTTCTGGCGGAGTATAAGAATCGGGAGGTGAACCGAAAGACACCTCTCTTGGGATCAAAATTTTGTCACTCGGGCTAAGCCTCAAGGAACTTTATACCCTTGAGAAGTGAAAGAGGAGAAGTGGGTTACCGCTCCTCTCGGCTGTGTGACATCTTTTTGGTCTCATCTACGGATTTGGGCCTCACGTACCTTGGGTATATCGAGGACTCCTTAGCTAAACCAATTGTCAGCCTTGTAGACAACCATCTAGGATGTTAATGTGTTTGAGGTGACTGATCGAAACATTTGTAGAACATACACACTCCTCGGCACAAGTATCACTTTCTGAGAATCAAAAACTTCTATCTGGTTGTTTCTATCTATTGCTTGATCTTTTATTTGTTGAATGAATGTTTGCCAAACTTGGTCAATCCTAGCTTAGGGCATACTTAGCGTAGTCACTGCCTATTCCAGAAGTTGAACGAGTTGAAGCAAAACAACCAAGATATCTCAAAGCCAAGCAGATTTAGGAATTGATGTCAGAGCAACCCAAACCCAAACAGAAGTTCCACAAAGTTAAACTCAAACCATCTCTAGCATACCAAGAACTTTCAGCCAAGAGAAAAGAAATAACACCAAGCCCACGAATTGCCAAACTCCACAAAGCAGAGGACAAAGCTACTGACGAAGCACTTCAAGAGGCCTGGTTAGAGTGCAACATCAAATTTAGCCAACATCCAGGAGTTAATCCTGCTTATGCCTTACCAACTAGGCATGATTTCTATGATTAGACACTCTTGTTTCTCCACATCTTCTTGGATAAGCTTCACTTTAGAGTCATCTTTGTAGAAAATCCAGCCATCTCAGGTTATCCCCTTAAGCATTATTAGCTCATCCATCTCATTTAGAATCAAACCATCTAGCCAGCAATCAAAACCTCACATCCAAGCCTTCAAAATTGTTGTCACTTTTGCCAAAAGTTTGCCACTCCTAAAATCTTCCAAATCCATCAATCTCACCAAGGTTATCCCTTTGACAGAGCTTTGTCTAGGCTAATCTAGCTTTGTCACTTGTTATCCCTCATCACCTTGAGCTAAAGGTTGGGATCCACAAGTGGTCAATCTCGTGTTCTTCCTAAAGGATCATCAGTCTATCCTTAAGTTGACACAATCACCACCAAGCTTGCACATAGGAAAGCAGACCTTTTGTGCTTTGGCAACATATCTTTGAAGTTAGAATCTCCAACCCAATCCTCCTTAGGTTTTGTCATATAGCTTTGCCTTAACCTAGGAAATCATTTGCATAGAGAAGCCTTCCCCCTTTTGCATCCATCAGCATTATTGCATCTCATCCCTAGGAGCATTTTTCATGCCACCCGTCACTCGCTTAGCCAAGAAGAAAGAAACAATGGAGCCCTATCATTTGGATCGAATAGCCTCACCCCCCTTGAGCACTCAACCATCCTTCAGCCCAGAGAAAGCTATGCCATCATGTACTGACATTGAAGCTTTCATGAACCAACCAAGAAATGCAGTATTGGTAAATGCCATTATAGACAAGAACAAAGAGACAATCATGGCTAATTTTCGAAGGGAAAATGTAGGAACCTTTGACTTTGGAAGACCCCCTCCATTATCAGATCCATCTCACCCATTGTTTGGGCAGCTACCACCACCCATAGGCTCTTATGATCCAAATTATCCTCAATATATGCCAAAAGAAGAGCCTCCAGCCAATCCATATGATCCAACAGACCCAAACATACCATCATCCACCCAAGTTGAAATCTCCATGCTGCAAGCCAACCCAGCCACCACCACTCCATCCTTGGTTCATATCTCTCCGCTCCAAATCCCCTTTACCCAAAAAAGCTCACCATTCACCCCCTTCACTATTGCTACTGCTGCTTCCCAACCCAGCCTTCCAAATCCACCCATCTCCCAAATCAGTGCTAGCATCTTTGGCCAACCTCAGCAATATACAACAGGGATGCCACCCATGGGGCCAACTAATCAACCTTTCATCACCCCCAGCTTGTTCACTGCAGCCCAAAGCACAATCCCATCATTTCCATTAGGTCTTGGGAGCTCAATACCATTAGCCACAAATCTACAAGCTACTACCCTCACTCCACAAAGCTATCAAATCCCACAAGCTACTACCAATTTTCTACCAAGCTCCCAAGTGACCCCAGCCCCTGCCACCACTCTACCAAGCTTCCAAATCCAACCACAAAGCTATCAAACCCCATCAGTTCCATTCCCAAGATTTCAATTCCCACCACCTCCACCACCAACTAATCCATTAGCTCCAATTACCAACTACTTTTCAATGCCACTTCTAGGAGGTAATCCACCACCTCAGCCAACCACCAATTATTTGCAGATACCATCCCAAATGGGGGCACAACCCACATATATTGGTCAAACCCCACAAGCCCCCCGATCCTTTCCCCAAGCCTCTCAACCATCTTATACCTTACCTCCACAAAGCAATCCATTTATCCCACAGCCAGCTTATGTTCCTCAATCCCAACCTCAAATCCCATATCAACAGCAAGCCTCGCAGCACATGCAACAATATGCGCCACCTCCCCCTCAGCAACCTGTCATCCACCATGCAGCTTCCCAAACAATGTACAATCTCTATCAGCAAATCCCTCATAGCCATCCATATTCAGTGGCCCCATCCATTACATACCTACCTCAAGGCACTCCTACATTGGGGGTACCCCAGCCATCACCTATCAATTCAGAATGGGAGCAAATGAAGATAGCTCTGAAAGCCATCCAAGAAGGGAATGATCCGAAGACATTCAAGTTTGAGAATGTGTGTCCTTACCCATTTGACAGAGCCATTACCATGACACCATTTCCCAAACACTTTGAGGTACCCAAATTTGACAAATTCAGAGGAAAAGGAGACCCTGTCACACATATCAAAGAATTTTACATGCACTGCCAGGACGTAGCATACAATGATGTCTTCCTCTTGCACCTTTTTCCCAAAAGCTTGGCTGGAACAGCTCTTGAATGGTTTTATAGAATCCCCTATGGCACAATTAAAAACTTTGCTAAATTATCTGAGGCATTTGTAGCCCAATATGCCCATCTTGTTGAAATAGAGCTATCAATAGTTGATCTTGTCCACACCAAGAAAAAAGGTGGAGAAAGCCTTGCCGAATACCTGCAAAGATGGCAAACCCTTACCACCCGCATATCCTGCACCTTGCCAGAACGCCATGTGGTGAAAATGTTTATTGATAATGCCCATCCTAGCTTGGCTCACCACATGACCATGAACTGTTTGCAGACCTACAAAGATATCAAAGAGAAAGGAATGATCCTTGAGCAAGGACTCATTAAAGATGGTGTAGTCAAGATTTACAAGGAAGCCAACCAAAATCAATCACATTCCAATGACAAGTCTAGGTATTGGAACAAAAACAAGCACGTTGCAACAGATGGCGTCACTGACACCAGACATGTGAATATTGTTGGTCCTTCTCACAACCAGTCCAACCCACCATATCAACCAAAAAATCAACAAGCTATCAACTACCAACAACAGAATAACCAAAGCTATCAAAACCACAATCCAAAACCCAACTTCCAAGGGTCTAGCAATCAAGCTAATGCCATCAATGTAGCTGCAGGACAAAAGCCTAGATTCCAACCTACACCTAGAAACTATACACCCCTTGGTGAGCCATTGGATGTCATTTTTGAGAAATTAGTCAAGGAAAACCTCATCAAATTTCCTCCTACCCAGCAAGTTGACCCAAGCCAATCCAAAGCTGCATGGTACAAAGATAATGAGTACTACAAATTTCATAGGGTAAAAGGTCACACTACCCTCAGATGCATGAAACTGAAAGACTATGTGCAGGACCTCATTGATCGGAAGGAAATCACTGTTGGTGCCCAAACCTCTCCCAATGCAAGCTTACAGATTTATCAAAATGCTTTTCCTCCACACCACAACCAAAATCCTGGAAAAGCACCTATCCAAACCAACAACAACAACACCAACAACCGTCAGCCAAACCAACAGCATGGGAAGAACAATGACCACACTTCATCCTATATAGACTATGGTAGCCTTATAGGTTGTATATCTGAGAAAGAGCCTTCCATCAATGTTATCAATATCCAAGGACCAAACAATGAGTGTGCAGTCACCACTCGAAGAGCGCGATTTAACATTGCAGGCCCACCTATTACACCAACACCATCAGCTCCATCAAAAAGCTAGTACAATATCTTGGAATACCTTGGGAACATGCCAACCCAAATCTCCATTTTAGACCTTCTTCGCACTAGTCCTGTGTACAAGAACATCCTTGACAGTGTTCTCATAGAATCTCGTGTCCCTTCTGATATCAATGGTACTGATTTTCGTAATCTTGTTGGACACCTCTCATCCTCATGTGCCCTATCGTTCAAACCCACCGACATACCTGTGGTCGAGCCAGATCACACCCTTCCGCTTCGCATAGCCAACATGGTATCCAACTTTGCTGTGAAAAGAGTAATGATAGATAATGGATCAGCCTTGAAAATTTGCACCCTAAAATTCATAAAACAAGCTGGGTATACTGAGACTGATATCATCAGTGAGGTTATCACCATCAAAGCTTATGACAACTTGGAAAGAACCACAGAAGGAACTATTTTGCTGCCAATCAAGGTTGGGCCAGTCATCCAAGAGACACTCTGCCATGTTATTGATCTAAACCTACCATTTAACATCCTCCTTGGTTTCCCATGGATTCATTCCATGAAAGCCGTTCCATCCACTTACCATCAGTGCGTCAAATTTTCGCATCAAGGCATTGAGGTAACCATCCATGCCGATCCAGAACCCTTTGCTTACTGCAATGCGGTTGAAGCTTCATATACAAACCATTGCCCTAGAATTGATATCGGCACATCCATCGCCATCTCATCCCACACTTATAATGACCCAGAAACCATCCTCGCCTCTACCCTGTCTACCGTGAAGATCAATAACAAAGGTTGTGGAGAGTATAGTTTGTCAGATGCATTTGCTGTCGAGGCACTCCCACTTGATCCACATGCCCATGGATGACAAACATATCACAAAGCTAAGGAGATTCCACCTCCTCGATACAAACAGTTTGGCCCAACAACCTTTGTATCCTCGAAAATCCCTCTTCATGAGGAGCTCACTCCAGATATCAACAAATGGTTACATAAGGATGCACCTCAAAGAAATCAAGCACGCCTTGATCACTTCAGCCAAAAGTATCCCCAAGAACATAAGCTCATCACTAACAAATGGAACTATCAAGGTGGTGATCTAGGACCAGAAGAAAGAGGCATGCAGTGCCCCATCGACGCACACAAGTGGGAATCGAAGTCAGGTCTTGGCTTTGGCATACCCACAACTGGGGGCACCAATGAGAATGGTCACACTTTTTTGAACATTCACCGCAACCTTGTCGAAATCGAAGACATTCCTGAGGAAGTTGAAAAGAGAGCCTACGACGATATCCTAGACCAAATCTCCCTCTGAGACTCTGTTCTCCAAGAACTATCCATCCACCTCATTGACCTACCACTCGCCCATCCACAACTCATAGATTGGGACCAACCAAGTGTCATACACATCGATGAGTTCACATCAGAGGAGGCACTTCTAAGATTCATGGGAGCTGAAACTCCTCACAAGAAAACAAAGCCAGATTCTGCCTATATCTACAAGCTAGATCCCAAGGGGTATTTTGGAGAAAATCCCCAACCTAGTTCCGATACACCCAAAACTAGAACTAAGGTGAATCTGAGACTAGCTAAGGCAACGAAGAGAACCCCTCAGCAAGAAAATCCAGAGCCACAAGAAGAACATGAGGATTTAGCATTTCCTCCTCAAGAGAATCGACCAGAGGTGTCTTCTATTCTAATTGAGGATACTCGAGAAGTCAACATTGGTTCTTCAGAGATCCCCAGACTTGTTCACATTGCTGCATCCCTATCACAAGACCAAGCTGACCTCCTCTTTGAGGTCTTAAGAGAGAACATTGGCCGATTTGCATGGTCATATCAGGACATGCCAGGACTTGATCCAAAGCTTGTAGTTCATCATCTTGCAGTTGATCCAAAGATCAAGCCTGCCAGACAAAAGCTTAGAAAAATGCACCCCAAGGTGGCATTATTGGTCAAAGCTGAATTAGAAAGAATGTTAGCTGCTAAGGTTATCCGACCTATCGACTACTCAGAGTGGATCTCCAACATGGTCCCTGTCACTAAACCTTCCGGTGACATCAGAATCTGCACTAATTTTAGAGATCTTAACAAAGCTTGTCCAAAAGATGATTTTCCCTTACCCAACATAGATATGATTGTAGATCTTACAGCTGGACATGAAATTTTGTCCCTCATGGATGGATTTTCTGGGTATAATCAAATCAAGATTGCCGAAGAGGATCAGCATAAGACAACATTCACTACCCCTTGGGGAACCTTTTGCTACAACATGATGCCTTTTGGCCTAAAGAATGCTGGGGCTACCTATCAAAGAGCTATGACAGCCATTTTTCATGATCTCATCCATAGCATTTTGGAGGATTATGTGGATGATATCTTGGTCAAGTCTCATACCTTCATGGATCGTCTTGCTGACCTAGAGAAAGTCTTTGATAGGTTAGCCAAATATCATCTCATGCTGAATTCCAAGAAATGTTTCTTTGGGATCACATCTGGCAAGCTTCTAGGCTTCATAGTTTCTAAACGAGGTATAGAGATTGACCCCAAGAAGGTCAAGGCTATCTTAGACATGCCTCCTCCCCAGACACTGCGACAGCTTCGCTCTCTTCAAGGAAAGCTCCAATCTGTTCGACGCTTCATCTCCCAGCTTGCAAATCAATGTACACCATTTTCACATTTACTAAAGAAGGATGAGAACTTCAAGTGGGATCCTTTATGTCAACGCAGCTTCGACCATCTCAAGCAGTATCTCATCAATCCCCCTATCTTGGTTCAACCAGTTCCTGGTCATCCCCTGATTTTGTACATATCAGCAACACCTACTGCTCTAGGGGCACTTCTAGCACAGCTTGATTACTACAACAGAGAAAGAGCCATCTACTACATCAGTAGAACCCTAGCTGGTTATGAACTCAATTACACTCCTATGGAAAAAGCTTGTTTGGCAGTTGTTTTCTCAACTCAAAAGCTTCGCCATTACATGCTAAGTCATACCATCCAACTAGTCTCCAAGATTGACCCTCTCAAGTATATGCTCTCTAGAACAACACTTACAGGCCGTTTGGCCAAATGGGTTATGCTCCTTAGTGAATTTGACATCTAGTATGTGGATAGAAAGGCAATCAAAGGGCAAGCTATAGAAAATCACCTAGTTGATGCACCTCTAATAGATGCTTATCCATTGATCACAGAATTTCCAGATGAGCATATCTGTCTAATTGAAGAACAACCCCCATGGAAACCTTATTTTGATGGCTCATACACATCTCATGGATCAGGGACAGGAATATTGTTGGTCACACCTCAAGGAGATTACATTCCAAAAGCCTTCAAGCTACAATTCCCTAGCACCAACAATATAGCTGAATATGAGGCCCTCATAGCAGGATTAAAGATAGCTGCAGAATGGAACATTGTTGAGCTACAAATCTTTGGCGATTCTCAGCTCATCATCAAGTAAGCCCTAAATGAATATCAAACCAAAGATGAAAAGCTATTACCCTACAAAGAGCTAGTTGATCAGCTAACCCAACATTTTACAAAGCTTCAGTTTACACAAGTGCCTCGAATACAGAACAAAGCAACAGATGCTATGGCTACTATAGGCTCGCTCTTGGAAATTCCCCAAGCAGCTACACAGTATGAGTTTTTAGTGGAGCAGCTCCTCACACCCGCCTATGCGAATGAGGATTCAAACCGTGTTTGTATCTTGGCTGGTCCCCAATCCCCTTGGTACCATGAGATTCACGCTTACCTTAACGATGGTATCATATCCCCTCACCTCACACGTACCCAACGCCAGAACCTCATCCGAAAATCATCCCGCTATGTTATCATAGCCAATACCCTATATCGTCGGGGTTATCACGATACTCTCTCTCGATGTTTAGACTAAAATGAGGCCACGATGGTGTTAAAGGAAGTACACTCTAGACTTTGTAGTGCCCACATGAGTGGTATTGTCCTAGCGCGACAAATCCTTAGAGCAGGCTACTATTGGCCTACCATTGAAGAAGACTCCTATGACTTTGTTAGAAAGTGTCTCCCATGTCAGCAACATGCAAATCTTATGCACGCTCTAGCACAGGATCTACAGCCTATTGCACCACCTTGGCCTTTCGCTTGTTGGGGCCTTGATCTAGTTGGAACTATTACACCCCTCTCATCTGATGGACATAAATGGATAATAACAGCTACAGACTATTTCACTAAATGGGTGGAAGCAGTCCCCCTAGTCTCAACTACAGGAGATCAGGTCTCCAAGTTCATCTTGTACCACATTGTTTGCCGCTTTGGCATCCCATCCACCATCTTCACCGACCACGGAGGTAACTTTGAAAATCTCAACATGGAAGAATTATGCACTTCCCTCCGCATCCATCACTGCTTTTCTAGCCCATATTTCCCACAAGGTAACAGCCAGGAAGAGGCAACTAACAAAACCCTCCTCAAAATTCTAAAGAAAGTTGTCAATGATTCCGGCCGTGATTGGCACCTACAAATAAATCCAGCCCTATGGGCCTATCGAACTTCCTTCCGTACATCCACAGGCACAACTCCATACTCCCTAGTCTATGGTGCCAAAGCGGTACTACCTATAGAGGTTGAACTTCCCTCCTTGCGCATATCTTTGCAAGGGCAAATATCAGATGAAGAATATAGAGTAGCTCGACTCACCCAGCTAGATCTCTTAGACGAGAAGCGACAACAAGCCTATGATCATCTCACAGTCTATCAAACTCGTCTCAAAAAGAATTTCAACAAGAAGGTGCTTCCACGACACTTTCAGCCAGGTGACATGGTCCTCAAAGAAAACATGAAAGTCCAAGTAGATCGAGAAAAGAAAGGCAAGTTTGAACCTACATGGCTTGGTCCTTATGTTGTCACTGCTTCCTTTGGCTTCGGAGCTTATCAGCTATCTACACCAGAAGGAGAACTCTTGAATGATCCTACTAACATCATTCATCTCAAGAAGTTCTATGCTTGAAGATCCTTGGTATACCCAGCTTTTGAAAAATACAAAAGAAAAAAATAGTAAAGAGAAATAAGCGTCCAATGGTGAAAACTTGGCAATTCAAGCACCTTGGATAGGTACCTTGGTGAAAACTTGGTAATTCAGGTGCCTTGTGTACTATAGACTAATCCATTATCTATCACTATCCTATCCCTCATCCATTCACCCACCATCCCATAAGACACACTTGCTTGTTCCCTTGGTGTTCCAACCAAATATCCAAAATCTGATGAAGCTTGTAAATACCTTCTGTACAGCTTGTAAATCTTGTACCAAAGCTTGTATTTTACCTTGTAAACCTTGTACCATACCTTGTCTATCCAAATCTTGTCCAAGGTTTGTACCATATTCCAGCCTATAAATAATCTTGTATCCTAGCTTGTATACTATCACGTGCACACACAAAACCCCATTTTCACTTAAGCTTTTCGCAAACCATCTACCTATCCACCTATCACCTATTATAGACATCCCATCCTTCACAAACATTTCCATCTCACAAAAACCAAAACATGAACAAACTTGTACATTTGTAACATATCTTGGTCCATCAGCTTGTACATCCTCTTTAGCTTAGTACCATTGTATCTATCCAGCGTTTGTGTCAGTTCGTCCTTGATCAACATCTTGCACCCATCACACATCTTGGTTAGCTATTCCAACGAATCCTTTAGCTAGATTTCCTGTCACCAAAGTGTTATCTTTCTTAGTTCAGCTTGCCAGATGCATCACTCATCCACATCCACCAGCTTCGGTGCTCTCCGATAGGTCCTTGCAGGATATAGCTTTCCTCATGTCTGATCTTGGTCCGTTAGTACCTTGTCCTACCCATCTCGTTGGCAAACGGCTCTCTTTTGGATTTTCACTTTCTTTTGATTTGGGATCTTCCCTTTTGGGTCTTGAAGTATCTTTTCCAAGCAATCTCCTTGTTCCCTCCTCAAGGTTGCCATGATCTTCCATATCATGGTATGCTGCAAATGGGGCAATTAGAGCGTAAGGTCTTGATCAGGTCTTTCGTTTATATTTCTTTTCTGCTTGTGGGTTCTCTAGTGTCGTTTCCACGTTGCTTCCTCTAGGATTCATGTGCGATGCTGGGGCAATCCTTGTGTGTTTGTTTTGAGTTAGTTTGTCAGTCCTTTGGACGGTTGGTGAAAAGGCCTTGATGTTCTTGGTAACCTTGGCAATTAACTAATAGTCCTTTAGCAAATCTAGTGCTCAACTACATGGTGGTACTTCTCTTTGAAGTATCCCCCCGCTCAAAAAGCTTCAATGATTTTCCTTCATCTCCATTATCCCCCATCCATATCCAGCATCCGTCTCTCCTACCCCAGCTGATGCATCAATATCTCTTTGAATCACTCATCACTCTTAGCTTTAGGGATCCAAAATCCTAGTCTTAGGGATCCACCAATCCAAATCAACCCACCAAGCCTCATCTTTCGAGATCCACAATCCTAGTCCTAGGGATCTCCGAAACCCATCTTCTGCCAATCTAACTCTTTGAAATCCTGTTGCATCAGCTTTATAATCCCCTCATCCATCTCCCTATCCTGGATTCTTTTTTATAGCGCTCTGCTCCTTCATCCTCTGCAATCCCTGAGATCTTAAGCTTGCTTCCTCTTGTGCCTCTGATTCTCCCTTTATCATTCTCCCATAGTAAGAGTTTGAGCTAACTAAACCTCTTCTCTTAATCCAATCTGAGTCTCCTTGTTCATCCCAGATTCTTGTATTTTTCAAGAAGCCACCGAGCCTCGCTTTCTCTCCCCGCTGCCTTCTTGAGGGGGCATCTCACAGTCCATTCTCTCCTCTTCTGCTCTAGCCTTGGGCATCTTATTTTCTTATCTTTGATGTCATGCCACTTGCGGCATCACATCAAAGAGGGGCAAAATGTAGACACCTAAAAATCCTTTAAAAAATAAAGTATTTTTATTTTTTGAAAAAATACCTGATGACATCATTATTTATTAATTAATTAATTAATTAATTTTTATGCCATTAAATCCCTTTATCTTAATTAAAAATATTTAATTAAGGAATCCCTCCCAAAAATGTTTAAATCTTATTTAAACATTATTTCCTTATTTATTAATTATTTAATTAATAAATTGACCAAAAATCCTAAAATAAATAATAAAATTATTTTTTGCCCAAAACTTGGCCAATTTCCTTATGACCAATAACCTCTTCCAAAATCTTCTAATCCTTCTTTAATTTTGATTAAAGGCTAATCCCATCATTTCCTACCCCTAATCCCAACTCAAAATATTTAATTAAGATTAAATATTAATCTTCATGTTTATTAAAAAAGTTTTAATAAATATCTCCTCAACCCAAACCCTTGAAATAAATAAAACTTTATTTATTTCCTAAAAATCTAATTTATCCTCATCCTAAGAAGTTCTAGACTCTTCTAGAAAGTCTTCATCCTCATCCTAGGAAATTCTAGACTATTCTAGAAAGTGTTTATCCTCATCCAAAGTCTAGACTCTTCTAGAAGATGTCTTTAAACCTAATCGTAATCCCCTCCTAACCTTGTCACATTCCCTAAACATGGGTTAAAACTTACTAACCCAAGCCAAAGTTAACAAATATCTCCTCCTTCACCCACCCTCATTAAATGCCATCCACTTGCCTATCCCTAAGCTAATCCTAAACCATCCTAATCCATCCTCTAATCATTTGCACAAGCCTAAACAAGCTTAAAACCTTCCTAATCAAGTCCAAGTCGAAATTGCTCTCATCATCCTCAAAATATCT
Organism: Cupressus sempervirens; assembly: GCA_028749045.1. Lineage (NCBI taxonomy): Eukaryota > Viridiplantae > Streptophyta > Pinopsida > Cupressales > Cupressaceae > Cupressus > Cupressus sempervirens. Next base: position 798,731,105 of record CM053786.1, on the reverse strand, counting down.
CAACCATAAAACTTTATGAGGTCCACTAGGTCATAAATGACTCTTACAAGCTCTTTTATTGCTCTTACAAGTCATTATGAGGGTCTTTATGAAGATTTTATCCCTTGAGCCTCTTTTGTTGACTCATCCTTCCCCTTTCCTTCATCCTCTCACCATGTGACATGTGTCACTCCTTGATTGGCTATAAGAAAGCACAATCCATGTGCTCTCTTCTCATGCAATCTGAGCCCTCCATGAGCTTTTTCCCATCCTTGCATCTTAGCCCTCAATCCCTCAAGCCTCTTGCCTATAAATTGGATCCTTCCCCTTTGCAAACTAACACAATCCATGAAGTAAAGTCATAATGCCATTTTGAGAAGCCATTTTACATCAAAATCATACACTCACACCCAAATTCCAACTCCATTTGAAGCCCTTTTTGAAGCATAAGCTTGAGCATACATCCTATCTATTTAGACAAAGCTACTCAACAAGAGAGCTTCTCATTGAGAGAGCCCATTAATGGCTCATATTCTCAATTGAGAGCTCATCTTAGTCTATCTTGAAATTTATGAATTTTGTTTAGTTTGTAGAAGCTTTATTTAAATTTGGTTTCTATTAGCATACTAACATTGCTCATATACAAGAATGATCAGCGTTGAAGAGGCATACTAGTTTGCCCTACGAGTTGAAGAGAAGCTGAATAAAAGGTTTGAAGGAAGACAAAGAGGGCGTGGTCAAGGAGGAAGGGGAAGCGGTAGGTCATCTGGAGGTCGCAATGAAACCCACAAGAAAAATGAAGATGAGGGTACTAGCAGGAACCAGAGGAATGAGGGTTTCAACCGCTCCCGTGACCAATACTTTGGAAATCAGAGAGGAAGAGGTATAGGACATGGACAAGGAAGAGGAGGCTTCCGTGGTACCTGTTTCCATTGCAATGAAGAAGGTCATCATGCCTTTGAATGCCCTCAACGACAACGAAAGACAGATAGGAGAGCTGAGGGCCAAGCTAGGGTTGCTCATGTGGATGAGGATGCACAATCATCACATTCAGAGGATGCAGAAAGAGGAGAGACCTTGGTAAATAAAAGAGTCCTACTAAGTGGTGAGATTGAACCAGAACAACGGAGGAGTTTGTTCCGTACCAGATGCAAGTGTGAGGATAAATGTTGTGACATGATCATTGATGGTGGTAGCACTGATAACTTGGTATCAGAAGAGATGGTCTCTAAGCTGAAGCTCAAGAGGGAGAAACATCCCCAGCCCTATCGGATTGCTTGGGTAAAAGATGATCATAAGGTCCTGGTAAGTGAACAATGTTTAGTAAAATTCAAAATTTGGAGTTACCATGATGAAGTTCTCTGTGATGTTATTTCAATGGATGTTTGCCATCTATTGTTGGATAGACCATGGCAGTTTGATAGACATGCAGTACATGATGGGCATGCAAACACATACTCTCTAACAAAGGATGGAGTTTGCCACAAATTGAAGCCCATGAAAAAGGAAGGTGAAAAGGTATGTAGCAGTGCTAGGATTTGTCTTGTTGATGAAAGGAAGTTTTTAGATGGCATGAAACATCAGCATATGTGCTATGCTTTGATTCCTAGGAAAGATAAAGAAGGTAGTAGTGAAATACCAGTTGAAGTTTCAGATTTACTAGGGGAGTTTGGAGATATTATCTCTGATAATGTTCCAGATGGATTGCCCCCAGTAAGGCAAATCAGTCATCAAATAGATTTGATTCCAGGAGCTAGTTTGGCTAACAAGGTTGCTCACAGGATGACTCCTACTGAAACAGAGGAGCTAAATAGACAGGTTCAAGAGCTGTTGAGGAAGGGCTTGATTCGAGAGAGCCTGAGTCCATGTGCAGTACCTGCAGTACTCGCACCAAAGAAGGATGGAGAGTGGAGGATGTGTACAGATTCTCGAGCTATAAATAGGATCACCATCAAGTACCGGTTTCCTTTGCCAAAGATGGATGATATTATGGACTGCTTGAGTGGAGCTCAATACTTCACAAAGATAGATCTGAAGAGTGGTTATCACCAGATACGGATTCGAGAAGGAGATGAGTGGAAAATAGCCTTCAAGACCAAGGAGGTCTTTATGAGGGGTTAGTCATGCCCTTTGGACTGATGAACGCCCCAAGCACCTTCATGCGGCTCATGAATGAGGTACTTAAGAAGTTCTTGGGAAAATTTGTTATTGTCTATTTGGATGATATTTTAATTTTCAGCAAGACTTTGGAAGAACATTTATTGCATATTTGTAGTGTCCTTGAAAGGCTAAGGGAAGAGAAACTGTTAATTAATCTGAAGAAGTGTAACTTTGCAAAAAGGGAGTTAGTCTATTTGGGGTTTGTTATATCACCTGAAGGTCTCAAAATGGATCTGGAGAAGGTAAAAGCCATCTTGGAATGGCCTACTCCAAGGTCTGCTACTAAGGTAAGATCATTTCATGGTCTGGTTAGTTTTTACAGGAAGTTTATTAAGAATTTCAGTGGAATATGTGCACCCCTAACTGATACAATAAGAGGGGATAGAAAAGAGTTCAAATGGACTGCAGCAGCTGCGTGAAGTTTTGAATTGCTGAAGAAGAAGGTAACAGAATAGCCTGTGTTGGCACTTCCAAATTTTAGAAAGGTTTTCCAGGTAGATTGTGATGCTAGTGGCAGTGCTATTGGGGCTATATTAAGCCAAGAAGGTAAGCCTATTGCATATTTTAGTGAAAAATTGAATGATGCAAAGAAGAAGTATTTTGTTTATGATCAAGAGTTCTATGCAATAGTTCAGGCCTTAAAGAAATGGAGGCATTATTTATTGCCAAAAGAATTTGTTTTGTATACTGATCATCAGGCATTACAGTACCTAAATAGCCAAGGTAAATTGAATCAGAGGCATATGAAGTGGGTAGAGTTCTTGCAGAGCTATACATTTGTGTTGAAGCATAGAAGTGGAAAATCTAACAGGGTTGCAGATGCACTAAGTAGGAGACAGTTGTTGCTTACAGTAATGCAGGTTGAAGTAGTTGGGTTTGATGAACTCAAAAATTTGTACCTCGAGGATCCTGATTTTGCTAAAGCATGGAAAGCTTGTAAAGAGCCTATTGGTGTAGATAGAACCAAGTGGTTAGACTATTTGATTCAGGATGGCATGTTGTTCAAAGGTAGTCAATTGTGCATTCCAAGGAGTTCCATGAGGGAAAATCTGATTAAGGAGAAACACAGTGGAGGGATGGCAGGACATTTTGGTTGAGATAAGACCATTGCCATTCTTAGAGAACATTATTTTTGGCCTCAAATTACACAGTATGTGAAGAAGTTTGTACAGAGTTGCCAGGTTTGTCAAGTTGCCAAGGGGTTTAGTCACAATACTGGCCTATATCAGCCATTGCCTGTTCCATCAAGGCCATGGGAGGACATAAGTATGGATTTTGTTCTTGGATTGCCAAGGACAAAAAGGGGTAATGACTCAGTATTCATGGTGGTTGATAGGTTCTCCAAAATGGCACATTTCATTCTATGCCACAAAATTCATGATGCTATCCATATTGCAGACTTGTTTTTCAAAGAGGTGGTAAGTCTACATGGTCTTCCAAGGAGCATAGTTTCTGACAGAGATACTAAATTTGTGGGGTATTTCTGGAGGACATTGTGGAAAAAGTTGAGAACCGACTTGAAATTCAGTTCCACGCATCACCCACAAACTAACGGCCAAACAGAAGTGGTAAACAAAAGTCTGGGCAATTTGCTGAGATGTTTAGTTGGGGATAAGCCCAAGGGGTGGGATTTGATTCTACCACAGGCAGAGTTTGCTTATAATAACTCTGTAAACAGGAGTACTAGAAAATCACCATTCCAAATTGTATATGGGAATAGCCCAAGGATTGCACCAGAATTGAGGAAGATAGAACAAGGGGAGAGGACAAGTGATGAAGCTGAGGAATTTGTTGAACATATCAGGCGTCTATATGAGGAGGTTCAAGCACACATTACCAAGATGAATCAAGAGTATAAAGCTAGGGCTGATCAAAGGAGAAGACATAAGGAATTTCAAGTAGGAGATTTAGTCATGGTGCACTTACAAAAAGAAAGATTTCCAGCCGGTACTTACAACAAGCTGAAAATGAAGAAATTTGGCCCCTGCAAAATTCTGAAGAAACATGACTCAGGAAATGCATATGAGGTGGAGCTGCCAGATGGTATTCACATTTCTCCCATTTTCAACATTGCAGATTTAATAGAGTATCATGATGATGGTGCAGATGAGGAGCTGGTGTTAGAGCCATGTCCAATTCCTGCTTCTAAGAAGGAGGAGATAGAAGACATTCTAGATCATCGTGTGGGTAGGAGTACCAAAAACAGGCAGTATGAAGAGTATTTGGTCAAATGGAAAGGATGGCCGATTGAGGACTCAACTTGGATTTCAGCAGCTGAGGTTTCCCATTTGGGATTTCCTCTACCATCCATAAAGTGACAGGGTCACTTTTCAATTTACCCTGGGTGTTTGATGCAGGAGCATCCAGAGGTATAAGGGCAATCCTATGTCACCCAAAAAAATGTACTTAGACTTAGTTTCTATTTCATGTCTTTACATTTTTTGATACCCATTTGGGTCAGATAAAGGTTCCAACTCCCACAGTTCAACTATCAGTGTGCTACAAAATCTTGAAAAAATAGGAGCATGCAATTTGGTCATCATTTTGGTGACCTAGAAGGTGTGAATTGGCCAGATGAATGTAATTGTGATTTAGAGCATTCCAAAAAAAGAATTAGGTCAAAAGGCCCCACGGTTTGAAAGTTATTGCAGTTTTTCGAGTTTTGGAGACCTCCTAAGAATGCTTCAAAGTCAGGTTAGGGGCATTAAATGACCTCGAAAAGGGTCAAAAAATTAGAGACAAGCGACACTTGTCTGTAAGGCTATAGAGAACTTCGAGAGCTTTCCAGAAATGTAAACGGTTCGTCAATCGGAGCTACGGTTCAAAAGTTATGCCTCCCGAAAGTTCGGTTGCCGTTTCTAGATTCTTCTAGATTTGCACCAACTTCTACCACAGCTTCCGGAACCTTCTATTTGTCGGTGGATGCCTACTAGCACTTTCTAGAATGTACTCCTAGTCCTTAACCCTCCGGGGTCTATTTAAGGAGATTTCTGGCATTGTAAAAGGCAGTTCGGAGTGGAGTTTGAGAGGAGGTACTGTAAGGAGAAATTATCTCCAAATTTATGCTATTATAAGCCCTTAGGGCATGTTTTAAAGTTTGATTTCCTGTACTGTTGTACTAGCTTATTTTCTCAGTTAATATAATTTTCCCTTTTCTGTTGTGTCCATTTTGTTCTTGGGTCGTGTCCCCATCAGATGGGCCTGGAATTGGTCCTCTATTTGGAATTATCTTTTGGCCTGTATTTGGTCTTCAAATCAATTCGTGCCCTTTCTTTATCTATATACTTATAAATTCATTTAGTCTTAATCCACTTGTAATTCAAACACTAAGAATCCTAAAACTACAGACAATAAGGATGAATTCGACTCTACTATTCTCATCATTCACCTCGTAATAGTGAATCATTTCGTAATGACAAAAGATTGTAGAGACTTTTATGAAATTTCTATAAATATCATATTAAAATAGTTATTAACAACAAAATCATTAATAAGATTAAAATTCAAAACCAGTAAAGAAAAAAACAAACACATTAACATCAATACAAATCTTTAACAAGTTAAAACTTAAATTTAGTTAGAGGACCCTAATCGTTTAATTCTAAATTGCCTTAACCCACTGCATTTAGGATCTTTTCACTTATTAGACTGAGAATTTGGAAGCATTTTTCTCCTTAAGATAATCCTAATTAGGTCTACGCTTTTATCCTTTTATTTGATTAATGCTTAACCCTTGTTGGCGGTTAGCCTTTGTTGTTGTTCTTTTTTTCTTTTTTCTCTGCAGGTCTCTTACTCTTCCCCAAGGAATATATATTTTCTGGTGCTCATGGATTCTCTCCTCTCAAGAATATTCGTTGCATTGCTTTTATCCAAGTATAATAAAGATATTTTGATATTTTATTTCATTGGGGTATGCCCCTTTTATTATATGTATAATAAAGGACGTTGGTCTCGGGCTAGACTAGAGGTTTTCTTACTCTGTTCTTTCCTACCAGTCCCTGTTAGAACAAAGAATCTTGTAATTTTTTAATTATCTAATATAATATAAGGCTCCAACCGTTTATCGATAAAAAAAACTATATTAATATATTATTAATTATTAATTAATTAATAATTAACAAAACTAATAATAAGATTATTAATGATTAACAAAACTAATAATAAAATTATTAATAATTTATAATTAAATAAAATTAATAAATAAACTTAAAAAATTTCATAAAACAATATTTGAAAGTGATTTCAAATCACATATCCCATAAAGGGATGATCGACTAGCAGCGCCCCTGCCTAAGGCAACCACTGCTTCGGTAGCTACTACCTTGGCGGTCGAGGTGGGAGGAAGATAGGAGGGTGGGGGGGAGTTGGTGGCCCCCGCCGACATTATTTTATAATTTTTTTTTTATAAAGAAGAATTGGCAACAATCCCTCTTCTAACGAAAAATCACAGACCTCATTTTTTTAAATGTATTTTGTTTATAAAAAATAAAACAAACCAATACCCTCTATTAAGTTTGTTATATATATGTATATACATGCATATACATACATATACATACACACACACACACACACACACACACACACACACACATGTGTGTGTTTATGTACACACACACACACACACACACACACATATACACATATATACATATATAAGAAATTTATAAAAATATCCTTATAGGAAAATACGACAAATCCGTCAAATTTATATTCTAAATTTTTGATTTCATTTCAAACCCTTCTTGATTAAAATATTAATTTCTTTAATCTATAGAATGAGGGTTCCAATTGCTTTTTCGATCCTAATATATAAATAGAATTCGATACGAATATTAATAGATTCAGAATGAAAGATTGAAAGATTCATACAAACGAAATTTGGAAGATAGATTCCACAAACGTGATATAGATATGAATATCGAATTACATAATTCATTAAGTGATCAAAACACAATGTTGCCTGAGTCTGATGCTAATACGCAACCACCAAAAGATTGTGAAAGAATTCTCTTTTCTCTCAAAACCTTCTCTCTAAAAATTTCCTTCTCAAAAAATCTTGGTCCCTGTGAAAATGAACCCTTAATTGCTGATAAGGAGTTCTTTCCTAAATTTGGGGCATTGATTATGCGATCACGCATTGATCACAATCTTTTAACTCTTTATTAACTTTTTCAAAACTTCATACATACTTCAAGCAAGTTTAAATATCTTTAATAAATTAATTTCTTTTTCACTCTTTAATTTATTTTCAAAGTGTTATTTAATAAACTATTTATTAACTTAAGTAATAATAATATTTAACATTTATTTAAAAATGATCTCCTAAATATGTAATTATTAAATTAATGAAATATTATTACGCTCTCAAATTAGAACTATAATTTTCTCTTTAAATTTAATTCTTTTTATTTAATTAATTCATCAATCAATTAAATATAATTAAATATTGAAATTATCATAATAATTAATTAATCTTTTAATTTGACTTAATTAATAGAAAAAATCGCAAGACTTACAAGACGAAATATGAAAACCCATCATAAAACACCACATACAAGATCAAACTCAAGGGTTATAATCACAAATTTACGTCATCTGATGAATTCAGAAGGGTAATCATCACAGATACTTGTCCTAATTTTCTAAGACAATTGGTTTCAAAGGCTAGGATTTGGACTCAAGAATTTATCTCCTTTCCCTTACTATTGAGATATTGCGACAGGGTACGCTCATCCTAACAATTCAAGGAAGTCGATACTCGATATTTGCAATCTGCATAAAATCCACGCATGTACAAACACATATATTCTAAACTAAACAGTCAATGGCAAGACGTGGTGCATCGTGTAGATCACGACTAGCAGGTGACTACGACTCCCTTAACCACATCATAAATGTCATACATAAAGAAAACATACACGCACACCATACACATGCAAGTATGAGTTATCTGTAGAAAATACGTACAAATAATCTAACTAACATCATTAAATAATTGGAATCACTGTAAATAATCATCATCAAGGTATAATCATGCATACATGAAGTAAATAATACTAAAGTAGTCTCATCATAAAATCAATTGAGTATGAAAGCAATATCCAATAATTTGGAAAATAATCCTACTAATCATCAAGCATAAACATAAACTGGCCTAAAAGAGTTTGACAATAATTGCTGAATGTAAACTAGGGGCATACACTACATATCATTTGTTAGAGTGGGGTTGTCGTTGCACCAAAAGACTGATCTGTCAAAGCCTAATACAACCACAACTTATAGTACATAAGAGACGGTTAAGCCCTTGTCACGAACCTTGAGGGGAGTGCTAAACAAATTTCTAACATGGACCTGGAGACAATGCGTACATAGACAACAACTGGCTCGTTTCCCCTATCACAATTATTATAACACACTCACTCATTCCCCAATAATGAAACATCTTTATCTTTCACAACTACCAAAACCTTAAATAGATATTTCAAATCTCTCCATATTTGTATGTACCATTTAACTTATAAGTCTACTATTAATAAAATTTGAATTCATATAAGGCAAGAACCTACATTGTATGGGTAAATTGTGAGTCTCTCATTAGGAAGGTCTTGTGTTCAAATTTACTCGAGATTAACACATAATAATAATTAATCTTAATAATAATAATAAATGAATAATAAATAATCTAAACTTTGGCAAGAACATATTTTGTTAAATTGGCGCAACACAAAGGTTTTATACTAAATTTGAATCTTAATATCTCGAGCTCTAGTATTTTGCATTTTGATGTCTTCAGGTTAGGGCAGTTGCAAATAAACCCTTTGAGGCCATTTCTCAGATCTTGTTCTTGAAAGAACTATTTTTGTGCAGATCTAATAGATTTTGGAGCAAAGATCAACAACACCATAGAAGATCCTCTTGGCTGAAACAAGGATGTTCCTGATGGAAGCCTTCATGATTATTTGTCTGTTAAGCTATTTAAACAGGGTGGAAAACATTGACACACAACAATAACCCAAATATGTCGTTGTAGAGGGGCTAGCTCGAAGAAATAAAATGTGGAAGAAGCAGAATGAAAAATGGCTAACTAAGTGGGACATTAATATGCTAGAGCACCCCAACACCAATGAAGAGATAAAAAGATTCATGGTGGAAAATTTTTTAGCACTGGCACATTTATGAACATGATCCCATCATAGATGATGCGAAACAAGTAGGTGGATAGTGTCGAAGGAAGATTGGGAAGAAAGAAAGTGCATCTATTGTAGTGAAAGGGTGTGTCGAAACAAAATGACACTTCATCTTTGAATGCGCTGCTTAACAAGATATCTAGGAGTAGTTCCACGACAATTTGAAGGAGGGTCAATTACATAAGCTTTTTGAGGAAACAAGATTACATAATTGTCATATTGCTATCACGATTTAACTGTGTGATTTTTGAGTCAAACTCATTGACCCATGTTTCATGAGTAGTGATTCAACATGAATCCATCCCTCATGAGAATAAATGGAACACTTAGCACTCACTGGATCTAGGTGATGCTCATAGGGGTGAACCGAAACTTCCTGGGAGGTCACCCATCCCAGTACTACTCCAGCCTTAGCGCACTTAAGTACGGAATTTTCTCTATGGTTAACCCCAAAGCTTGCAACCCCAAGACTAGATAGAACAAAGCTACATAGAACAGGAAGTTTCTCCAAGCAGATTCACTAAGTGGGACTCACATAGAAAAGAAGAAAATGATCCTATAGACTGGCTCTTCTGGTGAACGTCATTAAAATAGCTTCATTCATTCACAGCGGTGGAGCAGGATAATGATAAGGCTGTGTCGCAGTCATTGATTCTGCGACATTTAGGATTAGGAACGAGTTTCAGCTGCAGTCAGAGAGAGATCAGAGATGCCATTGTCGGTCTCGCAGTTTATATTGATGATATTTGCAGCTGCGTTTGGTGGGATTCGAACCTCCGACGGGGCGTGGAAGCCGGATGAAGTAGTCAGAATAGTGCTGCTGGATTTGTCCAGACGGAGGCTTTCCGATGAATTCTACTCCTTCCCTTCAACGATTTTACGAAAAAGCCGCCGACAGATCTTACCATGTGTCTCAGGCATAATACTTCTGCAAAGAATCGACAGTCGAGAGTTGTTTCACTATTCCTCCATTTCAAAACAATGAGTGGCGCTACAAAGAACAAGAACACTTACAGATCTTTTCCGGAAGATAAGAACAGGACAATTATTATAGAGAAAATAAAAAACAGAGCAATTATTAAAGCTCTTTTTTTTGTACTTTCTTGCAGAACAAACTAAAAATGCCGCCCTAAACTAGATGAATACTGTGAAAGTCAAGTGTACTGGATTTTTTCTAAATTCCAATTCAAAATCCATGGGATTGCCAACGAATTCTCCGCCATAATAAATCGACATGGGGTTTAAAGGCGTGTATTTCAAGACAGGGTTATTAATTTATATCGTAGTTTTGCCAAACCCCAAAATACGCTGCATTATTTTGTAGTTAAATATAATAAAAGGAATCTACAAGAAGGCTGTTTAATCTTTAAATATTGCAACAGAGACAGATTTATATATTTTTTCCTGTGGAGCATGATTTGAAACTGAAAACGATCGCTACTTGCTTAAAAAAATCAAATGATATCCGATCTCAAATTCATTTTGGTCAATCAAGAACATTTCCAATTAAGAAACCGGCGAAGCAGATGGCAGACGGCAATTATAGGAGTCTCGTTCCTGTTTCAGTACAAAACGTGTATTGACTCTCGTGAGTATCACCGTTTGCTCATTTGATTAAGAATATCGAAGAATGGCTTCAGAGCGCCTGCGTTATGTTCCTGTTATATTTGTGATTCTACAGGCTGTTTCGGCACAGCAGGCTTACGAAGCCACATACAATCTAAATTGCACGAACACACAAGATATAAATTACGGGTATAAGTGCAATGGAGAAGCAAGGGCATGCCAGGCTTACGCAGTCTACAGGTCGCAGACGGGTTACCAAACCCTCGCAAACATCAGTGCCCTCCTTAATTCTAATCAGTCACACATGGCTAAAATCAACAGCCTTTTGCAGAATCAGATTTTGGAAATAAATACAAAAGTTATTGTGCCTGTTGACTGTTCCTGCGTGGGGAATTACTCACAGGCCGAAGCAAGCTATAGTGTCCAACAAAATGATAATTACTTTAAAATAGCGAATGATACTTACCAGGGGCTCTCCACCTGCCAGGCCATTTCACAGCAAAATTCTGTGGCTGACACCTCTATCCAGGTCGGTATTTATGAGCGATTGTTAGATTTTTTTTGGGTCAAGATTGCTAGAAGGTTGAAAATTTTGAATTTTGTTGGATACTGGTTTCTTGGAAAGACCCTGCTGTAAGTTTCTCCTCGTACGGTTACAAGATTTTAGAGGATTATGCAGAATGTGCATTTCACCGTTAAAACTGTTGTCTTCCTCTGAGATTTGCATCCAAAAGTTTGATAAATTTTTTTTTGGAAAAATCCTCACATGGGAAATTCTTCATACAAATTCGAATAATGAAATACGTACATCGTAGCTTCCTCTTTCTGACGCTATATCAAGGTCTCCTGCATGATGGGAATTCTTGCATCTCCTCATCTTAATTTGCAACACCAGTCTCTGTTTTTTATGTGGTGATTCCTGATTATATTCTTTCTTTTTTTTGACATGGCATAATTTCAATTCTGCGGTGATTTTCTATGATGACAAGAACTTTCTTAATTGTGTTTCTTTTCAACTGTTATCCTTTCTTCCTGTTTATGATGAGTTCAGTCCTAATAGAAAAATTTGGATTCACAGCTAAGAGCGATCATTTGCTCCTGGAATGTTATACCACTTAGATAACAGTGATCTTGAACCACACGCAATTGCCAATAAATTCAAGGAGCAATTGGGATAGACAACTTTAGTTTTGAACTTTTCAGCACCATCTTGAAATATTTATTGGGAGATTTACTAATAATTCGATTGAATTGTTGGATTCTTCTTTACAGTCTCCTTCAAATAACTTTCTTTTGGGTTTTTGTTGCTCTACAGCCTGGGATGAAAATATCAGTTCCCCTGCGTTGCGCCTGCCCAACAAAAACCCAGGCTGAGAGCGGGACCAAATACCTCCTATCCTACACAGTCTGGTCCGGAGACACATTGTCCACCATCAGAGGCCTGTATAAAGTGACACCAGAGGAGATCAGAGATGCCAACGGGTTAACAGGTAACGATATTTTCCCTTTTACAACATTGCTGGTGCCTCTAACCTCCGCACCTACATCTTCTCCACAGTCACCTCCTCCTCCACTACCACCACCACCAAAAACCACCCCTGCTTCCACAGAGGACGGAGGTTCCAAGACTGGGCAGCACATAGGCATTGGCATAGGTGTGGCGGCTGCAGTTATCACAATGGCTCTGGTGGCAGGTGCCCATGTTGTCCTAAAAAGAAAGAAAAAAAAGACACAAGAGCTACCTGAGAAGGTCCTGGACTCGAACCCTAGCCCTACTAAGGTTAAAAATGCAGACCTATTGGCTGGAATGGCCACAATGGGCCATGTGCTTCCCTGGTATAAACTCGAAGACCTGCAATCCGCCACTGAGAATTTCAGTGCATCGAACAGAATAACAGCGTCTGTTTACCGTGGCTGGCTTGGCAGTGATGGTGCCCCTGTGGCAATTAAGCAAATGACTGGGGACATCTCACAGGTAAAATACATTTTGAGCATAGTGAATTTTAAGTGATTTTTTGATGAAAATACAGAATACCAAAATAAGCTTCTGCAGAAAAACCTGGGATCAAATTTGAAAATCATAGATAAGTAGAAACGGATATTAACAAAAACAATTGTCGACCTTATGTCTTTTTTCAGAGAATAGGCTGATCTGCAAGATCTGAATTAGTTTTTAAATTGTAAATTATAAGTACTTCAAAATTGTGTTTCAATCGTTTGATTTCAACTGGATGATTTCTCTTTAACAAAACTCTATATTAGTCTTCAGAAAATAGGCTGATCTTAAAGATCAGAAATAGTATTTCTTGTAAAGTTGAAGTTTTGTAAAATTTTGTTTCCATAATTTCATTTCAAGTGGAAGAGAACGAGAACTCTTTTAACACCAATTTACATGATTCATTCCAAAAGATTTGTTGTTATTTAATGGTATCAGATTTTCACAATTTATATAGTAGATCATTGTTACTTTTGAATTAAATTGTGCGTAATTCTTTTATCTATGTTTTGGATGACATTCTACAGTCTATTATTAAAATAAATAACATTCTTGTATTCTCATATTAAATAATGGAACTTATAAACTCTTTGCTCCAAAAATAAGCACCACTATCAACTGCTTTCTTAAAAATAACAGATGTTTTATATGATATTTAATTAATCAATCCATCATGTATTGAATTAAAGATCAGACCTTCTTTGCAGATTGAAAATGAAGGTATTTACAAATTTTTAATGTCTTCCAATTAACAAGATATGCCTACCATTTCAGGCTCTGAGGACATATGACTTTTCACTACTTGATTCATGTTTTACTCTCTGTACAGGAGCTCAACATTCTTAAAACCCTCAACCATTTCAGCCTTGTCCAACTTATTGGCCTCTGCAAAAGTGAGGGCCATTTTTACCTGATCTACGAGTACGCAGAGCATGGCTCACTGGATGTGCTGTTGCATGGCCCGAGGGTCAAAACCGGGATGTCACAAAGCATCTCAGTTTCTTCCTCCATTTGCTTAAGCTGGAAGCAGCGAATACAGATTGCATTGGACATTGTGCACGGGCTGCATTACTTGCACAACTACGCCAATCCGCCCTACATACACAAGGACTTAAAGAGCAGCCACATTTTGCTGGACAGCAATTACAGGGCCAAAATCGCCAATTTTGGGCTTGCCAAATCTGCAGAGGGTTATGCATTAACCAGGCATGTTGTAGGCACCAAGGGTTACATGGCGCCTGAATATCTTTCCAGTGGCCTCGTCACACCAAAGCTGGATATCTTTTCTTTTGGGGTGGTTCTGCTGGAACTCATATCTGGTCGAGGAGCTGTCTCAGAGGATAATAATGGCAGTTTGCGGGAACAGTTCCTTTGGACCAAAATTGGAGCAGTGGTTGGGGGATCGAATCCAGAGGAGAACTTGAAGGGTTTTGTGGATTCCAGTTTAGGAGATAGTTATCCCTTGGATATGGTGCTGGCTGTGGCTCAGCTAGCTGCTAAATGTGTTGACAAGGATTTGAACCACCGACCTACAACTATGGATATTGTATTGAGTCTTTCCAAATGGCTTTCTGCCATGTTGGATGCTGACTCTTTTGACAGCGATGCTGTCCTGCCTGGCCGATAACCAAGCTTTTACCATGGTTTCTGCACATAGAGGCAGTATTTCCTTGTCGACAATGTACAATGTAATTATTTAAAATGAATAAGATTGCTATTGTGTCCTAGAAATTCTTTGACAATGACTGAAAAGTTGTGCAATGTTGTGCTTCATTCCTAATGTGTTGCTTTGCAATTTGAGAGAGGAACTTTTCCTTCAGAGTGCAGTGGCTAGATGGGGCAAGTAAATTATTTAGCTTTTCTAGGCTTTGGTTATTATTTCCTGCAGTAACTATTGCCGAGGGCTTGCCACCTAACTGGTAATTAAACTTTATTGACAGCACCGATCATAGTTCAATTTTTTGTCAATTCCTATTTAATGCTATGTCTCAGGTAACAAAAGTGCAAGTTTTTAAAACCTAACATGCATTAAATTTAAAAAGGTTTATTTTTTATTTGATTGGGCTGTTTTTTTATCTGATTGGACTGGAAATGGTGTAAGAGAAACCATCAAAGAGAAATGCAAATTTTAAAGCTAGAGAACACGTCCATTGAGACTTTTGGCAATGCACTGCAGGAGTAGAGGTTTCCAAGGCACTGCGTTACAGGAGCCCAGGTTTGAAAGATACCAGATGGAAATCACTAACAACAACAAAGGTCTTCTTGGAAATGAACACCTCCTCTTTGAGATTTCACAGCAAGTCTAAGGTCTTTGACATGGACAATCTGCAAGGAGATATCACCAATAAATCATGTTGGGCAGGTAGCTACAAAGCTGTTCACGTGCCTAGTCTCTGCTATTACATTTTGATTTCTTATGAATAGATTGAAGCAATATCTGTGTAGAGGATCCTTCCGTTTCCTCTGAACTTTGCCGATTTTTCCTCATCGCAGACAATCTGTGGAGTTTTTCTGCGTAAGGCCCTTGCTATTTTATTTCTATTGTAGTTTCATTTGAGTTCTAGCAAGTAAAGGTTCTGAATTTTTTCCTCCTTTTACCATACCCTAGATGATGAAAGTCTTTTCCATCCTCCATGAAGATTTTGTGTTTCTATCACTTAAATGGCAAAGATTCTCACATTTTTCTTGAATATTTTCTAAATATTTGGCTTCATTGTCACTCAAATCGCAAAAGTCCAAACACACGGAGTGGAGATTTTCTCTAGTCTTGAAAGATTTTGAATAATTTGCAGCCATTTCGATTTATCCTGGTTGATCGTGAGCATTGTTCTCTTCCTGCAAGAATTCATAACAAATAGAAAATAAATTGTTGGAGAAATTGTACAGTCAATTAACATTTACAGAGCTTTTACAAATATCTTAGATTCATATCATGTGAATCCTTACCTAGGAAAAAGATAGTTTCCTTTGTATTTAAGAACTAGCAATTAAAGAATTATCTTAGATGCAGATCATGCAAATCCTTACCTAGGAAAAAGATAATTTCCTTTGCATTCAAGAACTAGCAATTAAAGAATTAGACCTAGTTTAAAGTACTGGTTGGGCACCATGAAAAATTCTCTTCTTCGATTTATTGCTGTTGGTGTTTTTGTTCTATTATCATTAAAATGGAAATCAAGCTAGGTGTAGCTTTTAAGATTAAATTAACCTTCGATTGGTCACTTGTAATGGAGCAAGACTCCCTTTCATTCTCTGAATGGTTATCCTATCTCATGATAGATATGTTTATTTTTTCTTTTACATACATTTCATTGTGCAGGCATTGAAGTTCTTTCCACGCATTGTGTCATGTGGCAATCAACCTTAGTATTTGCATTTTAGATTTTGATGAGCATAAATGTGTTTATGCTCATGTAGTTAACATTATAGTTTTGGTTCGATCCCGTGCCAAACATTGCAGGTTTGATTCCCAACATGCAAACGACTAGTCCAAAACATTGCTCATGATCATAATCAATGTGACACTGACAGACCAATATATGTAGAGATGCATGTTGTCTTTATAGAATTGTGGTTACCAAATAAAAAATTTCCCTCTTAGCTTCAGGGTGGATCCCCTATGCCCTCCCTACCAGTAAAGGTGTGTAATGAGTGCTAGCATGTCATTTTTATTGGACATCGATATTCTATAAAGGCAAGTCTGGTCAAAGGCTACAATTCTTAGATACAACTTTCATAACTGAATATCATAGATATTGATTACGATTTAACTCTTTATAATCATTTAAGATGGAAAAGAAAAAATAGTTTTCTTTTTTGTAATTGAATGTGCATCAAGTCCTTTGACTATATGGATAAGAAAATAATTCAAATAGACATCAAGGGCACATGCTTCAGGGTCTTTGACTTAATAAACCCTAGAATGGTCTGAGCTTCTAGCAGGCTATTAAATCAAATCTTTCTAATTTGAATGTTCTAAGATGCTTTCATGATATTTGACAAGGTATTAATAAGTGCCTGGAATGTTGGAGGAAAGCTTCCCGCAGATGATTGTGTTTGGGATAACATGTCAATCAAAGCAATGCTTGGTTAGTTAAGCAAGACTTCAGTTTTTGAGGTTGGAGTTAATTTTGCACTTTAATTAAAATAATTTATTAGACTTCATTGTATTTGGTTGCATATTTCTTGAAATAGTTTTGAAAATCATCAAAACATTTATTATGTGCATATGTTGATAGTTAATACCTTAGTTACCGGATTTGCCTGGAAATGGCCGGATCCGGACTCGGGTCCGATTTGGATCCGGATCCACATATGGATCCGGGCAGGATTCGTAATCCTGCCTGTGGATCCGTAAGGATCCGCGGATCCGCGCCGTGGATCCACAGGCAGGATTACGAATCCTGCCCGGATCTTCGAGGATCCACGCGCGGATCCGCGTGAATCCGCGGCAATGCCAAGATAAATTTGCAAAAACGTGGGCCCATCCATTATCATTTTTTAATATATATTTTTTGTCCTAAAGGCCCTAAACCCTAGAAACGACCCTCTAAATCATAATGCAAGTTCATTTGCTCTCTATTTTGCTCTTTATTTTGCTCTCTCATTTTGCTCTCATACTTGCTAGTTTGAAGTGAAGTGCTTGGATTCGAAAGAGATTGGTTGTGGAGCTTCAAATACCTTGCAAGAAGTGTTTAAGGTATGCATTTCAACCATATTCTTGAATTCTTTCATAGATTATTGATTTATTTTTAGTTTTCCAAATTTTCAAGTTTTTGTGCAAGTGTGAAGCATGGTTTTCTTTCACTTTTTTTTTTCTAGATTGCAAGAATAGAACAATGAGTAGTCAAGGCTTAGTGGGTGGGGGTGGGGCTGCATCACCAAGCTTCAAAATTTATAAGGGGTCTCCTTTATGGAGACACACAACAAGAGTTGCACAATGTCCTGGGGGTGGGGCATACATATGGAAATGTAATTTTTGCAACATACAACACAGAAGCTCCTATTCTCGAGTGAAACTACATTTTTTGGGCCCTGCGGGTGAAGGAATTCACGTGTCAAGGTAGTGATAAGAAGGGATTACCAGCTGCACAAATAGCAGCATTAGCAAAAGAGCAAGATGATGCTGATAGAGCAGTTGCAAAAGCAAAACGTGGTGCTTCCAAAAAAACAAATATACCAACACCATCATCTGATCAAACAAACACAAGAACACATCCTTTTTTGCCTATGCCAACTACAAATGATGAAGATAAAGACCTATCTCCACTCACCCGCAAGAGAGGCCCACTAGATAGGGCATTCCAAATTGAAAAGAGAGACATTGTTGATCACAAAATTGGACGTTGTTTAATTGCAAATGGTGTTTCATTTAATTTTGCTAGATCACCTTATTTTAGGGAGATGGTGGAAGCAATAAATGATGCACCCCATGGTTACAAACCGCCTGGTTATGAGAAGTTGCGCACTAACATATTACATGATGAGAGGAGAAATGTAGAGGCTCAACTTCAACCAATAAGATATTTTTGGGTTCAATCGAGTGTGTCTATTATTTCGGATGGTTGGAAAGATTGTAGAAACCGTCCATTAATCAATGCTATTGCTGTATGCCCTAAGGGGGCAATGTTCTTGAAGGCAGTTGATTGTGAAGGGCAAGTGAAAGATGTAGAATTTATTTCACGCATTCTCATTGATGCCATAGAGTCAGTGGGTCCTGATAATGTTGTCCAAGTGGTCACGGATAATGCAAAAGTTTGTAGGGCTGCAGGGATAATTGTAGAGTCTAGATATGATCATATCTTTTGGACACCATGCACCGTCCACTCTCTCAATTTAGTGATGAAAACAATTGGCACCGAAATAGATTGGGTGAAAAGGATATATGAGGAAGCTGAAGAGATTCAAATGTTTGTGACAAATCACCACATGTCACAAGCAATTTTTAGGAGTTTCTCGGACTTGGAGTTATTGAAGGTAAATTTTTATATTTAATATATAATTGAATATTATTGGATTCCACAATTATTAATTTTTGTTGTTGTTTACATTAACATGTTTTAATTTTAAAATGTTTTACTAACTTGAGTTTAACATGTTCTTAGGTTGCTGAAACCCGCTTTGCCTCTCACACAATCGTCTTGAGATGACTTGTGAAGGTAAAAGAAGCATTGAAGCATATGGTCATTAGCCCCCAATGGGGCATTTGGAAGAATTCCAATACAGCAAGGGCTTTAAATGTGAGAAGAATGATACTAGATGAGGATTGGTGGGGTCTTGTGAGTTGTGTTGGAAATCACCGATCCAATAATGGCAATGCTTCGCTTCGCAAATAGTGATGAGCCATGCCTTGGGGATATTTATGATTCCATGGATAGTATGCTGGAAAAAATTAAAATGGTAAGTTTTACGCTCTTTTACAACAATTTTTTATTTGAGAGATATCTAGATTCTAAAGTTTAAATTGACATATTCAATAATTATAATTATTATTCATATTTCATATCTTAGGTCATACAGAGGAGGGAGAATGATCCCGAGGACACCCTTTACAAGAATGTCGAAAAAATTGTTCATCATCGATGGAACAAGATGACCACACCTTTGCACCTCCTTGCATATGCTCTATCCCCGAGGTACTGTAGTTCTTATCAAATGTTTGTGCTTATTTTATCCAATGTTTGTGCTATTGATATTTGATAGTGTTCAATTGTCTTTTGTTATCCCCAGGTACTATAGTGCAGATGTACTTCGCCTTCCAGGTAGAGTGCCACCATTTAGAGATGCAAAGGTTGCAGATGGGTATAAGAGGGCACTAGCTAAGATATTCCAAGATCCAGAGATTGGGGCAATTGTGAGGAGTGAATTTGCTGCTTTCAACTCAGGTGAGGATTTCGACCCTATTGCCATAGCAGACCAAAGCAGGATGGGTGCCATCAAATGGTGGTACCTTCATGGGCAAGCCTTCACGTACCTCCAACCTCTTGCCATAAAGGTCCTATCCCAAGTAAGTTTGTAAAATTAAGCTTAAGGTTAACATTCTCAATTCCTTGAATTTATTATTTAATTTATTTATCTTGATTTTTGTATTGATAATTTTTAATTTCTCTTTAGGTTGCCAGCTCTTCTGCCGCTGAGCGGAATTGGAGTACTTACTCCTTTATCCACTCAATCAAACGCAACCGGTTGGCTCCAAAAAAATCAGAAGACCTTGTGTTCATTCACAACAATTTGTGCTTGTTGTCACGGAAGGACCCTAAGTACAAGAAGGGGCCCGAAAAGCTTTGGGATGTAGCCCCCGAGACTCCTGATTTAGATATGACCATCCGGGATCTTGCTAGATCCACTTTGATTGATGTGGATGATGAGGAGGAGGATTATGAGTTAACAATCCCCTCTACTACTAGTGGTTTGGGTTCCTCTACTGATACAGATGCAGCACTTCAGCTCACCAGTACCCCTCTGATGCGGATTTTCTTGAAAATCCATTTGATGATTAAATAAAAAACTTTTGTGTTGACTCTTGACTCTTTTATGAGTAAATCATGTTATAAACTTTAATTTTAATAATCTATATTTTGAATGTTACAAACTTTCACTTTCAATAATTCAATGTGAATGTGTTGATTTTCTTTATAATCGTGAAAATAGATTAATTATCAATGTCATTGATCAAGTATACTAGATTCATAGATGCATACTATGAAATGATTTAGTTTTAGAATTATGTATATTTCTCTTATTTTTTAGTATATATATATATATATATATATATATATATATATATATATATATATATATATATATATATATATATATATATATATATATATATATATATATGCACGAATCCTCCACGAATCATAATTGGGAAAAAAAAAATCCCGAATCCACGGATCCGATTCACGTGCCCGAATTGGATTCGTGTCATGAATCGGCAACTAAGTTTAATACCGTTGCATTTGAGGATCAACTAATTTCACTATAACATCAATAGTAACATATATTGACTAAAACCACTTGACAAGAGACAATCCTAGCCTAAGCAGTCTTCGATTTCATGGTCATTACCTCAAGCATGTTACCAATATTGATAAGCAGGGCACCAGGGATTGGTTGAACAAGAATCCATTCACCATCCATATAAGATAATTTTTGTTTTTGATGTTGTTATCACACTTTTGCAGCTGAAGGCTTGGCCCTTTTCTTCAGTTTTTGGGTTGTGATGTAAAACCATTATGTCTATTCCTTCTTTGCTACCTCTGAATCGGTTTGTTGTCAGTTCAAGCAAACTACTGTTCAAATGTAATAACTATCTTGAGTTGATCTACAAGATGAAAAACCCAATTATGCCACACTACTAAAGAATGAAAATCAAATTTTCTTGACCAAGAAATAATGGTAGAGAACCTAAGAAATAGTGAAGTCCATCGTTCAAACAAAATTCATGACATTCTTGTAGTGGGTAATACAGGATAAATTTTATCAGCACACAAATAAGAGAGCTATATAAGAACCTTGCCACATTACTCCCATATATAATTGTTGCAGTATGAGAAAATGGAATGTTATAATCTGGAATTTTTTTGGAATACACAACTTCTATGGCTTGACTCCCTGCAATACTTGCCAATGGAAATTATTGGACAACTCTTCTTTTCTCATGGATCTTGTTACGAATTTAGCACTTTTACAGATGCAGTGTGAATGGAAGGCAAATTGGTTTGTACGTCATACCAAAGTTTAACTACTTGGTTCAATCCAATGTTTTTAATCTGTGTTTAGTTTTACAATATATTCTCTAGTTTGTTATATAGTTTAAATTTCTAAGTTTTTAGTAGTCTAGATCTTTGTGCTTTAGTTCCAATCGAGTCTGGTCTTTAGATGTTAATATCAATAGATTGCTAGTAGAATAAAGGGATCTAGAACATTGAATGCTTGACCTAAATGCCTATTTCTCTTGTGGGCCAAGTCTTCTCAACAATCTGATTTGAATTGTATGCTTTGGAGGCCCACTTGTTTTATTAATAAACTAAATATTTGTTTGCTAGTTTAAAGCTTTAAAAATTTCACTATGGAATCATTGGTTGAGTAATCAGATCAATGTATTGTTTTGTAGACAATTCTATAAGAATGAAGAGGGCATTTGAGCCTCAATGTATGCCCATTCTCTTGGTTGCATATGGGAATAAGCAGAGCACTTGTAGTGCTCGAGAACTAATCTTGTTGAAGGAAATCTAGCCCCATGACATTAGTATTCATCATGGCAATTATTTATTATCTACTACTCAGATTTATACTCAAACTTACACCACCACTATCTCAATAAGATGTTTTGATAAGAGGGATCATACATTCTCACGTCTGTGAAAAAGTCTTATATTAGAGTGCTAATGGAACGTAAAACAAAAAAATCTGCTGCCTATCATTGCTTGATTAATGTTAGCAAACACATTATTCTATTCCTCACAACCGAAAGGCTATCAACTTCATGCTATTATATGTTCCTTTTACATTTTAATTGTAAGTTCTTTATTTTTGAAGATAACTTGTGCTTTCATTTTAAATTTCATTGTTCCTATTTATAACTTCTTTTATGCACTTCATTTTATATGTAGCTGTCTGAAATAAATTTTGAAGTTAGCTTGAATTTATTATTATTGTAGAAGACTAATTTTGTGTAATACATTTCATATGTGACTGAAAGGAATTACGAGGCCAGGTGCATATTTTGTATTGCTTTTTAGAATATTATGTAGTTGCTTTACTCTTCCGCTTTCTGCATTGCACAATGGATTGGCCATGTTGTTTGAGCTAAGTCAATGAGTATTACCAAAAATGCCTACCTCTTGGGTTTTGTTTACTATAAATAGATTAAGGCAACAACTTCAACATGATTAATGTTAGTGCAAATTGTTTTCGTTTTCTATTTAGTTAATTCATGTGTAAAAGGAATTTAGGGCATGTTTGGTTGTTGGAATATGATTTGAGAATTGGAATTTTGAATTCTGGAATTTGAAATCTACATTACGGTTTTTAGAATTTAATTTGGGACCGTTTGGGTCAAAACCAAAAATATCCGATATTTTGAACTTGTTATTCCAGACTAGTTTGTTTCAAACCCAAAAGTTTGACATTACCATTAGATTGGGATCTCCGCCAACAATATCATCAACTTTGATCAAGTATTTTGGATGCCCAAATGAAGGTTGCTTTGAGCCTAACTCTGCCAAACCTTCATTTTAATGCTTCAATTTGGCTTAACTCTTGATTGTGCACCAATCAGAAATGGAGGACATTGGCACATAGATTTGGGGGGTCCTTTACATCAACACATGTCCTTACTGCTAACCTCAATTGGCATTTTAGAAAGACATGCATCTTTTGAACATTTGTCATATCTCCTCTTTTATTTGTTCCTTGGAAATATTGACTCCTAGCCTGTGACAACGTTAGTGGGTGCTTCTACACTCTACAGTCTTGTCAATGAGCATGACACTACAAGTTCACTTTGGAACACTTAATCGAACATTTCACTACTTTGAGATCTTTCCAACTATCAAGACTTTCATCTCTTTGCATATATTGAGTCACAACACACACATATGTCGAGGCTCGTATGCTTTGCAATATTGGATCACACCACACACCAAATTGGGCCTAACTCTAGGGGATTTTCACTAGAGATGAAGGTGTTTCACATCAAGCTACATGCAATTTGGATTCCCAACAGTAACTTCTTTAAACACCAACATTACTGGAGAAAAATAAGAGAAGAAAAAAAAACGAGATGCCTATTTGATTGCTTTAGCAGGTTCGATAGTGACCTAATTGGCTGTGCACTAAACATTCTCATCAAGTGGATCACCAAAAACATTTAGATTGAAAAAAAGTGGATCTCAATTTTTTTTTCATTTTAATTCATATGCAATCGAATTTTTTGGCAAATTGGATTAAAATGGAAATTGGAGCAATTCCACCTATTTAGATGGAAGACCAAAGTTTGAATTTGAGGGTAAATGGGGAACCAAATTTTAAATTTTCCCAATTCCAATTCCAATTTTGCACACCCAAATGATGGATTAGAATTTTTTAGGAATTACAAATGCCAATTCCTGTTCAAATCCATGAACCAAATGGGCCCTGAACTCACTCATAAAACAATTCTAGATTTGGAAGAACAAATAATAAAAATAACAAAGTAACTTAGTTGCTCTATAACTCTTATTTGAATTGGTTTAACACATGCAACTATAGTTTGTTCTTTGACCTCTTTTGAATAGATGTTATGTAATTCTTATGAAGTTTTATTTTTATTTGTTTAATTCAATTATAAAAATTATACTAGAAAGCATAATTTTATATGAGAAATGAGAAAATGTAGAATGTGGTTAATATAAATGTACATGGTGAAATATTTCAATGATATAAACTCTCCTCCTATATGGGTAATCTAGTTACATACCCTTTTATGGAATTGTTGTGCTACCTCCCATAGCCATTATTTTGTCATTGCCTAAGTAAGTTATGAGGTAGTTAGGTTTTTTCACCCTCTTTTGACTTTATTTTCCACCTTTCATAACTCTTTATTTGTCTTTAGTTAAGTTGGTTATGTCAAGTGTTTTGGCATTTATCAACTAGGTAAAACCTCCCCTTTTATGAGAAAGTGGGAGTTAATGCACATCTTCAATGTTTATGCCCTTATTTTATTATATATTCATCACTCCCCTCTCACCTCTACAAGTTCAACTAAGTTCAATGATATCTTGATGATACTATTGAGAGTATTTTGCTATTTCTCTTGCCTTGTCTATGTTTTGCTTTCATTTTAGATTTCTCATCATTCTACTATATTGATCTTTGATAATCTATTCAATGGAGTTGCATATTATTTACAATAAACATCAAATCTTGGCTCAATTCTTACTTCTTATAAAATCTAACATGGTATCAACGATGTGTTGTTTGGTATAATGCAATGCATTTTTTGAATTATTTGAGAGATTTGAGGCTAACAAAAATTAATATTTTTCCTCAAAAACTCACTATTCCCTTCTAGACAATTACTAATATTTAGAGGAAAAATAAGCATATATTTAATCAAGTTTGGATATATGTGCTAGCATAATTGATGCAAATATTGATAGTGATTAAATTTGTTATTTTGTTGTCATTGATGCTAACTTGATAATTAGTGTTAAATTATTTTGTGGAAGCTAAGTTACTCACTATACATGTGAAAAATCAAGTGTACAGTAGACTTGTGTAATGAGTTAGAGTGCACGATTGGTTTGGGAGCCTTCAAGATGTCTCTAGTTTCCATGTTTGTAATTTCATGTACAAGACATTAGTATTGAATGAGTTATGATTGATTAAAGTGAGATAGTTTAATCAAGTTGATTAGTTTATGATAGTCAATGAATGATTTGATTGGTTTATCAAATATTTTTGTTTCAAGTTATAAAATTCAAGATATATGAAAGTTACTAAGTTGTTGGATCATGTTTAGAGTTTTGTTTGATTTGGTTTACAAGAAGACATTTTTAAAATTGATTGAAGAAAGTTTAGGAAGAAAGATGAAGAATAGGTTGAATGTTTGTGTTGATCTTGAACTGGTAATATGTCGACTATTGGGAGCCTTCAAGATGTCTCTAGTTTCTATGTTTGTAATTTCATGTACAAGACATCAGTATTGAATGAGTTATGATTGATTAAACTGAGATAGTTTAATCAAGTTGATTAGTTTATGATAGTCAATGAATGATTTGATTGGTTTATCAAATCTATGTTGTTTCAAGTGATAAAATTCAAGATATATGATGGTTACTAAGTTGTTGGATCATCTTTAGAGTTTTTTTTGATTTGGTTTACAAGAAGTCATGTTTAAAATTGATTGAAGAAAGCTTAGGAAGAAAGGTGAAGAATAGGTTGAATGTTTGTGTTGATCTTGAGCTAGTAATATGTCGACTATTTTTGGTAGATCTTTGATAATGGTGAGTTGATTGATGATGTGAAATCAGTAAGTTTTGAAGGACCTATTCTATATTGAGAATTGTGATGGAATTTCTTGGAACTATGCATGTTCATATGGAAAAGTGACAAGGACAAACGTTCTATGTCAAATTGATGCATATTTGAAAAGGTTGATTATGTCCTATTAGGTAATCATGAATCATATTTTGGCAAATACATTTTGGAAAAAGGTAGATGGATCTCATGGGTTAACATGTGTAAGGTTAGGGTTACCTAAAGACAAGAAGTTATGTATATGGAATAACATTATTTTTAGAGAGAGAGAGAGAGTAGTGGTTATGACTAACAAGGGTTATGTGATCAAGATGATAGCTGCATGTCTATTAGGAGATGAAAATGGTGAACTAAAGAGGATATGTTCAAGCAAATTAGAGGGTAAAAGCACAAACTTGTGTCACCTCTTATAAAGAAAAGAGGATCTCAAAACTTAAACTATTCAAATTTAATTACATAAAAGTGGCATTTGTGTTTATAAATTGAAGATGATATAAACTGATGAAATGTGAAAAATTGGATAAATTTTGTCTATATTTAAAAAAAAAAAAGAGAATTAAAAAAAAAAAATTAGAGTTCATTTTTAATTTTTTTTTAAAATGCTAAAAATATAGAGTTACATTATAGCTAAACAAATATATGCAAATGATCATATTTTGCTCTGATTTGGTAATATGTTATAGTTGACATGTATCTCTATTGGAAAAAAATAAATTTTTATTTTTGATGTATATATTTTAAGTTATAAGTGTTCAAAGTTGAACTTATCAGATATTGATAGTTTTTTTTTTTTATTTGCAAACTTTTCCTATCAAATCTACATATTTTTGAAAATAAGATACATATTCTTGAAGAGGACTCTCTCCTCTATGTAAAGCTTCTGCAAATTCTATACTCTTTGAATCAAACTTTTATTTCAGTTTTTGATTGGTGAGAATGCTCTTCTAATAACCTAAATATTGAGGAAGTTGACACCTACATTTCTGATCAAAAAATTATATACTTTTGTAATAGATTAGTAGGATGATATTGCTTGAAGAAATAGAACTAATTGTGTAATGTATGTTGAACACTGAACTTCCCTAATGCCGATGCAAGAAGAAATAATCAACCTTAGATTAAATGGGAGTATCTCTGCAACGTAATCGATGGATATTGATGCTTAGAGTAGACCGAATTGTAATTGTGTGTACTCAAAACTGCACCAATAACCTCCCTAAATATCCTTGCTAAAGTGCATGTCCCTCAAAGGGACATGTATCTTCCTAAGTTAGCATAAATAATCTCCCTATAAGTCGACGATCTACAAGATAAACACAATAATTTCTAACACACACAATGTGTTAGATTAGTTAAAGATTATTAAATTACTTCTTGAGAAGTCACTGGCTCCTAAGCGAAGTATATAATGTAATGCCAACCTTATGATATATTAGGGTAAGAAGAATAAGTACGGTTTGCATTTTTAGACCTGTAGGTTATCTAGTTAAATATACTTAATGCTCCCTCTTAACCTGATAATCCTATAGAGAGATATTATATCTAGCATCACCAATACAGATGAATAAGCAAGAATTAATACTCTATATTTGTCTAACTCTTCTTAGTATGTGGTATCATAGAACACATGATACAATGTCATATTACTAAACTTGTGATATGACAAATCACTGGTACTAGTGATGATATACATGATAAATCTGAAGAGTAATTTAATTTCTTAATTTATCCAAGTTTTGATTCATATAAACTAGTATTTCTATATCACAACAAGATCCCGAGTTTAAGATCTACCAGAATATAGGATAAACCCAAAGAATACTAAGATTCTTCCTTTATCCAATTTGTGACTTCATGGACATAACAATGCCAATATCACAATACGATCTAAAACTCATCTAGATCTTACAGTAACATTCTACTATTTAGCACATTATCTAAGAGATCTCCATCTCTCATAGTGTCTTTTATACAAGTGTTCATTATTTTAGAGATCGTCACCTCTTTAAATAATGAATACAAATGGTGGAGCCCATAACAGTCAATAGCCTAACAAAATAAAAACTTATTTTTATCAATAATCAAAAGAGTACAAATGAATTACATCTCAACCATACCAAGTCTCTTTTTGAAGTGTTCTATCTTCACTCTAGATAGAGGTTGGGTGAGTATGTCTACTGTCTGACTTGCAGTACAAATGTACTCTAATTTTATAGAATTCCTGTCTACCATAACCCTTACACAATGGTAAGGAATTTCAATATGTTTGGACCAGTCATGAAAAAATGGATTCATTAAAAGCTTGATGGAACTTTGATTATCACAATGAATAATCATAGGATTCATGGCTTTCCCAAATAATCCCACAAGTAACTTCCTTAGCCAGATTTCTTCTCGAGAGGCCATCATTACTACAATGTATTCGACTTCTGTGGAGCTTTGAGCTACTGAAGATTGCTTTCTACATATCCAAGATATCATTGTTGATCCTAAACTAAAACAACATCTTGAAATACTTTTTGTCTTTAACACTTCCACCCCAATTTGAATCAATGAATCCATTTAAGTCTAAGTCAACTTTCTTGTATTTGAGTCCAAAATTAAGAGTGCCTTATAAGTATTTCATAATGTGTTTAACCGTAACTAGGTGAATCTCCTTTGGTTCACACATAAATTGACTTAAGGCATTAACTACATAGCAAATATCTGGTCTTGTATTTACTAAGTACATAAGGGACCCAATCATCTATCTGTAGAGAGTATAATCTATGGAAGGTGATTCTACTATTGATTCCTTAAGTTTATGTAGATTAGTATCCATTGGAGAAGACATAGGTTTGCAATTCCACATTCCAAATCTCTTCAAAATGTATAATGCATACTTTCCTTGATTAAGTATGATACTGTCATAATTCTGTTGTATTTCTAGTCTTAGGAAGTAATGAAGGAGTCCTAAATCTTTCATCTCAAATTCTCTAGTTAGATCTTTCTTGCACTGATCTATGAGATGATCATCACTTGTTATTACTAAATCATCAACATACAATATCATAATTACTATATCATCTTTATCTCTTTTATAATATAAATTTGGATCAACTTCATTCTTGGAGAATCCTAAGCCAGCGAGATACTTATTAATTCTATCATACCAAGCTCTAGGAGCCTATTTAAGCCCATAAAGAGCTTTCTTGAGCATGCAAACAAAAGTGTTAGGATCATGATTTTCAAATCCTTTAGGTTTCTTTAGATATACTTCTTCTATAATCTTTCCATTTAGGAATGCTTTTTTTACATCCATTTGATGTACTTTCCGTCCCTTCAATGCTACAATTGCTAAGACTGCTCTTATAGAGGTATATCTAGAAATAGGAGCAAAGGTTTCTTCATAATCAATCCCTTCCTTTTGAGAAAATCCTTTGGCTACAAATCTAGCTTTATACTTTTCAATGCTACCATCAACATCATGCTTTATTTTAAATATCCACTTGGAAGAAACAACAAATTTTCCTTTAGGTCTTGGAACAATTTCCCAAACATCATCTTTCATAATAGATTGGTATTCTTCTATCATAGCTTCTTTCCAAGCTGTATGTTTAATAGCATCAGAAGGATTGGTTGGTTCTGATTTGGATAAATCACTCATATTTTCTATATAATTAGAGAATCTTTTAGGTCTTTTACTTTCTCTGACTATTTTGGAAGGTGCAACAAAGTCTTGAGCTGCCTCGACTATTTTAATGGCCCAAAGTGGTCTTTTCTTTGAATTTTGATTTTCTTCAAGGTTCATATTTTGAATTTCATCTTCAATTTCTTCTAAGTTCTCCCTCTAGGACCCAGATTCACTATTTCTTTTAGAACTAGATAAAGGAGAAGGTTCATCAGAACTTATGGCTATTTTCAATGCAAGATCTTCTTCAAAGATTACATCCCTACTAAGTTCAATACTTTTCTATCCAGGTATGAAAATCCTATATGCCTTAGATGTTTCACTATACCCTACAAAAATACCTTTCCTCCCAGAGGGCTCTAACTTGGTTCTCTTTTCTTTTGGAACATGGATATATACATGGCATCCAAAAATTCTAAGATGACTTATGTTGGGTTTAACCTTAGTAAGTACTTCTTCAGGAGTTTTATCTCTAAGGTAGGAGTGAGGGCTTCTGTTTTGAATATATACAGTAGCACAAGAGGCTTCTTCCCAAAGATAATATTCTAAATTTTGATAAAAAATATGTCTCTAGTAGCTTCTATAATTTTCCTATTCTTTCTTTGTACTACCCCATTTTGTTCTTGATTATAAGGAATAATGTACTCCCTCTTAATCCTTGATTCTTTACAAAACCTTTTAAACAAGTCTGAGATATATTCTCCTCTGTTATCAGTTCTAAGGGTTTTAATTTTATGCCTTGAAAAGTTTTCAATTAATGTTTTCAATTCTTTAAATCTTTGTAGAATTTCTTCTAATTCTTTGCATTTTAAAAAGTAAATCCATGCTTTCCTAGAGAAGTCATCTATGAGCAAGATATAATACCAAAATCCTCCAAGAGAAGGAATAGACATAGCTCCACATAAATCTGAATGAATTAATTCTAGTACATTATTTGTTTTTCTAGTACTATCATGAAAAGGACTTTTAGTGTTCTTATTGAGAGCGCACCCTTTGTAAATACTTGAGTGGTCTTTATTTAGTTTAGGTAATCTAGTAACCATCTTCTCCACAGTTGATAAAGTTTTGAAATTTAAATGCCCTACTCTTTTGTGCCATATTTCATTTATGTCTGCAGCTTCATGAACTAAGGCTTGAATAGATCGACTAGATTCTGCATTCAATTCATACAAATATCCTTTTCTCTAACCAATTAACTTTGCTTTCTTGATTGAGGAGTTCTTTGCCCAAGTTAATACTTTTCCATCCATGCATGCAACATTATGCCCATCATCTTCAAGTGTTGTAATTGAGATTAGATTTCTTTTAATTTTTGGTACGTAGAGTACACCTTAGAGAAGAAGAATATTTCCTAATTTTAGTTTCAAGGAGAAATTTCCAATTCCTTCAATGGAGTGTGCTAAAATATCACCAATGGTAACTTCACTGTTAACGTTCTCTGATAAAGAGTCTAGTGTTTCTTTGTATCTTGTTATATGTCTAGAAGACCCACTATCAATTACCCATGATTTATTTGAAATTTCATTTGATAGTGAGGAGTATAAAACATGATTCACATGATCATAGGTATCTTCTTCCCTAATAACATTTGTACAATTTTCTTGTTGTTTGGAATTTTCAAGATAATTAGATCTGTAGTGTCCAAATTTTCCACATTTTCCACATTTTTTATAGATAGATCTTTCTTGGGTTTCTCATTCTTTTGATTTCCCTTTTTCTTTTTGAAATGCTTCTTCTTGCCCTTATAGGAGTTTGTATTAAGAACATGAAGTTCTTCATCTTC
Organism: Cupressus sempervirens; assembly: GCA_028749045.1. Taxonomy (NCBI): domain Eukaryota; kingdom Viridiplantae; phylum Streptophyta; class Pinopsida; order Cupressales; family Cupressaceae; genus Cupressus; species Cupressus sempervirens. The sequence goes on along the minus strand of CM053786.1, from coordinate 798,699,735 downwards.
TATTTTTGGTTTCTTTCTTTAGTTTTTTGGATTCCTCTTGAAGACAATCATTCTTAAGTCTATTGAAGTCTGAAGGATTATCTCAGGCACTTATTCCTTGTGCAAATGTCTCCCATGAATCAAGTAATCCATCTATAGCCATTAGTATTAATTTTTTGTCACTAATAGTGGTTCCTATACTTGATAGTTCATCTCTAACATTGACAACCCTTAGGAAGTAAGAATTTATCAATTCTCATTTCTTTATTTGAATGTGATTTAGTTTCCTTTTTACTGTGAGAACCTTAGTTGCATTGTTTACTTCATTTGCATTTCATAATTCATTCATCATATCAAAGGCAGTTTGATGTTTTATAAGCATAGGTACGATATCATTTTTTACTCCATCTAAAATGATTTGAATGGCTTTTCTATTTCCTCTGCTCTAGATAGATTTATGAGGTTCAAATGTGGTTGTTTGGATGTTTTATCAACAAATTGTCTTACATCATTCTCTTCAAGAATCATCTTGATTTTGAATTTCTAGGCCTCAAAGTGTTCTTTACCATCAAACCTATCCTCGGGTCTGATTGTGTATGCCACTGAAGATAAGAGATAGTTGCTAGATATATATGAAGTCTAATAATTGAATTTTGTAGAGCCTAGGTTTGACTACCAGAGCTCTGATACCATGTAAAGATTCTGCAAATTCTATACCCTTTGAATTAGAATTTTATTTCAGTCCTTGATTGCTGAGAATGGTCTTCTAATAATTTGAATATTGAGGAAGTTGAAACCTATGTTTATGATCAGGAAATTATATACTTTTGCAATAGATTAGTAGGATGATATTGCTTGAAGAAACAGACCTAATTGTGTAATGTGTGTTGAACATTGAACTTCTCTAATGTCGATGCAAGAAGGAACAATCAACCTTTGATTAAATGGGAGTATCTCTTCAATGTAATCGCTGGATATTGATGCTTAGAGGAACAAACTGAATTGTAACCATATGTACTCAAAACTACATCAATAATCTCTCTAAATATCCTTGATAAAGGGTATGTCCCTCAAAGGGACATGTCTCTTTCTAAGTTAGCATAAATAATCTCCCTATAAGTCGACGATCTGCAAGATAAAAACAATAATTTCTAACTAGCACAATGTGTTAGATTAGTTAAGAATTATTAAATTACTTCTTGAGAAGTCACTGGCTCCTAAGGGAAGTATATAATCTAATGCCAACCTTATGATATATTAGGATAAGAAGAATAAGTACGATTTGCACTTTCAGAGTTGTAGGTTATCTGGTTAAATATACTTAACACTATAGAGGTACATATAAAGTTTTAATATTTTGAGTTCATGATTTACTATTTTTATTTTCTTATTTGAAGTGACATCTTCTTGAATATTAATATACCTACTTGAAATATTTTAAAAGTATAACATATTATATCTACTCAAAACACTATAAAATTTATATGACCATAACCTTGACTCCGATCTACAAAAGGGTATTTTAAGTTTTTAAAAAACTTTAATTTAATGTAAAAATTAGCCTTAGATGTGAGAAGTTTTAAAAAACTCTTTTTTTCTTGTGTGGCTACCACATAAACAATTTTGGCACAAAGGGTTTCGGCCAAAACCCTTTGGGTTGAAACCCAAGGTGATTTTTTATACCCACTTACGTGACCACATATAAGAGAAACACATGTCTTCATTAAGTTTCAAATAAGAGTTTTGGCCAAAAGTGTTACGGTCGAAATAATTTCAACCATAACCATTTTGCCACCTTTGTGCCACGTCGACGCCACTTGATCCCACATGGGTTTGGCCATAATGCTTTCGGTCATAACCCCGTCAGATTCCCTCAAGGGTGACACAACTTTGTGCTTTTACCCTAGAGTGTTATTTCTTAGATAATTCTACTTGGTCAATCCTAACAGGTTGTCAAGTTAAAATCCTCTAACAAGGCCACTTCTATCATAGTGAAAATGATCGTTAGCAGGATTTCAAGTTAATTTCTTTAGTTGCATGGATCATTAATATGAGTTAGAAAATAATTTTATAAGGTTACTCCTAATAGAATAAAGATCATAACATGTATGAGGAAAATCCCTTAACTGGGTGACTCCTAACAGGGTCTTATCTTAACCAAACATTATTGTAAGCTCTAAAAGGGCCAAACCTTTAAACACAACACATTTCAAAAGAGTGGAAAATACTTGTGGGTATCAATTCCCATTGTGGTTTCTCCATCTAACCAAGGGCTTCCATGAAAAAATCTCTATGTTATTGTGCTACTTGTTTGGAGGCTTTTATGAGTTGCTTTATGATTAATTTCACAAATTAACATGGAATGGATGAATGAATGGTTATATGTTACATTTGGTATTGGTTAATCAATTTTGTGAAATGGTGATTAAAGTTTGAATTTAGTGGATTACTGATTCACCCCTACCCTCTGAGTAATCTTGGATCTTGGATATATTATCGATTGGTATCAAAACTTTAGTCCTCTATGGAAATCCTAATAGCTTAAGGAAAAGATCAAAATGTCAAACAAGGAAGGTATTAAATTATCAAGGATAACTTCTTAATGTGGTATGATAGAATGCAGCTTTACATGAGAGTTATAGGGCCATAGTACTAGATACATATGGAACATAAGTATACAAGACCTAATTGGACTCTAAGTGCAAATGAGTTAAAGATGGAGACCGAAAGCATACAAGCTCTAAATGAAATTGTAAGTACTCTTTCAAAATCTATTGATATCCATGGACTTAATAATGCACACGATGTTTGGCCACAACTCAACTTAGCTTGTGGTAGAGATGTTCATGTTCAAAAGGATAGAGTTGACAGTTTGAAATGTAGGTATGATATCATAAATATGGTAGATGGAGAAAATACTACTCAACATGGTCATAAATTGAAAAAGGAAGTTGCTACAAACAAAAATGCTATTAGAGTTATTTAATATGAAGTTGTGGAAAGGACAATTTTGAGAACCTTGTTGTCAATTTATGCAATCATAGTTTTTGCAATTCATGAGCTAAGAACTTTTGAGAAAGTCTCTATTGATGGACTATTTAGTAAGCTTGCTACTTTTGAGATGAATAATTATGAATATATTATTCCTAAGGTTGAAGCTTCTTTCAGAGCCTCATTATCATTGAATATAGGAAGTAAAGGTAAGGAAATTACAACTTAGTCTAGTCTTAGTGATATCGAGTCACTCTGATGAAGAAAGAAAACAATATGAGTTTGAAGCTTTACTTGCAAAGAGATTACCAAGAGGTACTTGTAAATATAAGGACAAATTACCATTTATTTGTTTCTCATGCAAGAGGATTGGCCATATTACTACAAGGTGTCCTAACTTTTATTTAGACCAAAAATAGAAAAGGAAGAGATTCAATGACAAATGAAAGAAAGAATGTTATATTATAATTGATGAAGAAGAAATTGATGATGATGATTCTGATGACAATGATGGAGAAAAAGTTGTCTTTGTTGCAGTAAAGGAAGACACCAATAATAGTCAGAAAGCTCTTGTTTATCATGTAGAACCTAATCCAAAGTGGCTGATTGAAAGTGGTTTTTCACATCACATGACTAGTGGCAGAAGCAAACTCATCAAGCTTGAAGAATTTGATTGTGGCATTGTGAGATATGAAAATAATACTCATTCTATGGTGAAAGGTAAAATATCTCTTTCTTTGAATGATAATAGTAATGTTGATGATCTTTATTTTGTTGAAGATCTAAAGAATAATTTCCCCGATGCTAGTCAACTAAATAAAAAGGATATTATTTCAAATTCAAAAGAAGTGTGTGTAGAATTCTAGATAGTCCAGGAGATTTGATTTCTATTAGGAGAGAGATACAAGGTAACTTATTCGATTTGAGTTTTACTATTAACATTTAGTTGGTTGAAATTATTGAAGATATTTGGTAATGGTATAGAAGACATTTCCACGTGAAATTTGATAATTTGGTAGTTATAAAAAAGACTAATGTTGTAAAATGATTTCCTGCTTTAGTTAAACTAGAAAATGTTATGTTTAAGGAACACCACTTGGGTAAGTTGACAAGTACATCTTCCATTAGAAAATATTTTTCATCTAAGAACATTTTAGATTTGGTACATGTAGATATTTTTGGGTTAATGAGAACTAGAAGTCATTATGGTGACAAGTATTTCATATTGTTTCTTGGTGGCTTTTCTAGAACGATGTGGGTCACTTTCTCAAGAGAAAAGTTAGAAGCTTTTAATAAGCTCAAAATATTTAAATCTTTTGTTGAAAAGTAAAGTGGAAAGAACCTTAAATTATTGAGATCTAATAGAGGTGGCGAGTACACTTCTTGAGAATTTTTTTGACTACTATAACAATAACAAAATGAAGAGACAGATGTTAGTTCCCAAGACTCCTGAAAAAAATGCTATAGCAAAGAGGTGAAAAAGAACAATATGTAATGCTACAAGAGAAATGTTATTGCTAGGGAATGTTGTAAAGATATTTTGGAGAGAATCCATAAACACCATAGTCTATACATTGAATCGAGCACAAGTAAGAAGGGAGCTTGTAAGATACCCTAAGAACTATGATATGGTCATACTCCTAGTGTGAATTATTCCAAAGTTTTTGGAAGTAAATGCTACATGATTTTTACTTGAAATTTTGGTGCAAAGACTGATGAAGGAACCTTTCCAGGTTATTCTACCAAGACTAAAACATACAAGAGTTGGAACAAAAGAACTAATAAAATGATTGAAAGTGTGAATGTAAAAGTTGATGAATTTCCAAACATATATGAAGTGAATGATGATTCAAGCAAGTAGGAAATAGAGAAAGGTCATGATATGATATCCATTCAATCAAAAATTGAAGAAATTATTGTGTATGACAATGAATAAAGTATAGAGGTGTAACCGATGAATGAAGAAGAAGATAAAATACCAAATCAATAATACCAAGGTATTTGATATTGAATCACTCTTCTAACTAGATTATCTAACACAAGAATGCAAGAACTCAAACAAGAAGAAAAATTAGATAAAGTACCCTTTTGAACTTTGAAATAGAATCTAGAACAATGAATGAAACTTTGAAAAGTGATGATTGTATCAAATCTATAGAAGAGGAACTTGACCAAATTGACAAAAATAACACTTGGAATTTGGTGCCTAGAACAAAGATGAAGAATGTGATTTGTACAAAATGTTTCTTCAAGAACAAAGTGAACAAGGATGATAAATTTTCTAGTAACAAATAAAGATTAGTATACAAAGGATGCACTCAAGATGAAGGTTTGGATTTTGGTGAGACTTTTACCAAGTAGCTAGACTTGAATGTGTGAGAAGGTTACTAGCATATGCTAGTTGTGAGAAGTTTAATTTTTTCCATATGAATGTTAAATTTTATTTTGGATGAGGAGGGATGAGGAGGTCTAAATGGAGCATTTTCATGGGTTTACTTTATCATGGTATGAAAGGCTACATTCATATTTAGTGAAGATTAGTTTCAAAAGGACAAATGAAGATAAAAATGTATATCTAAAATTGGATGGTGATAGATTCTTGATTGTTGAAGTATTTTTGGATTCACTGAAGAGATGAAGAAAGTGTTTGAGATATCAATGGTTGGTGATATCAAATTCTTTACTGGGATACATATAATGTAAATATAAGATGGAATTTTCATTTATCAATCCAAATATATCTAGGTAGTGTTGAAGGCTTTTAGCATGGAAGGTTCAAAACTAGTAGACACACTTATGGTCACACACTATGAAATTTCCAAGGATGATGCTTCAAGTGTAGTTAATGAAACATTATAAAAATACATGATTAGTAAGTTACACTATATTTTTAATAGTAGACTTGATATTGCTCATGTAGTTGGAATAGTTGCAACATTTCAGTTTAATTTATGGGAAGCACATATGGTAACAATGAAGAGGATATTCATATATCTTATATGAACAATTGATTATGGTATTCAATATAATCAAAATGATTACTTTGGTTTGAAGGTGTTCACTGAATGCAGATTGGTAGGAAATTTTGATGATAGGAAGAGCATACATGGTGGAGCATTCTTCCTAGGTGAAAGGCTATTTTCTTGGATCAATAGAAATGGAATTATATATCTTAGTCAACAACTAAAGATGAATGTGCTAGTGCTTCAAATGATTTTTCATAAGAAATTTAGATCAATAAAGTGTTAAAGGTATAAATAAGAAGGTAAGCAAACTAGTTACTATTTATTATGATAACACAAGTACTATTAATATATCAAAGAATCCAGTCTGACATCCCAAGAAAAAGCATATAAGAATAAAATACCATTTTCTAAGGGAAAAGGTGTAGGAGAAGGAAGTAAGGATGAATTACGTTGTTATAAGTTTGGCTAAGAGGTGAGTATGAAAATGTATTAAGGTTATAATTTATGGTAACATATCATTCATATTTAGTTAGCATATTATGGAGACATAATTTTGGTTTGAAGACTTAGAAAATTGTCTAAGTGTTGTAAAGGATAACTGTCAGCAGAGGCACCTTTTTGGTTTGCAAAGTTCATATAAAAAAATTAACACATGTAGACTTGAGGGAATCTAGAACAAGGTATGATAATACTACATGTTAGAGTGCAAATCATTATGTGTAGCACATACAGAGTTAGTAAAGTTTCATTAGTTGTAGTCTTGTACATGAAAAATAGAGAAGAGGCAAGAGAATGATCAATTGTGTTAGCAAATTATTTTGGTTTACCAAAATAATTACTTGACTAGTTAAGGATGAAATCCTATATGTTAGCCTTAACATAGCAAAGGCCAAATTTGTGATTTAGCACACGTGCGAAGACATGAAGGACGACATGATAGAATAACTTGGTATAAAGGAAAGATTCATTTATGTGAAGTTGTGTAATGAATGTGTGATGTATTTGGACATTGATATGTATTTGAAATGTGATGAAAAATTTAGGTTAGAGTAGAGAAAGATTAGTAAATGTGAAGTTGTGTATAGAAAGATACAAATGACAAATTAGATATTGTAGATATCAATATTGTCAAAAGGTTTATGTATCTTTTCCTTTTATGTACATAATAGATCATTGTACTTGCATGTTTTAATTGTGGTCTAATCTTGCATACAATTTTTAATTTTAAATACCAACTCCTAATAGGTTTGAAGCTTCTAACAATGCCTAGTCCTTTAACAAGGACCGAGACACTATACAGATGTAATAAACTCCTAATAGGGTCAATATCTTTCACAAGATACTTTTGATTAGTGGATCATTTTGTGGGTACCATCCCCATTGGGGTTTCCCCTTGTCTAGGGTTTCCCTACTTAAAAAATAATGGTGTTATAAGTTGCATCATGTTATTTCTATGTTTACTTTTTTGTTTAATCAAATGTGCATGTTTTAAGATTGTAAAAGATATTCATAGCTGGGCTAAATTTTGTGAAATATTGATTCACCCCCCCTCTCAATATGTCCTATTTTAACAATTGGTATTAGAGAAGAATTACTTAGAGAAGGCCTAACAAATTGATTAAGATCACTATGGATGTAGATTAGTTTTAGAAGAATCTAGAAGAAGGTCTTGAGGAACTTGATGTGATCACTAATGAAAGAGATAGTTTGAAGAACATATACAAAGAGGAAAATGATTACATTTAGAAGCTGAAAAAGGATATTGAATTTTCTAATTCCTAGAAGAATGAATCAAATAATCATATTAGAGATAGTGATGCAATTTCTAAGCTATAGAAGTAAAATGAGTTCTCAAAGCTTGAACTTGAGATTACTGATCTTAACATGAGCTTGATGGAAGATGAGAAGAAAAGTCATTTAGATATCTAGAATGTAGATCTAAAATAAAAACTTACCAAGTAGACATCTGAAATTGAGACCTTGAAAGGAGAGCTTACATAGACAAAAAAAACATCTTGAGAAGTTGTATTCTAGTAATGAAAATATTGATGAGTAGTACATGACACAAATACCTACTTATGATAAGATTGGGATTGGTTAGAATGAAGGAGAATCATTTAAGAGATCTAAATTTACTTAGGAACCAGATCTTGTGATCCAACAACCTGAACAACCACAAGATCTAAACAAACAAAAGCCTAACCAATCTAAAGAAGTACTTAAACAATATGAGAAACCTAAAGGAGTGAGAAGGTAATTTATTGGAAAATATTTTGCATGCAATGAAATTGGTCACATGAAGAAGGACTATACAGGTAAGTATACTAACCCTATTTTTGGTTATTGTTATAATTGCCATGCTTATGGACATTGAGCTAGTGAATGTAGGAGACCTAGATTTAATAATATGTAGTAAGGTACTAACTTTGCATCTAGTAGACCTATTAGAGAAACAAATGTCATAAGAAATGGAATCATGTATTATAAGTGCAATAGTATTGGACATATTACTAGAGATTGTAGATTACAGAACAATCAATCAAGATGTAAGTATGAAAACAATGTGATAGCATGTCAAATTTGTAACATGGGTCATACAAGAAGATTTTATAGGATGAACAACATAAGAATACCAAAAAACATGAGATCAAAAAATCCAAGGAAACTTAACTTTAGAAGGAATACAAACAACAATGTTAAAAGGAATGATAATACCAACGATAGACAGAAAGAGAATGTGAAAGAACATGTAGAGAAATTGAACAAAACATTTGTTAAATATAAGACACTAGCTAGCACAAAAATTTGTGTAGAGAAGAAGGAAAGTTATACACCTAAAAACAAGTTGAAGTTAGTAATAGTTGCTGAAAAACCCTTATCAATCTAAATAGTTCATTCACTAAGAATTAAAGGGAAAAAGCATCAAAAAATCATTTAGCCCTTCAGAAGTTGATTTAAGACTTGCAAAGTTAGACAAAGATTTATATGAATGTGAGGAAGCTATGGTAAGTATACATGCAACTCCAAGTTCATATATGAGTGCATGAACAAGAAAAAGTTCTTTAGTTAAAGAAATCAACTTTTTGAACCCTATGTAGTTGTGCATTTAATTAAAAATCAAATTGAGCTAGGTTTAATGGTTGAAATTGATAAATTATGAATCATTTGATCAAGAAAAGAGTCAAGGAGCATAAAGAAGTGAATTGAGAGAAAATTACTAGCAGTTTGGAGAATTTGTCAAAGCATTCGGTCAATTTCACATAGAAAGCCATAGTTTATGATTTAAAGTTATTTGTATTACTGTAAAAGCTAAATTTGAAATTTTTTGAGTTGTAGAAATGGAAGAATATATGTTGCACAATGTTGAGGAAGTTCCCATACCTAAACTAAAACTAAACCCTATTCCATCCATGGAAGAAGACCCTAACACCATTCTTTCCCAAATTCTTAATAGAGTTCTATATTTAGAAGATGTTAGGAGTTACACATGGTGAAAATTTTAAAATATAGGAGAGAGAAACATATGTGATGGATTTGATAAGGTTTATAAAAAAGAAAACACATTCAAAGAAGGGTTTGAACACCTAGGTTAGAGTGATATTGTGAAATACATGTTTTATTACATGTTTGATAATAAAACCTAGACTAATATAATTATAAGTAGAATTTATGATGAAATGTTCTAGATAGGTGACGATATAGTAGTTCATGAAGTAATTGATTTAAGAAATCAAGGATAAATTCCATTTAGTAATAATGATGTCAAGAAAATTGTGATTACAAACACCAAAGCAACCTCCAATAGCAGAGAATAGTGATAAGTTAGATTAAAAAAGATGACATAAGGTTTGTAGGTAGGATTATTACTACTAAGTTATGTTCTAGTTCTAGAGATGATGAATTCAACATGATTTGTGTATCTAGCATACACACTATGTGTTGAGAAATTTCAAGTGAATTTATGCAAGATTTTGAGAATTCAATTGATAGAAAACTTGGAGAGGATAAGGAAAAAAAGGAATGAACAATTTAGATTTTAGTCATTGATTGTATACATGTTTTTCCACCTTTTGAAGAGATTTTCGTTCATGCCCATTACTAATTCGACAAGCAAGAAGTGTACTATGGAGAAAATCATAGATCTATATAGAAGGCACCCTATGCAAAAAGTGGATGACAACACAATACTCATTTTGAAAACCATTTAGACATATATGAAATCAAGAACATGGATTCCAAAATTAGTAGTTGAGAAATACAAGGATGATTTGTGTTTCATGGTTGACATTGATTTGACATATATGGAGGCAATTACACCTAGAGTATTATATGTTGACCCACTTGGTTATGAAGTCACTAAAGAAGAAAATAAAGGATATTCTCAAAGGATTCTAAATGTATATTTAGATCCTAATAGTACTAGATTTGGAAATTGTGAAGAAAACATGCAATTGGCATATCAAGTTAAACTTGAGAAGTTTGCAAGGAAGAAGGTAGACAATGCAATGAAGAAAATCATGGAAGAAGAAAAGATAATACCACATGAGTTAGCTGATGTTAATAAAACTCTATCTGAAATGCAACAAATTGGTCAAAAAGATATTCTATTTTTTCCACCTTTGTTAGTTGAAGGATCTAGGTTTGCACCTACACATGCACCTCAATTTGCACATGCATTAGATTAGTCTTTGGAAGAAGATGTGTATATAACTCATATTCAATCATCTACACCTACTAGCACGTGGAGATCAATGAGGTGAGTTGAGGTAAAACAAGAACAAATAGAAGCCCCCAAGCCTAAAAGGATCAAAAGGAATGGTTACTGGACCAGGGAAGAGACAAAAAGTAATAACCTCATATGAAGGGAAGAGGACAAGAGGTTAGATAACTTCACTTGAGGCCCAAGTGTAACAATCACTACCACAACAATAAGAAGAGAGAGAAAGCAATAGGAAAAGAATAACTTGGAAGCCTAGAATTGAGAATCTAAATGATTCTATATTAAGTTAATGAAACCTTAAGAAGATCAATAAATAATATGTCATATAGCCTTTAAATGAGAAAAGAAATTTGGATATGAAATTCATTTAGGAGATGATCAAATTTAAGACCCCCTTCTCATAATCCATGGTAAATTACCTAAATAATTATATGAAAGATTGAATGAGGAAATGTTGAGGATAAAGAAAGGAGAAGAGACCATGAGAGAAGTTGTGAGGAGATGCTACAATGTGAAGAATGATGCAAAAATGGAAAGATTAATGCATTTACTCAATCTACTTGTGCATGACAAGATGAGAGTGATAATAATAATGGGAGGATTAAGAGATGAGGTTATAAAGGATGCTAGAAATCTTGTAAATAATATTCTTAGTGAACCTATCAGGAGAACATACTTAAATGAAGATGAAAATAAAGATACTATATCTTCATTTGTAGTAGAACCACCTAGCTAGAACATCAGTGATAGACACTCCTATGGCTACAGTGAAGACTTTAGAACATAATATAATGTTGAATGTACTCGAGTCTACACAAGAGGAAGGAAATGTGATAATAGGGGGAGAAAAAAAAACTTTAGCTCCTATTTCTACATAGATCAAAGAAAAAGTAGAAGACACTATAATGATAGAAGTGAGTAAACAAAGAAGAATAAGTAAACATTGAAGGAGAAATTCTTGAGACTCCAAGGATCATAATTGATGATGAAATAATGACTATTAATAGCACACATATAATAATAGATGAGATAGAGGATCTACTTAGGGATGAATATAATATTGTTGACAATTTGACAATAGAGAATTTGGTTGATTATCCATGTTTTGATGATGAGGAGAAGAAGGTTGACAAAGAACAAGATTTAGCTACATTGGCTGAAGTTCTCAAGAATGTAGACCCAAAGATAGAAACTAGTTGGAGGATAATTGTACAAGAAAAATCTCATTTCATACCTCAACTAAGACATGTTGAGATAGAAAAGGATGTCATGGATAGTCAAAATCCAAGGAATTAGGTCAGAAAGAGTACACGACTGAAACAAGGTTGACACCTCAGACCCTGCAACAAAAAAAAGAAATATGATAGTCAAAGAATGCAAGAAAAATTCGTTACCCCAACCAAGGAAATAAGCAAAGAAACACCTAGTTTCTTGAACTCTCCATTGGAATCAATGATAGAAAATATGATGAGTAATATACCACTGGAAGCAGTATAAGACCCTAAGATTGAAATGTTCATTCAGTTATCAACATTTTCTACCAACAGAATTATTGAAAAGAGTAAGGGAATCGAAAGAACTCAATAAATTCTTGAGAAGATGATAGGTAAATTGAAAAGTTTGATAAATGTTAAGATTAATAAGAGTAATCCTCAGAAGAAGGAAACCAACGTATTAAAAGAATTTGATAATCATTTCAAAAATTTGGTAAAACTTGCTATGGGAAAGGTCCAAGTGTTGATTATGATGAAAATCCTTTCAGAAAAGCATGCAAGAATGTTAAAGATGATATGACAAAGAGAAAGAAGAACACATAATTATACTCAGACCTTCACCACAAAGATCAAAGAGAAAGAAGATGAGTTGAAGAACATGTCATAAGTGAGATAAGGAATGTAGATTCTCAATTTATTGACTTGGAACAAAGAATAAATAAGATTTTTGATGAGTGAAAATGATCCAAGTGGATCTAGAGAACCTAGAAAATTCATAGTCTCAAAATCTCATGGAATCAACATCATTGACCAGAGCTTGCTAATATAGTCCTAACCCAATTTGAATCACATCAAAAGGAGGTCATGGTGAAAATTTATGCTTGGTCAAAGCTATGATCAAATTGGAAAACTACGGGTTGATTTAATTAAAAAAGAGGTGAAATGTTACCATATCAAAAGTGGTTAATAATGGGTTTCAAATTAAAGATCTCACCAAGAGTTTTCCAATGACATTTGTTTCATAAAAAACAGAGATCGTATGTGGAAGTTATGCTCCTTTAAAGGTGGAGGGAAATGCAAGTAATGATGACATCAATAGTCTAATCAACATGATGACATGGCAGTCATCAGTCCACATGGAAAATGGTGAGATGGCATTTTCCAATCATTTGATGACATGTGTTATTTTGAGCTATTAAAATAATACAATTAGCACCATTCCAAGGTTGGCAATTTCACATTAAGGTTAGAGTTTGGTTGCTAAAAATTGTCAACAATAAGATTACAAGTGTACATCTCTAACACCATGCTATAAGGCCACCTTTGAATTTCAATGTGCAAAGTGTTTATCTACTAGTAATGATAGGTTTAACAATCTTAAAAGCCACATAGTCAAGATTCGAATTCCTAACCACTATTGTGCTATTTCCAATTCCACCCACAAAGCTAGGCATACATTTCATGATTTTATAGTGAAAAATATAGTATTTGTTATTTCTTTGTATGGTGATTAGATAATGAATAAGTTTAAAATATATTCCAAAGCTCTATTTGTGAGGTTCGATTCATATGAGCCAAACTTATAAAATGAAGAATATATTTTATAGATTGAGAATATTAATGGCTTAATATAAGCCATATATTTGAAAGGGAGGAGTTTATTTTAAAAATATTTGGTTGTAAATTTTTTATTTGGTTTTAAACCAAATATGGCATTAAATCATTTATAAAAGGGGGCTTATTTCCATTGGAAAGACAATTAGTCTTGGAGAATTCTGGCAAAGGAATTAGACTTGGAGAGGTTTCTTTTTGAGGAATTTGTAAGCATGAAGACTTTGTGAAGTGTCTTCAAGTGCAAGAAAAGAGAATGCCAATGCTTGAAGCTTATAATTTGTAACTAAGCGAATTTCTCTTGGAAAATTTAATAAAGCAGTCCCCAGATTGAGAAGCGAACCTGAAGACGTAAACTTGATAGGGAAAACTTTGTTATCAAAGTGTTTGAATCTCTTTACTATCTCTTTCTTATTCTCTCAGTTCTTTTAATTTATTTATTATTTTATATAATTAAAAACATGGTTAAATTAAGTGTTTAAAGCATAAATCTTGTAATTTCAATAGTTAAGAATACATAGCCATGCATTTACTACTTGGATTAGGGATTAAATCTATATTAGGATTAAAGTTATAAAACTTGTTATTCCTGGTTCACATATCAACAAATTATTGGAGGAAACCAAGGAGAAAATATTTCAAACATTCTCTTTAGTAAGAGAATATTTGTCATTAAAGATATATCTAGTCTAGAAGCAACTTGATGATTGTTTGAAGGCCAAAGTATCATATGAGCATTTTACTTATCTAGACTTCCAAGATATAGAGTTGGAATCTTATGAACTATGTGCACTAATCATCATTTCAAATTTAGTGGAAGATTCATAGAATAAAGGTTTGATCAACTTGAAGAGTATTTTTTCTGATTGTATCTCACTGATAATTGACTCATCAACACAGTGAAGGTAAAATCAAAATTTTGACTTCAAGTTTTTGACTCACCTTTGTCATTGATGTCAAAGAGGGAGTGTAATTTATGGAAAAGTATATATGCAGAGATATAATAAACAATGTAGACTAATGTGGAGTAGTATAAGATGGTTTATAATAGAAATGATCCACATTTTGGTAAATTTGGATTTCAGATCTGCATTCTCAAATCTCAAATCTAACTGATATTTTTTCTCATCTTCCATCAAGCTCATCTTAAGATTGGTAATCTCAAATATCCCTTTTCAACTTCTAAATGTAAGTTCTTTTTTCTCTTTGTATTTATTCTTTAAACTATCTATTTCTTAAGTGATCACATCAAGTTTCTCAAGAGCATCTTCTAGATTCTTTTGTAATTGATTTACATCAATAGTGGTCTTACTCAACATGTTAGGCCTTCTTTAAGTAATTGTGCTATGGTACCAATTTGTAATAATAGGAAATATTGAGAGGGTTGGGGGTGGGGTTGGCGGGGTTTGGGGGGGGGGGGGTTGCGGGGGGTGGATTAGTATATCCTATTTCTAAGATATGTGACATCAAAGGAGAAATTTGCAAACATATTCATGAAGCCGTTACCTAAGGATTCTTTACAGTATTTGAGAACTAAGTTGGGAGTCATTCCCTTAATGAGGCAAAATTAAAATAGTAACACTGTATCAATCCATTGGACTTAATATTTATCTTTCCATGGGTTGATGTATTGAGGACTACTTCTCAGGAAGGAGTAAGTAGTTTTTTGAATTCTTGGTTTATGGAGATTTAAAATATGCAAGTGAACACAAAAATGAGTGTAGCACCTTTGATATTATTGTGAAGGGGGGATAAGTATAAAAAATATAATAAAGATCAAAAGTACAAAAGACATAGAAGCACTGCATTAGGAGAATAACAAAAGAACATCAAGATAAACATAGAGAAGTCCTACAAGGGGAGGAGATCAAGATAAGCTACTAGTTTAGGGGGACAATCTATTGTATCAATTATTTATTATATAATGTTTTTGATATTGATGATGGTTATTATTGTTTGACTTTTGGTGTTTTATCACTACCAAAGAGGGAAATTGTTAGCATAACTAATGAAAATTTCCTTATGCACATGTTTGGTAGTAATTGAATCAATTATTGTGTTTTCATTGGTGTCAACTTGATAGTTAGTGTTAAACTATTTACTAGAAGCCAAGTTACTAATTGTGCAGGTGAAATATCAAGTGTGTAGTTGATTTATGTAATGAGTTGGAGTGTGTAATTAGTATGGGAGACTCAGAGATATCTCCACTTTCTATGCTTGTAATTTCATGTACCACACAATAGTATTAAATGAATTGTATTTTCTTGAAGTGAGCAAGATTAATCTAGTTGATCAGTTTGTGACAGTTAGTGAATGGTTTGATTGGTTTATCAAATCTATTTTTTTTAAGTTATGCAACTCAAGATTAAGTTGAATACTAATTTTTGGATCATGGTTATACTTTTATTTTATTTGGTTTATGGGAAGTCATGTTTTGGATTGATTGAAAAAATTTTAGGTAAAAAGATGAAGGAAAAATTAAATATTCATTTTTAATCTTGAACTAGTAACTTGTAGGCCATTTTCAAAAGATATTTTCAAATGGTGAGTTGGTTGATGATGTGAAAATGATGTGGAATCATAAATTTTGAAGGATCAATTATATATTGAGAATCATGTTGTAATTTCTTAGAATTATGTATTTTAATATGAAAAAGTGAAAAAGATAGATGTTTTATGTTAGATCAATGCGTGATTGAAGAGGTTTATTGTGTGGTATTAGTTAGCCATGAATAAGGTTTTGGTCAAATGTAGATGGATCTCATGGGCTAACACATTTAGGTTGAGGGTTACCTAGTGATGAGAAGTGTATATATATATATCTAAAAAATAATTATTTTGTAAGAGAGTGAAGAGAGAGAAAGGATTAGTGGTAATTGTGATCAACAAGGGTTGTTTGATCAAAGTAATAAATAAATGTCCATTAGGAGATACAAATGGTGAATTGAAGAGGATTTATTCAAGTGAAATGGAGTTCTATTTCTCAGATCATTCTACTTGGTTAATCCTAATAGGTTGTCAAATTAATATCCTCTAACAAGGTGTGAAAGATCTTTAGTAGGATCTGAAGATATGTCCTTCAAACTCAAGTGTCTCATTAATTTGAGTTAGAAAATAATTTTACAAGGTTACTCCTAAATAGAGAAAATATCTTAACAAGTTTGAGGTAAATCTCTTAACTAGGTGAATCCTAACAGGGTATGTTCTTAACTGGACATTACTGTAAGATCCTAAAAGAGCCAAGCCTTTAACATGTCACAATTTTTGTAGGTGCAAAATAGTTGTGGGTATGAATTCCCACCTTGGTTTTTTTCTTTGACAGAGAGATTCCATGATAAATATATTTGTGTTATTGTGTGGATTCTTTTATGATTTTTTATGGTTAGTTTCACAAGTTAAGATGGAATGGATGAATAAATGATTAGATGTTGGATCTAGTATTGGTTAATTAGTTTTGTGAAGTGGTGATCAAAGTTTGAATTTAATGGATTAGTGATTCACACCCTAACACTCCCCCCCACCCTCCTAGTTAGTAATCATATACGTTGAATATATTAACAATATGTGTCCTATGAAATTTTGTGATTGTAATCTTTTGGTAATATTGATATTATCAACATATCTAGATATCCTCAAAGATTTTCAACAGGAAGTTGATATGGAATTTTAATTCTGCAATGTTTGTAAGGGTTTCATTCTTTTTTTATAAATTTAGCTTCCACTCATTGGTTAAAGGAGTGATTTTTGAACTATTTTCCCAAGGTCAAAAAGCCATTTGTCTACCTAATATTTTTTGCATTTATTTAATATATTTTTCAAAAATTGAGTAGCAAGTAGGTGAGTCCTTTCTAGCTAATAAATTCAATTTTTATTTAAAAAGTGCGCAGTATTTTTCTTGGGTGTCAAATTTTCATAAATGCGTACTTTAAAAAACCCAGAAATGAGTACTTCTCATCTGTGAAGGTATTCTTAAATAGTTACATTATATTATTTTAATATCAAAGGTTAAAGTTTCCAATTGTTATTCTCTTAAACATGTCATATCTTTCTCCTTTGGACTCCATTAAAAAAATAGTTTTAGAAAGTTATTGAGGAGTAACACAACTCTCAAGTTTTTGTTTCCATATTTTATTTCAAATTTATGTTGTATCAAATTTTATATGCTGGTTATTGAAGGTATAGAAAAAATTATAATTTGATAAAAGTCCTTGTAAACTCACTGCTTATAAAGTGCCAACCTTTTAATATTCAGATGTGGAAAGGATGGATTTTGAGTCTAATGGAAAGGGGGGGTTTCTTGTGGATCTCCTTTTTCACACTTTTATTTCTTGTTTGTAATATTATTTTTTATCTCATGAATGTATCTATAGTTCCTATTTTAATACCATATAATTTTTTTGAATGAAAATATAAGATGATAATATATTTTAAGAGATATGCGTATCATCGTATTACAATGAGACTTGAAACTAAACTCTATGATGATGCAAGAAAGATAAAAAAGTTTATAATTATGACGAAGCCTTTGTCATTTTTTGTATGTCAGTCTCTTACAACCTTATTTTGCACATTGAATTTACCACTATATGAAATGGAGTGTTGACCACCTTGGAATAATATTTGGTAAGAAGAATGCATTAAGAGTGTTGGCATCAAAGATTGCATTGGGATATTAAAAGGAGATTATTTGCATAATTACCTATTGGAGATTGTGGTACTAAATGAATGGAGAATTATGTGGTTATAATTGATGAAAATCTATAGTATGCATAACATTGATCAGTGATAGCTAATTTAGTTAATCATAATGAGTTAATTGATAAGGAAAATAATGAACAATAAAGGTAGAACACCACTAATGATTGATCACCACATGAGACGATTGGTGCCTATAGTTGAAAGCTTAAAAGTGTTAATATAATTCACAATCAATCAAGGAAGAAGTTAATATTGAGGTGTGATCACATTGGATATTGTGATACAATACAGTGAAGGAAAATAGATGTTTACATGCATTGTTGGATCAATATAATGAAAAGGTACAATGTTACATTGGGAAAGGTAACATGTTTTGACCAGTTCAAGAGGTAAACATATAATTCAAGTTGAAGTTAAAAAAGATGAAGAGTAAATTGAATTAATAATTTGAGATATGTGAGAAAATTAAGATGAATGAGTGAGAAGATTAAAGTTTGAATAGATGGACAAGATTAAGAGGCAAAAGAGTATAGGTTAAAAAATAGGTTATGCAATGGAATGAATAGTGAAAGAAAGAAGAGAGAGAAAATAAGAAATTAAATAAGAAAGGAGTAAGATGTGAGAAAGAAAAAAAACAATGATGAAAGTACAGAAGAGTGATCAATTAGTTGTAAATCATGACATTGAGAAGAGAAAATAATTGTGTAGTGGTATAACACTAGAAAACTAATTAGATTTGATGGGAATGGAGTACCACATCTATACTAGAGATCAAAAAACATCACTCTCACATATATTTTGTCTATTATAGATCCTTTATGTCTATGTGTGGTCTTTTGCCTCTTAATCTCGACCTTCATTTAAATTTTTGTTTTTCTCTCCTAGTTTCTCAAATAATTTATGAATCTCAATGATTAGATTCAACCAAGTCATCTTGCTTTTCTATTTACCTATCCACAACTTGCATTGGTCAAAACATATTCTGTGTGGAGTATGATTGTATTATATAAGTATTCCAACCTTGTTACAAATTCCAAGGTAATACATATTCTCTTTTGTTAATCTCCACTATTGGATACACAATATCTAATGTAAGCCTTCCTTGACCTCTTTACTGACTGACCATACTTTACCATTCAATCACCACTCGTAACTTAGTAATCACTAATTATGACGCTTTCCCAAAAAAGGCTTGGTAACCTATTATAGAATTGTTCTCACCCACTTCTAATAGCGTAAACCCCCAAAAAGGGTAGTTGTATTCTCTTATCTGGGTAACTCATTTACTATAGTAGTGAGCCTTGTGGGTATCATCCTCACTATAGTTTTTACCAAAATCACTAGTATGTGTGATGAATGTGTGGTGGTTTAATAGTCTTATTCTTTACATACTATTACTAGTCATATATTTTACTATTTGGAAGTTAGTAATCAGTTTTATAGACTAATGTTTAAAGTTTTAAATTACCTACAAGTATAATTCAACCCCTTCTTAGTGGTTAAGAATATCAACAATTGGTATCAGAGATCCTACCCTCTTGATAAGACTAAAAAATTGAGGGAAAGATCCACCATAATGGAAAGTTATAGGCATGCAAACAACTTGAAAGAGATAATGAGATGATTCAAGAGTTGTGGGAAAAACAAATAAAATCCATAACTATGAGAAGGGAATAGACTAAAGTTGAATGAAATTTAAGACTATATTTAGAAATTGTTGAAAGGTGTCATGTTTGATGAATTTAAGAATCCATTAAATAACCGATGGAGAAAAATGAAAAGATGAAATAAAAATTCAAGAACTTGAAAGAGAATTTAAAAGATAATTAGTTAGAATGTGTGAAGGCCTAAAAGGAAAAAGTTCTTCTAAAGAAGAAGATATTAAGAGAAATGTTAAGAACTCACTACTTGAAAAGGGTGAACAACTTTTCAGTATATCCCACAAAAATGTTATCATACATGAACACTTGCATACAAGGACTATGGAAAATTGGGAGATTGTTATTGAGAGTCAAAGAATGCAAGAGGAAAATGAGAAATTAAGGAAATAAATACAAACTGAGAAGGTAGCAATTGGGTAACTAAAGCAATACAGTAAAATATTGAATTTTTTTTATGAACAACCGAAAAACTAGAGAATACATAATGATACAACCAATCTTGGATACAAACATAAAAAACAAAATATGATCAATGAAACATCTAAAGGTGAATCCAAAAAGAAAAACACAACCCAAAATAAACCACAAAAAAATTTGGTAAGAGTTTTAACTAACCCACTTGTTTTAATTGTACAAATACTGGTCATATTGTAAATGTGTATAGAAGAAAACTTGTCAATAAGTTAAATAAAGAAGGTCATCGCTATAACTATCACAAGTATGAGAATGCTACATATAAGTGTAGATATAAACCTAACTATAGTACTAGTAATTTCAATTGGTATTATTATGTTTTCAACATGTATGGGTTCAAAGCCAAGAGATGTATAGGTCCAAAGTGAAAATTATTAGATCACCTACTTAACTTGTGAACTTATATAAAAGGGAATTATAGTTTAATCCCACATGTATAGAATGTGGAAAATATGGACTTCTGGCATAGAACTACAAGTTTTGAGCATGTAGATATAATTCAAGATATTATTTGATGGTATTATATTTTCAATCAAACATGATTGTACATATCTAAAAATATTATAGGTTAAGGAACCAGTCACCTAACCAATCAAAAAAAGGAAAGATGAAGAATCCTGTGAGTCTTGATGATATTAGAAATAAAATAAAGGAGACCTAGATAAAGAGGGAAAAAGAACTAAAATATACAATAAAATCTAAAGAAACATCACTAACTTTTGTTTTAGTTAATTCATCTTCAAATTAGGTAGGACACTTGCTTGTGGGGGCACACATAAATAACACTTATCTATGAATCCCATAGTTAAAGAAAGGAAAGATGAATTTAAAGATAAGGTACAAAGGATTTTTTGGAATAAGTAGGGGACTTACATAGGGGGATCCAATATCCCCTTTTCTTTTCATCTTAATGGTAGAAGAATTAGTAAAATCAAAAAACAATGCCAAGTATGAGAAGACTACTAAAGGAATAAGGATCACTAGTGACTTGGACTCGACAACCCACCAACAATTTGTTGATGACAGTATGCTTTATAGAAAAAGTACCATAGAGGGATAAAAAGAATATAAAAAAATATCAAGTTAATACTCTAGTGCATTAGGTCACAAGATTAATCAACAAGAGTTAGAAATCTTTTTTTTTATACCCATCCTAATCTAGATAAACATATTTTCCAAATCTTGAATTTCAAAAGAGGATGTTTACCTTATAAATACAAGGGTTTTACTTTTGACAAAGGTGCATATTCTAAAAAATTATGGGATCAAGTAACATAAAAGATTAAAAGAAAAATGGATTCTTGGAAATGAATGCAACTCTTGTCTATAGGTAGAGAAACAATGACACAATTTGTCCTTTCAACACAACCTATTTATAAATTATCTTGTATTGGTTTATCTAGGAAAAATAGGGATGAAATCTATAGACTCCTAAGTATTTTATTTTGATAGGGAACATGGGAAAATAAAAATATTTCCATGTTAGCTTGGGACAAGGTATGCAAACCAAAAGATGAGGGAGGTGTGGGGGCTAGGGACATCAAAATCTAAAGTAAAGATTCAGGAGCTAAACTAGAACGAAGAATGTACAAGAATCCACACCTCAACTAAAATAATTTCCTAATAAATAAATGTTTGAGAAATATTGATTTGATCAACATATACAAGGAGAAACCATTTCCTAGAGGATCGAGAATTTGGAACTTCATGATGGACTGTAGATCCTCCACCTAGGATGGACTAACATGGAAACTGTAGATCCCTACAACATTATGTTGGAATAAATCTTGTCTTCTTAAGGAAGGATCTTTCACTTAGTTAAATTTAAATATGATGGTCCTGTTGGAAATGTAGTGTAGAATAGGTGACTAAGAGTTGGGGGGGGGGGTGTTGAATTAGGAACCAATAAAACTTTTACTTTTATTCACTAATTAATCCTTCACAATCTAATCTAATCTAATTGCTTGCATGAAAGGCTGAAAGTAATAAAGCATTCATAACACTTGACACAATATTTGGTAACCCAAAAACCTTCCAAATAGAAAGTAAAACTAGGGTGGGGATGATACCCACAAGCTTTAGTACTATAGTATAAAGTTATCTTATTAAAACTTACAATTGATCACTTCTGGTGATCTCCCCTATTAGGAAAAATTAGGACTGTTAGATCTATCTTGAGAATGGATTTATACAATGCAATTAAGTATGCACTCGATTAGGATATTTTTCATAAGACTCTTAAGTCCACCTTGTTAGAGGATTTGAATGATGCACCTATTAGGATGAACCAGTGGCTGATCTATACTCTACAACTTAGTTTTTTGAACAAGATTCCTTTGATGTAGAATGATCACCTTGCTATGATAGATAAGACTCTTCTTTTCCTTATATTTCTTTTTGCCTTTTTCTTCTAATTCACACTCATGTTGCTTCTTACTTGTTTCATATGTTTTATTTGGATCACACAAGATATAATACATATATACCAATCTAATTAATTACCTTCTAAAGTAGGCATTAACTTGGTTAGCACTGATGACTTAAGGAACATTGGATAAATTAGTAGACACTAAAGGGCTTGGTTAATAGTATAGCTTTTTCAACACTACCACCCTTCTACTTGGTTAATGCAAATAACTCAGTAGACACTGTTAGCTCAGTTAACACTACCTTCCTTCTTCTTGGTTAACATGACTAACTTTCTAAACACTGTTATCTCAATTAACACTACTTCCTGCTTGGTTTAAATTATGAAGCTCAATAGAGTCTATGAAGCTTGACTTGCACTACTTTATTCTTGTGAGGTTTGATAGACTTTGCAAAGCTTGACTTACACTACTTTTTTCTTGTGAAGCTTGGTAGACTTTGTGAAGCTCAGTACCAATGTAACCAACCATATGATTAAGTGTTTAGGCACTAACTAAAAAATGATTTGACCATAAGGTCAAGAGGTCCTTACCTTAGAAACATTTAAGAAAATGGGATACCAAAGCCCAAGTAGATTTCCTTTATTAGAAAATGAGGAAGACTCCATTGACCACCCTTTTCTGTAATGCTCTCATCTGAATCGATGTTGGAAATGTCTATTCACAATTGGGGTGGATATTAGAATTTCAAAGAACTATAAGGGATATGATACAAGCTTGGTCCCTCCTTAAAAATGATAGTATTTATAGATATTTATGGATATATACACATTCTATAGTCCTATGGGAATTATGAAAAGAACTATCCAAAATAGAAACCACCCAAGGAAGGATGGTTTAAACTCATTTTTGGTAGAGCTTCAAGAGGGAATCTAGGTAGATTAGGCATTGGTTGTGTCAATGAGAAAATGTGAATCAATAATACAAGCCCTAAGATCATCACATAACATTCTCACATTTACACATGATGTATAGATTTTTGAAGGATAGAGGATAAGGAAAAGAATCATTTCAATCTCAATTCTAGAGAACTATGTCTAGATTAGTGCTAAGCGAATGAACAAGGAGAACTAATGCAACTAGATCTTGAAAGAATGGAGGAATACTATCTAATTCCTCAAAATCATCTCTCTCTCTCTCTCTCTCTCTCTCTCTCTCTCTATGTAATGGAAGCTAGATATATGCAAATATACTTAAAGTAAAAAGAAGGTGAAAGATCACACCTTTGAGATCTATTTGTATTTACTATTCTGATTGCAATGAGTAGAAGTTGTCAGATCTAAGCCTAGAATTGTGCAACAGATGAAAACTAAAAACACTTTAGTAAATTGCTAGGGGCAACCTAGTACATCAGGGGTAGACTAGTCCATTAGTAGTGCAGTGTGACCCCAATTGACTATGTGCAATGCTAATTATGATTTCTAAGTTTAAAAAAATCCAAAAAGGGTACTCCAATCTACAACTTATTCATTGATTTGATGTTCATAATCCATAATAAAAAATATTTTTATTATTGATGGTGGTTTTCCTAGGTCAAACCCCAGTTTAGGAATTAATCTTGAATTAAAATAATTAAATTACCTTGAACATAAATCAAATGTATGAATTTACCTTACAAAAGATGAATCTTTTGAATTGAATGCAATGTGCTTGCTTCACCAATGAATTTGGAAAAAGAAGATAAAGATGAATAGATGTAGAAGATGCACCAAAGGATCTTGATGTAAGGAAACTCAAGTGCAGAAACAACTTCCTACACTAATCCCTTAAGGAAAGTACTATGCAAATTCCTATTAAATCCTTACAATTTTAAATTCAATATTATGTAAACAATAATATTGCAGTCAACCATGAATATAGAAAACAAATAGAGAAAGAAAACACATAAATACAAAGATATGCCAATGGGAAAAAACCTTTTGGTAAAACAACTCCACCCCTCCAAAACCTACTGTGTATTATCTTCAACATAGAAGGTTGCAAACACACTTGCAATGTAAACTCTTTTAGGAGAATAATGACATAGAAGATCAATCTAATAGTAACATACCATACCATCAATACACTTTCACACTCTCCAAACTGCAACCCAATAACTCTTATATCATCCACTTTCCCTCTTAGGGAAACCTCCAAAGAGCAACTGTATTAGGGTTTTACCATTCTCTAAAAAATAGTGACCCAATTTTTTTTTGGGCCAATGCCCCAAACCCTACACATGAGATGGAGACTCAAGCATATAGTACTCAACGATCAATTGCCATATGTCTTCACATCTTCACCCATCATCAAATCTTCCAAAGATAACTCTTATGCATCATAAGAACCTATCATAACCATTTTAGCCATGATCTCCTTACATATATTTCAAGTTGTCGACACACACAAGTGAGTGACACATCAACATGCCAACTAGATATGTACACTCCCACTTGTCAAACACCTTGTAAGAGCAATAGGAACATAATAGGAGTTAAGTGCTATAGGCCAAAAGGCCCATACACTTTGAACACTATCTGAACTTCTCTATGCCCATTGGTTTCATCAATGCATCTGCAACATTCTTTATTATAACTAACTTCTTCAAATTTACCTTTCCATCTTCCACCATATCTTTCACAAAGTCAATGTGCTTCATTCTGGCATGGAAAGCTAGATTCTTTGCAAGGAAAATAACACTTTGACTATCACACCAAATAGTAATATGTTCTGCATCAACTCCAACATTAGAACATAATTTGCTAAGCCAAATGGCTTCCTTACAAGCATGAGTAGCAACCATGTACTCAACTTCTATAGTGGACAAAGAAACCACAATCTGTCACTTACTAATCCAACTAATGGCACCACCAAACATAGTGAACACATAAGCACTGGTGGATCTCCTGTTGTCAATATCACCTACCTAATTTGAATCCACAAACCCACAAATATAAATTGAATGTGGAGCTCTATAAGATTTATCATGATAACAAATAGAGTAATCTTATGTACCACTCAAATATCTGAATACTCACTTAATTGCATCCTAATGCACCTATCCAAGATTAGCCATAAACTAGCTTAGAAATCCTACTACTTGGGCAATGTCTTGTCTAGTATAGATCATAGCATACATAAGACTACCAATTGCACTAGCATAAGGTACTCTACTCATGTACTCCACCTCACTAGGAGATTTGGACAATCATCTACATATAAATTTTTTCCCATAGAAACATGAACACACAATGGTCTACAATTTGCCATGCTAAACCTATCCAACATAGATTTCACATACTTACTCTGACTCAACCAAATTTTTCTGTTAGACCTATCTCTATTTATTTTCATACCCAAGATGTACCTTTCTATCCTAAGATCTTTCATCTCAAACTATGCTAAAAACTAAGATTCAAAATTAGAAATCATACCCTTACCCTTCCCAAACAACAACATATCATCAACATATAATACAAAAATAAGAAGGAAATCATTTTAAACTCTAAAATAAACATAATGATATGATTTTGATCTTACAAATCTAATTGACAACACAAATTCATCAAACTTAAGGTACCACATCCTAGGAGATTGTTTCAAACCATATAAAGACTTCTTTAATTTGTAAACCAAAGATTCTTTACCTTTAACAATGTATTGCTTAGGCTGTGGCATATAAATATCTTCCTCCAAATCACCATGAAGGAAAGCTATCTTCACATCCATCTGTTCTATCTCTAAATCATATGATATAGCAAGCGATAGCATAAATCTAATGGATGTCAACTTTGCAACAGGAGAGAATATTTCACCATAATCTATTCCCTCTACTTGTGAGTACCCCTTCACAACCAATCTAACTTTGTACCTTTTAACATGACCATCTGCACAAAATTTATTCTTGAACACCCATTTTCTATCAAAAAGTTTTCATCCTTTAGGCAAAGGTACAAGGTACCAAGTTTTTTTTTTATCCAATGAATCCATCTCATCATCCATGTCCTCAATCCAGGAACCTACATCTTCCATATCCAAAGCCTCTTTCATAGATCTAGGCTCATTAGTGTTAGTAATCAAAATGAAGGCACAATTGGAATCTAACGTAGAATAACCAAAGCTTTTTGGCCACTTTCTTTCTCTCATGGATCTCCTAAAGGGATGAGGTTGAGGTTTTTCTTCCTCTTCTTCTAAACTATCAAAGCTACTAGAGCTCTCCTCATCATTAGACCCAACATGGTCTTTCTGTTCACTCTTCTTAGGGGTAGGAGGCAACTGAACATTATCTTCTTTCTTTTCTTTTTGATCTAGTTTTAGAACAATAGGAGAAGATATTAGCTCTCTAAAAATTACATTTCTTCTATACAACACTTTACCAATCATAGGGTCCCAAAGCTTGTATCCTTTCAGACCAACACTATATCTGATGAAAATACATTTGAAAGCTTTGTTTTACAACTTAGGTATTTTCTCCTTTGGAACATGTGCATAAGCTTCAAAACAAAAAACATGAAGATGTCTAATTGAAGGCTTCTTACTAGACCACACCTCCATAGGTGTCTTAACAACAAGAGTTGATGTAGGAGATCTTAATCAAATAGCAACCAATGGCCACAACTTTAACCTAAAACCTTTGTTCAAGACCAACTCCACTAAGCATACTCCTAGCCTTCTCCATCAGTGTCCTGTTCATTCTTTTTGAAACTCCATTTTTCTATGGGGTATAATGATTTGTCTTATGCCTCTCGATACCTCATTCTTTAAAGAACTATTCAATCTCTGCTAAGAAAAACTTACCACCATTGTTAGTTCTCACACACTTAATCTTCTTACTAGTCTGGTTCTCTATAAGAGATTTAAATTCCTTGAACCAAGTAAAGACTTGTGTCTTACTTTTTAGGAAATAAATCCAAGTCCTTCTACTATAATAATCTATGAAATATACAAAAAATAAAGACTTGGAATTGAAGGAACTTTTACAAGATCAAATACATCAGAATGAATAAATTCTAAAACATCAAAAGATTTTTGAGAACTAGAGTAAAATTGAACACAAATTTTTTACAATAGACACAATATTTGTAGAAGTCAAAATTGAGATTACAATAATTTATCCCCTCAATGAGGTTCTTGTTTTTTAGGGTTTTGAGACCCTTCTCACCAATGTGGCCAAATCTCATATGCCACAACATTATCTTTTGTGCAGGAATTTTACCTTCCAAAGTGTTTGCACCCTTAGGTACACATGCTACACAACCATCAGAACCAATAACCACAGTCTTCTTTATTTCTCTTTTAGATGGTGGGGATGAAGTGATAGCTTCTCTCTTCTTTGAAATAGAAGAACTATTGTAATGAGAAATGCATGCATCAAGCTGAAATAGAGTACCTCCTAGTACCCTTAGCAAGCAACATATCTCCTCTCATCATCTTGCATCCATCTTTGGAAAAAAAAACTTGCACACCTACATCATTCAACATACTTATAGATAATAGGTTTCATGCCAAACTAGGGATGTGCATTACCCTTTTGATCCCCTCTACTTGTCCATCAAGGAATTTGATAGTGACCCATCCTTGTCGAACTATCTTTAGGTGAGAATCATCACCCAAATACAACTTTCCACCATCAAAAACTTCATACTCTGAAAGCCAAATATGATGAGAGGTCACGTGGAAAGAATCACCCAAATACAACTTTCCACCATCAAAAACTTCATACTCTGAAAGCCAAATATGATGAGAGGTCACGTGGAAAGAATCACCCAAGTCTATCAACCATACATCATTAGATGCATGCACTACCAAGGCTGCAATGAAAGCATTGCCATCTTCTTGAGATTTTTTTGAACCTAAATCTGAGGCCTTCTTCTTCTTCTTTGGCTCTTTACAGTCTTTATGGAAGTGCCCAGAATTATCATAGTTCCAAAATTTTACCTTGGACTTTCCAAGAGTCTTTGATTTTCCACAGGACCTAGATCTACCCTTTCCAAACTTGTTGTCATTTTGCTTCCCTTTGTCATTTGATCTTCCACAAATAATAAGAGCTTCCTTAGGTGAATCTGAAGACTTTCTCCATGTCTCCTTAGATAAAAATGAAGACACCACATCATCCATAATTAAGGTGACTAAATTACTTTCAAGAGTCATCACAAGATGGTCCCATGAATCTAGCAAGGAACATAATAGGGTCATACATTGATCCTCCTCCTCTATCTCGACATCCTCCTCTATCTCAACACCAGATGATGTCAAATATGCAATCAATAAATTAAAAACATTTACATGCTCTATAACATATCCTCATTTGTACATTCTTAGAGAATAAAAATTATTCCTTAGGAACAACTTGTTCACCAGAGATTTGGCCTAATACATAGACCCAAGTTGTGTCCACAAACTATTTTCAATCTTCTCATCAAGAACATTCAAGAGAACTAAATTAGCTAGACAGAGTCTAATGAGATCCTTAGCTTTCTGATCCTTGAGATCCCAATCTACTTGAGATATTGCTGTAGGTCTCACATCAAGTGAAGCCACCTCCAATAGATCATGATCTTCAAGCAAGTCTTCCATCTTGAGTTTCCACAACTTGAAGTTATTGCCATTAAATTTCTCTACCTCCATTTTTAGAAATAATGAACTAGCCATCTTAATTTGCAAATAAGATTCAAAATGCTCCCACTCAACTTGAGATTAGCTCAAAATACCCTACCCAAAAACTAGGATTAAAAGTTGATCAAGATCTGACACCATTTGTAAGGAAACTCAGGTGAAAAAATAACTTCCTACACTAATCCCTTAAGAAAAGTACTATGCAAATTCCTATTAAATCCTTACAATTTCAGATTTGATATTATGTAAACAATAATATTGTAGTTAACTGTGAATATATAAAATAGATAGAGAAAGAAAATACATAAAAACAAAGATATTTCAGTGGGGAAAAACCTTTTGGTAAAACAACCCCACTCCTCCAAAACCTGCACAATGTATTATCTTCAACATAGAAGGTTACAAACACACTTGCAATCCGAGTTCTTTTAGGAGAACAATGACACAAAAGACCAATCCAGTAGCAACATACTATTCAAATAATACACTTTATCACTCTCCAAGCTGTAACCCTAAAAATTCTTATATCATGCACTTTCCCGTTTAGGGCAACCTCCGAGGAACAACCATATTAGGGTTTTACCATTCTCCTGAAAAATAGGAACCCAATAATTTTTTGGGTCGATGCCCCAAACCCCACACATGAGATGAAGACTCAAGTGTACATTACTTAATGGTCAATTGCCACATGTCTTCATCTCTTCACCCATCATTGAATCTTATAGAGATATCTCTTACACATCATAGGAATCCATCATAATCATTTCAGCCATGATCTGCTTACACATAGTTCAAGATGCTGACACATATAAGTGAAGCAACACATCAGCATGCCAACTAGATATGTACACTCACACTTAATTACATTATTTGCAAAAAATATATTTAAAAATCAAATAATAAGAATGGGAATTATCTAAGGTTGAGACACTGATGTAATAGGCTCGCTGATGCTCTCTAATTCCTCATTCATGGCTACTAAATATAACCAGAGACACCTCAAATCAAATTCACAAAAGCCCAAAACTACCCATTCCCACATCTCCACACTTAGGATAGTCACTTAAAGAATTCCCCTTGAACATTTATGGATATTGCTCTCATCAAATATACTCCCTAAATCCTTTCCATATACTTTCCCATCCACTAAGTCCATTAAAAAAAACTCTTAAAACAAATTGCCAAGAATATACTTTCTTGCCGTCTTTTGGATAGACTCGTACTCAGGGAGGTATAACTTTTGAACTAGATGAAATATCCTCAATCGCTCCAATGAAGATGGGAAAAATTAGTTTCTCAAATATATAATTAAATCTTAGGAAGATCCAATGGTGCATTACGGAGATATGGTCCCCACACTGAGGATCTATTTTCTGAAACAATGTTTTTTTTTGTTACCAGTTTGGACCACAACCACCACCTTTGCTTTTGTTACCGAAAACTTCAAACACAAGAGCCATATAACCATATGTAAACAAGGAAATACAAGAAAAAAACATCACTAACCAGAAAATGATAACAGAAAACATAAACTCCATTAACAAACATTGCAATTACATATTTTGCATGGCTCTCTAGCTACTGCCAGAGAGCCTTCATTCTTTTTCCCTCTTCCTTGTCACTATATTGGTTTCTCTTTGTGCCTTTCTCTATCTATCCCTTTTGGGTTACATATTTCTCTCTTTTAAAGAGATCCTAGGTAGTTATTGAAACCACCTTATATTTACCCGATGCAAAACTATCTTTCTTGATTTTAAATACATTTCAAGCATTTTTTAAAATACATTTCAGTACAATTTCACCATTTCTTCACATGGTGTCATGAATCCAAAAAGGACTCAAACATTTCAACATTACAAAACTCATCATAATGCACTAGGGTCGAGGTGCTCCTATATCAGACACCTTATTCCTAACACTTGAATGAATTGAAGAATATCTTGAAGATAAACTCCTTCAATTTCTTGAATTCTTGAATCCTTCATATTCAATGGAGAAATGCTTGAAGACTTGAAGACTTGAAGCTTGAATGCTAGATGTTGTGGATGCCATTTCTTGTTATGGTCATGGATGTATGAAAAATGGAGCAAATGGAAGGGTTTAAATATATCTCATTTTAAATCTCAATTTTTTTTTGAAAAGGTAGTGCCAAAACACTTATTCATTATTCAGTAGAATTATAGTACAAGTCCAATGATGAGAGAAAGCCAAGCAATTAGTGTGATCTGAGTGATCAAGCATGTTGAGAATAAGGTGCCAAACAATACATGCTGAGTAATATACATACTTAGTGTTGAGTAGATAGTGCCGAGTAAATAGAGTATGCCAAGTCATTTAGAAACTAAGTCACAACATTGAAGATATAGTGAATGTCGAGCTTTAAAGACTTCAATTTCTAAGTGAATAGTTTTGGACATAGTTGTTTGTAATGGAAAAAATTTCTATGTAAAGTATTTTTGGGACGACTGAATGATTGTTTTATGATTCTAGAAGATGTATATAGATGTATATTATGAATCCTTATGTAGTACATGCAACCAATCAAATTAAGGGATGTTCTAAGTGGAAAAATGGATCAACCACAACCATTTATTCTAACCTAACCCTAGCCAACTTGTGTTTACTTAAGGAGACAAACCATAAATAAGGAAGTGAAGGAGATGCAAGAGAGAAAAATGCTAAGTACAGAGAGAATTCATGGTGGCTATGGAGGTTGTGATAATGTTATGAATTGTAGAATCAGTTAGATAAGAATAGAGAAAAATAGAGAAAGGATAGAGCAGACATATCTGATTAGAAGGATCAAGTACATAGTAGGAAATAAAAGATTAGACATCTAGCAATATAGTACTAACCAAAGGATCATGGTGCTGAATTATTCAAACAAGTGATGTAGAGAAAATATCCTAATAGAGTAGTCCTAATAGACTTGTGTAAATCTCTTAACTGAGTGCTTTTTTTACTGCAATTTAAAGTCCTCTAAAAAGACACACTTTTAGTAGGGTGTCAAAATCCTTTAACAGGGTGAGACTTAACAATCTTTGTAAGCCTTTAATAGGGAAGACCTTTCATAGGGTAGATCATAGTTTATGGTCAAACTTCTTGTAACCTTCATTGGCTACACTTTACAGTTGCAACAAAAAATATTTGTGGGTGTCTTCCCCACCCTAGTTTTATGTTCTCATTAGAGGGTTTCTAGGTAACAAACTTATTATGTCATGTGTTATTTCTTTCATGCTATGGATGCACATGTGTAATTATCTATTTCATTTTACATGCTAAATGATGAGATGGATGTGTGGTGAATTTTTTATGGTTAAATTTTTAAAGTATTGATTCACATTTTCCTCTTAGAGTTTACTTTCCCATTGTTATTTCCAATGCTCATCATTAACTAAGTTTCATAGGTTGACAAATCTAGAATTAACACCCAAACATCTTGAAACATGAGACTTGAAGAGAGAGGAAAAAATGGAGCCTCATTGTGTCCTTGATTGGCCCATTATTGGTAGACTACACCTTTGATTGGTTAGGTGTGCATTGTTCCCTTGATGATTAGGTGCACAAACTCTTGGGTCTATCTCAAGGCTCCAAAAAAGTTCTCAAGATTCATAAATCAAGTCCAAATTTTGAGGAAATCCCATTTCAATGCTAAGAGTAGATCCCAAGTGGATAAATGGATGAAAAGGAGGGATCTAGAGAAATAGATCCCACCTTGATCTTAATACCATGAAAATAATATTTTTAAAGAGGATCTATTAGGTTTTACCCCAATTCCACCTAGGAGAAAGGATAGAAAAGGGAAGAAGATATGAAAGAGAGAAGGAGATTGATGATATCACATTAAATAGTTACCAAACCTTCATTAAATTGGGATGCTTCCAATTTAAGATGGTACATTTAGCCACCACATTAGCTTGAGTATGGACTCGATCCAAAATCTTGGTAAAGTAGACCACATGACATAAGATATTCTTATTGAAATCTAGGAGAGAAAGAATAAAGACCTTAAGGGATTTGCAAATTTTCTAACTCCCAAATCATAATGAGAGAGAGGTAATTGGTTGAAAATAAAAAGTAATTATCTTTCCCAACAGAGCACCTACCCTACTCTTAATCACCAAAACAAATATTGAAAAATATGGCATTGAAATAGTCTAACACGGTGGCAACCCACTAGTCAACCCATTAGAAGACCCACCCAAGGATCAATATTCTATGTATTACCAATGTAAGCTTTAGTAAGGATGCATTACCCATGCATAGTGTTGGAAACTTAAAATTGGAACAATTATTGTTTTGTCATTGATGTCAAATATATTGATAAGATGCAATGCTACCTAATCTAAATGCAAAATCTATTTGGTTGATGAAGAGGATTTTTAGGAATTGTTCATAACAATATTACCTAGAGGAAAGGTTGAGATATGAAAAGGAAAAAAAAAGGACATTTGATTAGATAGAATTTGATAAAGTAGAGTGATTATTCATGTCAAGAAAATTAACCCAAGCAGAGAAATAGAGTAAAAGGCTAGGGAATGCAGAGTGATGCTAGTGCCAACCGAGCTACAGTTACTTTTGAGAAAATCTAGTGTTGATCGAGTGCTAGTATTGATTGAGAAAGATAGTTGATGTTGAGCTAGAAGTTTTATAGTGTCTGAGTCATTCAGTGATGACCAAGTGTGATAATTTAGAGATTATTGAGTAACAATATGAGAATGAATTTGAGGAAATCATGAGATCAAGCCGACTTAGTTGATTTCTTGGGAGATTTAAACCATGTTGAAGATAAGATTTATGAGTTTGATTTTCTTAAGACCTAATAGACATATTCTAGATAAGTTACTAGAGGATGATCGAGAAGGTAAATAGATACAATGAATCATGTTGAACCTGATCGTAAACTCTAATATCTATGGCGATCATGGAAAATTGTAAAGAAAGAATTA
Source organism: Cupressus sempervirens (assembly GCA_028749045.1). Lineage (NCBI taxonomy): Eukaryota > Viridiplantae > Streptophyta > Pinopsida > Cupressales > Cupressaceae > Cupressus > Cupressus sempervirens. The sequence continues at coordinate 798,665,452 of CM053786.1, read as the reverse complement.
CCTATTTAAAGAGGTACACAACCAAAAAAGAAGAAGTGTGGGTGCAAGTGTATGTAAGAGACACATATAGAAGAAGGTTGATCATAAATGCACAAGTGTGAGAGTGAATGTGAAACTAAAATAGATTTCTTATGTAGATGCTAATGTTGATTAGTGATGCTAAGCAAAAGGCTTAAGTTTTGTTGAGAAGAGAAAGTTGATTACTTGAAGGGTTGCTAAATGAATAAAAAAGGAGGTCACAATAGGAAGCTTATCAGTGAATCAACACATAAATCGAATAGAGTTCTGAACTTGCAAAATGATTTGTAATCACACAAATCAAAGCTATTATTTTCTTTCTAATCATTGTAAATAGTTTATATTGAAATCCTTTTAACAAAGGTTGACTTAATAGTTATTTGAAAGACTTAATAGTCTGTGTAAATCCTTTAACTAGGTGACATTCTAAATGAAATAATCAAAGTCCTCTAACAAGGCCACTCCTAATAGGGTGATTAAATACTTTAACAAGGTCACATTTAACACTGTGTTTGTCAACCATTAATAGGGTTGGCTCCTAACAAAGCTCACTTCAAAAGAGTAAAAAATAGTGATTTGTTGTTGGTAGTTGTTCCCAAATTGTGTTTCCACATAAAAACCCTATTATCAAATATGTGTTGAATGCTTTATATGTTTTACATTTGATGAAATTTTGACTAAGAAAAGAAAGCTATATTTAAAATAGTAATTCTATTATAGTAGAGACTGAGCAACAACAAGATAGACTGAACAATGAGTCTTTATGTTTAAAATTTCAAATGGTACATATAGACTTTGAGTAACTAATTCACCCATCCCTTCACGACTATTCTAAACATTTATAACAATTGGTATCAGAGCTTAGTGCTTATAGAGAAAAGTCTAAAGGTACTTAAAGCCAAAGATCATGACTCATAAGAGAGATGTACCCAAGCTAAAGAAGGAGAAATTTCTTGCATGGAAAACCTTGATGAGGTTGCACATATCCAATATCAATGATGCTACTATCAACTTTGTGGAAAATGAATATTTAAAGGTAACCACTATGTTAGGATTAAACCACGAACAAAAATAACAATAGCATGCAAATATAACCAATATAAGAAAATAATAGATCACATAGAAAAGAACACAAGAAACCAAGATTTAACATGGGTCACCCAATTCCTAGGCTATGTACACCAAATAGAAATTTTGATATTATTATGATCCAGTGATTACAATCTAATTACAATCCGTAATCCCTTATAGCTCAATACCACCACAAGAACCAATTTTTGCATCATCTTATGAAACAATCCCTAACCATAAGCCCTTTTACAGAAGTATTTTCATGGCTTTAGGGTTATAATTAATAATTACATGTCAGCCCAAAATTTTGATAAAATAGGGCCTAAAAATTTCTTTTTGGCGCAATGCCCCGAGCCCCAAAGAATTTATGAAGTATGTACAATACTTTCCTGATCAGTCACCATAATCTAACAATCTCCCACTTGGGGATTGATCAGGCTCCATAATAAAAAATAGTCTCCAACTTAGAGACTGAGCCTATAGCTATGCCACTACTCCATGAGGCTCCCACTGGATCAAACAACCCTAGACTCTGTTGTTTTTTTATTCATGTTCAATCTAGAAGACCAATCAAAGTTGAAGAGGAGTTCAACTTCTTCCTTGTTACTACCTTTGTCAACATATTTGTTGGATTTCCATTTTTATATATCTTCTCTAGCTTTAACTATCCATCCTCCAAAACTAACCAAATGAAATGGTACCACAATTGTATGTGTTTGGTTTTAGAATGCTAAGCTAAATTCTTCATAAGATGAATGGCACTCTACCTATCTATAAAAAATAATTATCCTTTTAAGGATGTCCCAATTATTCTAAGAAGAATTAAAGCCATATCATCTCCTTGGTTGCCTCTGTAGTAGCAACATACTCTGCCTCTGTAGTGGATAATGCATTAGCCTTTTGTAACCTAGAAACCTAGCTCATGGCTGCCCCACCAACAGTAAAGACATAACTTGTAGTACTCTGCTTGGTATCAATATCCCCTACCAAATCTTGTAGGAGTTGATGAAATCCAACTTTGTAGTTGCCAAGATCACCTGCATGCAAAAAACTTGTCGAAGGGAAACTAAGAAGGAAGAGGTGGAGCTTGGAAAAACCCTAAATGGACATGAGAGAAAAATAATGTAAAACAATGAAATTGTATTTACAATGAGAATGCAATGAGAAACTACAATGAGAGAGCCTGCTTATAAAGGCCTCAAGGAAGCTTGTAGAACAAGCTAGAAGGTGGTAGAAGATAAAGTTGACAACTAAGCACACTTCCACAAAAAGGTGGAAGATGCTAGAAGGGAAAAAACTCTCGTGTTGTCAACAACTCATCACTGCAACCATTAACTACTAAATATTAAATAAATGCATTAACCTAAGTAAGCTTAAGTAAATAGAATAAATAATAAATAATTATTTAATTATTTACTCTAACACCCTCCCTTAAGTGCAACTTAGGGGAATGCCTTAAGCTCAAAAAACTAAGATGACAATGCAGAATGGGTCCCGCCAATGAGGCCTTGTTAGGTACCCATGTACAATGCAAAGAGATGTAACCTCTGTAAATGGGAAAGAGAGAAAACCATGTGGGAAAAAACCTCCCCCAAAAAGAGGTAAGAACCAAGTGAAGAACTGAAGAAGCCTCTAACTAGGGGAATGTCACCTAAAACAGGAACAAAGAAGATCATGAAGAGCATCACTGAATCATGAAGAATTCACAAAGTTTTCCATTTGAAAGAAAAATTATAATCTGAAGAACCTCCATGGAAGAAGAAGGCACAAATTGAGTGTGTGTATATGATAGATGATTCATCTCACTGAAATGCATAGGTAGCCAACCACTACAATCACCTCTTATATAGGATCAACCATTGAATACATAGTTCACAATATTGAACCATTGAACCAAGGATGCATTTAAACAATAGCATAATCCCCCCTTAATGCAAACAAGGTGAGATGACAAGCAACTGAGAAGGTGGGCCAAAATCTCCTGCAAACAGAACCAATAACAATGAGAGAGGAAGAGTTACAAACACCTATAAAGACATGGTCACAATGATGTTGCATGGGGCTAATGTCATGTAAGGGACACTCATTTGACAAAGGAAGAAGGCCTAAAATAGTAAAAAACTATCCTCCCCATGGTGCTTTATAAAAAAAGTGCAAGTACAACTATCTCAAAAAATAATGTTCATGAACTTGAAATGCAAAAGTGGCAATTTATCTCAGTGCATATACAAAAGAGGTTATAAATGATGTCTACAATGATCAAAACAAAGAAAAAGATGACACAAAAGAAAGTACAACCTAAAACAAAAGAAACCATGCTAGGAAAATGATCCTCAGAATTGAAACACCCAAGATATCCACCATAGAGAAAAAATGTAAAAAATATGATAGAAAGAGCCTGGGCTAGAATCTAAGAAAAAAGACTACATTTCTGAAAAGGTGACAAAACCAGCTTTCCAAAAATATAATGTTTTCAAAAAACTGACATGGGACTCAAAAGATATGCATGTTAGAGTCCAAAACACAACTTTGGACTTCAAATAAAAAATGGGCAGCAAAACTACATCAAAAATTGAAAATACCTACACCAATGTCTCTGTCTCAAAACTAGCTTTCTGATGCTTCTTTTAGATAAGAAAAATAGCTCCATATGCTCAAGTCATGGCCAAAAAATTGAAGGTAGGTCAAAAAGGACCTTGGAGAGGTGAAAGGGGTGATGTAGGATGATGTTAGTAGAAAATGGGCCTAAATTTGACGGCCCAACAACCATCAAGGTAAAAAAGAAGCCATGTGACAGTGCCATGTGGATGCCATGTGGCAATTTGCTGATGTGGCAAGGGCCATGTTATAAAGTGCCATGTGTCAAGAAGACAGTGTGTTGACTGGGAAAAAAATATCCATGTACCCTACTGACACTATAAGTGACTAGGCTAGAGTGGAGTTGTGGAGAGGAACAGCGTAGGAGCAGTATTATCTAGGTAGAGTGGTGGAACCTGGGCTCAGAGCCTGGCTAAGCAACGTAAAACTTGGTGGTGCCACTGTCAGAAGGACTGAGCAGGAGTGAGGAGGAGCTCGAGCAGTAGAAGGAAGAATGTAGGTAGGGTGTGAGTAGCTATCAAGTGGTGCAATGGTGGCCACTCAGTGGTGTGCCCTATGATTATTATTATTATTTTTTAAGCCTGCGCGTCCGTACAACTGTACGAAAAAGTCTTCCAACTAATTTTTTTTGCCTCCCGAAGACCTGTCTCCAAAATCAAAAAGTTTTATATGAATCTTGGCTATAAATAGCCTTCTAGATCTAATGGCATCGTCCATTTGGGCCCAAAGTGCTCTAAAAAAATGCTCTTCCCCCAGATTGAAGAAAAATGCACAAACAAACTAGGGTTTGTGTCTCTGAATCATAGCTTCAAAAATCCTTCAACGAAGTAGTAGCAGGGAGGATTTGATACCATGTAGGAGTTGATGATATCCAAATTTGCAGTTGCCAAGATCATGTGTATGCAAAAAACCTATCAAAGGGAAACTAAGAAGGAAGATGTGGAGCTTGGAAAAACCCTAAATGGACATGAGAGAAAAATAATGCAAAACAATGAAATTGTATTTACAATGAGAATGCAATGAGAAAATACAATGAGAGAGTCCACTTATAAAGACCTCAAGGAAGCTTGTAGAACAAGCTGGAAGGTGGTAGAAGATAAGGTTGACAACTAAGAACACTTCCACAAAAAGGTGGAAGATGCTAGAAGGGAATAAACTCTCGTGTTGTCAACAACTCATCACTACAATCATTAACTACTAAATATTAAATAAATGTATTTACCTAAGTAAGATTAAGTAAATAGAATAAATAATAAATAATAAATAAATTATTTACTGTAACACCTCCCCTTAGGTGCAACTTAGGGGAATGCCTTAAGCTCACAAAACTAAGATGACAATTTAGAATGGGTCCCAGCAACAAGGCCTTGTTAGGTACCCATGTACAATGCAAAGAGATTCAACCTCTATAAATGGGAAAAGAGAGAAAACTTTGTTTTAAAAACCCTCCCCCAAAAAGAGGTAAGAACCTAGTGAAGAACTAAAGAAGCCTCCAACTAGGGGAATGTCCCCTAAAATAGGAACAAAGAAGATCATGAAGAGCATGACTGAAGCATGAAGAAGCTGCAAAGTCTACCATCTAAAAAAAACTACTAATTTGAAGAACCTCCATGGAAGAAGAAGGCACAAATTGAGCGTGTCTATATGGTAGATGATCCATCTCACCGAAATGCATAGGTAGCCAGCCACAACAATCGCCTCGTGTATAGGATCAACCATTGAATAAATAGTTCACACTATCAAACCATCAAACCAAGGATACATTATAACAATAACATAACCCCCCCTAATGCAGACAGGGTGAGATGATAGGCAACTAAGAAGCTGGGCCAAAATCCCCTGCAAATAGAACCAAGAAGGACGAGAGAGGAAGAGGTACAAACACCTATAAAGACACGGTCACAACAATGCTACATGGGGCTAATGTTGTGGAAGGGACACTCACTTGAAAAAGGAAGAAGGCTTAAAATAACAAACAATATCCCCCCTATGGTGCTTTATAAAAAAAGTGCAAATACAACTGTCTCAAAAAACAACGTTCATGAACCCAAAATGCAAAAGTGGCACTTTATCTCAGTGTGTATAAAAAAGTGCTTATACATGATGTCTACAATGATTAGAACAAAGAAAAAGTTGACACAAAAGAAAGTACAGCTAAAACAAAAGAAACCATGTTAGGAAAATGATCTTCAGACCTGAAACACCTAAGATATCCACCATAGAGAAAAAATACAAAAAACATGGGATAGAATCTAAGGAAAAATAATACATTTTTGAAAAGGTGATAAAACCAGCTTTCCAAAAATATAATGTTTTCAAAAAATTGACATGGGATGCAAAAGATATGCATACCAGAGTCAAAAACACAACTTTGGACTTCAACTAAAAAAATGGGTAGAAAAACTATATCAAACCTAAAAATTCCTACACCAATGTCTCTATCTTAGAACCATCTTTTCAGTACTTCTTTCGGATTGGAAAAATACCTAGGTATGCTCAAGTTATGGCCAAAAGATTGAAGATAGGTAAAAAAGGACCCTAGAGAGGTACAAGGGTGATGTAGGATGATGTCAGTAGAACACAGGCCTAAATTTGATGGCCCAAAAATTGTTGGAGCAAAAAAGGTGCCAAATGGACATCACATGGCAAGTGGTTGATGTGGCAGGGGTCACGTGGCAAAGTGCCATGTGTCAAGTGGATAGTGTGTTGACTGGGAAAAAGATATCCATGTACCCTACTAATGCTACAAGTGACTAGGCCAAAGTAGAGTTGTGGAGAGGAGTAATGCAAGAGTAGTACTGTCCAAGTAGGGTAGTGGAACCTGGGCTCAGAGCTTGCTTGAGCAGCATAAAACTTGGTGGCACCGTCGCTGGAGGGACTAAGCGGTAGCGGGGAGGAGCTTGAGTGACGAAAGGAAGAACGTAGGTAGGGCATGGGTGGTTTTCAAGTGGTGTGGTGGTGGCCGCTTGGTGGTGCACCCTATGATTGTTATTATTTTATTTATTTTTTAAGCTTGCACATCAGTACAACCATACGAAAAAGTCCTCCAACTAAAACAATTATGCCTCTCGGAGCCCTGTCGCCAAAATTGAAAAGTTTTATATGAATCTTGACTATAAATGACCTTTTGGATCCAATGGAAGTGTCTGTTTGGGCCCAGAGTGCTCCAAAAAATGCTCTTCCCTTGGATTGAAAAAAAATGCACAAATAAACTAGGGTTTGTGTCTCCGAATCACAACTTCAAAAATCCTTCAACTAAGCAGCAATAGGGAGGCTCTACTACCATGTAGGAGTTGATGATATCCAACTCCACAGTCACCAAAATCACTTGCATGCAAAAAACCTATTGAAGGGAAGCCAAGAAGGAAGAGGTGGAGCTTGGAAAAACCCTAAACGAACATAAGAAACAAATAATGCAAAACAATAAAATTGTATTTACAATGAGAATGCAATGAGAAAATAGAATGAGAGAGCCCACTTATAAAAACCTCAAGGAAACTAGTAGAACAAGTTGGAAGATGGTAGAAGATAAGGTTGACAACTAAGCACACTTCCATAAAAAGGTGGAAGATGCTAGAAGGGAACAAACTCTCATGTTGTCAACAACTCATCACTACAACCATTAACTACTAAATGTTAAATAAATGCATTAAACTAAGTAAGCTTAAGAAAATAGAATAAATAAATAAATAATTATTTATTCTAAAAAATCTAAGTCAACATAGCCCTGTAAATTAGTAGTAGAGCTCCCAAAGTTTACACACTTATTGGATGTTCCTCTCAAATATCTGAGAATCCATTTGACTGCATTCCAATGCTCAGTTCCTGGATGATTCATATACCTACTAATGACTCCCACTGCATGTGCAATATCTGGCCTTGTACATACCATAACATACATCAAGCTTCCTATAGCTGAAGCATAGGGTACCTTGGACATCTTATCCTCTCTTCTTGTGTCTTGGGACACATCTCCTTAGTCAACTTCAAATGACTAGGTAAAGGTGTGCTGACAGCTTTAACATTCTCAATAGAGAAATGTTGCAATACCTTCTCCACATAATCACCTAAAATAGCTTCAATATTCTATTCTTCCTATCTCTATAAATCTTCATACCAAGGATTTTTTTTGCTGCCCCCAAATCTTTCATAGCAAATGTATGTGCTAACTGGTGTTTTAGCCCCTTCATACAATCCATGTTAGACCCAACTACAAGCATATCATCAACATATGAGCATAAAATAATGTAGCTATCATCATCCAACCTCATGATTTTCACAATGATCTATATGAAACCTATTGTATCCATGCTTATGCATAAAATTGTCAAATTTCAAATACCATTGCTGAGGTGCTTGCTTCAAGCCATAATTTTTTTTTTCAATTTGCACACTAAGTTCTCCTTACCTTTGACCAAAAATCCCTATGGCTGAGCCATACATATCTCTTCATCCAAATCGTCATGAAGGAATGCTATTTTAACATCAAGCTACTCTAAATGCAAATCTTTGGTAGCCACCATACTTAAAATAGTACATATAGAAGTCATTTTAACAACACGAGAAAATATCTCATCAAAATTGATTCTTTTTTTCTTAGAAAATCCTTTTACAACTAACTTGGCTTTAAATATTTTCTTATCTCCATCCTCTTCTTTTAACCTGTAAACCCACTTATTCTATAAAGCTCTTTTACCAGCAAATAACTTGCACAAATCCCATGTCTTATTCTTCAGAAAAGAGTCCATTTCATCTTTCATTGTAGACTCCCACTAAATCTTAGTATCCACCCGTACAACTTCATCATAACATTTAGGTTCACTAGCATCTGTTAATAAAATAGAATACAAAGAGGGAGAAAATCTTTCTAGAGGTTTAATTTGCCTTGTTGACCATCTAACATTCACTAGTGTGTGTGGTATTTTTTGTTGCAGTTGTTGCACATCATGAGGAATGGCTGAAACATCAACTTTTGGAGTATCATCCAACACTACATAATCATCTTGTTTCTTTTCATGTTCCTGCAACAGATCTTTGTACAACACTTATTGAATATGACATCCCTGCTTCTTACAATTTTATAATTTTCAAAATTCCAAAGCCTATAACCAAATTCATTAATGCCATATCCAAAAAATACACATTTCTTTGACTTAGCTTCTAGTTTGGATCTATTTTTCAGAATCTATATGAGCAAAAGCTTCACAACCAAAAGTCTTAAGAAAAGAATAAATTAGCTTCTTACCAGTTCATGCTTCCTTTGGAATATCACAACCCAAAGGAGTAGAGGGACATGTATTAACCAAATATACAATAGTATTGACAGCCTCCACACACATGTGTAAGGGCAACCCAACATGCAACCTCATGCTCTTTGCATGCTCCATTATAGTCCTATTCATGCATTCAACCACTCCATTTTCCTATGGAGTCCTTAGAATAGTTTTTTGTTGACGAATACCATTAGTGGAGCAATAATCTTCAAATTCATGACTACAATACTCACCACCATTATCAAATCTAAGACATTTTAATTTCTTACCAATCTAATTTTCAACCAAGCATTTTCATTTCTTAAATGTTTGAAATACATCAGATTTTTGTCTAAGGAAATAAATACATACTTTTCTAGTTGTGTCATCAGTAAATATAACATAATAATGAGAACCACCAAGGGAAGATACCCGAGTCAGTCCCCATACATCAGTATGCACAAGTTCTAATTTCTCCTTGTTGTTTTCCTTCCCAGTTCTCACAAAACTCACTCTTTTTTTTTTTCCATACACACAACTTTCATAGAAATTCATATTAACACATTTTAGACCTAGTAAATCTTTCTTTGAATGAAGTGCTTTCATACCTTTCTCACTCATATGCCCAAGTCTATTGTGCCACAACGTTGTATCAAAATTTACAACAGTTATTTGTTCTCCCTGCTCAACTACAACAAGTATTCCTAAACATTCATTTTTCTCTGAAACAATTAAAGTAGAAGGAACAATATGACTTTTACAAAGATATAAGGTGCCTACTTTCACACTTTTTTCTACTACAAGGGAACCTTTTGAAACCTTCCAATTTTTATCATTAAAAGTAACTACACAACCTGCATCACTAAGTTGCCCTACTGGAATTAAATTCCTACTCAGCTTTGGAACATGTCTTACTTCATGTAGTAGCCAATGATTCCCATTCTACAACTTAATCAAAATTTTGCCCTTTCCAACAATTTTATAGGGTTCATTATCCTCCAAATAAACAAGTCCAAAATCCCCTTGGACATAATCAATGAAATAACCTCTATGAGGTGCAGCATGAAATGAAGCACCATAATATAAAACCCATGAATCATCAACACTTTCTAAAGATAGAAGCACAACATACTCTTTGGATTTGTTACTCCACATTTGCCTCCTTGTCTCCATTTGGTTTATCTCTTTCATTTTTCTTTTGATTCCAACAATTTTTCTTTTTGTGCCTCGGTTTCCTATAGTACCAACAATCGTTTGGTCCTCTTGATTGAGACCTCATCCCCTTTGACTTTCATCTTGGTTTTCCATAATTTCCAAAATTACTTCCTCTCTCAGTCATTTTGCCCCTGATTTGTGCATTCAAAGAACTTCCTGATGTAGATCCACCCAAGGTTTTCCTATGAGTTTCTTCACTCAAAACAACACCAATCACATCATCATATCTTAGGTTACTAGATCTAGGAATAGAATTACTCATAACCATTACCAAGCCATTCTAGCTTTTAGGCAAAGAACACAAAATCAAGACAACCCTAATTTCTTCATCAAAATTGATACCCATAGAAGATAACTAACTAGTAATAGTATTAAACTCATTTAAATGATCTACTAAAAATCTTCCTTCTACCATTTTCATATTAAATAAACACTTCATGAGAAATACCTTGTTTGAAGCAGAGGGCTTTTCATATAGTTTTCATCAGGTTTGCATCAATTCTTCTGACATCTTCACTTTTGTAATTTTAAATGCCATTGATGGTGCTGAGCATAATTGAATGCTTCCAAGTGCCTTTCTATCTAAAAGATCCCATTCATCTTTTGACATAGATCCCTGATTCTTGGCTTTGCCTTCCAATGGCTTCCATAAATCCTTTTGATAAAGATAGTCTTCCATTTGCATCTTCCATAACTAGAAGTTCTTCCCATTAAACCTGTCTCACTCAGCTTACCATCGTCTGCCATCACTCCCACTCAACCTTGAGACTCCTACTCAATAGTGAGACTTTCCTACATAGGATAACTAAAAAAAAAACCTCTCTCTAATACCACTTGTTAGGACTAAACCACAGACAAAAATAATAGTTACATGCAAATATATACAATAAAAAAAAAAAATAGATCACACAGAAAAGAACACAGGACACCAAGATTTAATGTGGTTCACCCAATCCCTGGGCTACGTCTACCAAATAGCAAGTCTAATATTATTATGATCCAATGATTACAACTTGATTACAATCTGTAAACCCTTATAGCTCAATACCGTAGAAAGAAACAATTTTCACATCACCTTATGAAACAATCCCTTACCCTAAGCCCTTTTATACAAGTATTTTTATTGCTTTAGATTTATAATTAATAATTACATGTCAGCCCAAAATTTCAATAAAATAGGGCCCAATTTTTTTAAAAGAATTTATGAAGTATGTACAGTACTTTCTTGATTAGTCACCACAATCTCACACACTACTCCTCTAACAACTAATCAACTGAAGTAGAAGCAAGAAGACAACTAAGAAATGTTGGAGATTGCCTTAGTCCTAAGCTATGTTGAGTTTGATGACTTAAAATATTGTGATAGTGCAAATAAAATGTGGGGCAAATTGAAAACCATAGATGCAGGTGATGAAAATGTCTTGAGAGCCAAATCAAAAAGTCTAAGAGGTAAATTTGATGACATAAGAATGATGGAAGGTGAAAATATAACACAATATTGCACAAGAGTCAAATGAGTGGTAAATGCTATTCAAAGTACCAATGGAGAAACCAAAGATGAAACAATAATAAATAAGGTATTGAGGACTCTACTCCCTATTTATACCATTAGAGTCTCTAAAATCCAAGAAATGGGATGCACACCAGGTAACATTTTGACCTTAGAAGGTGTAATTGGTAGACTTACTTCTTTTGAGATGTCCAACTTTGATAACTATATACCTGCTACTATTGAATCTTCATTCAAGTTACAATTAGTTATTAGAAAAAGGAAAGGAAAACATGTAAAGAGTGACAATGATATTCTAATGATGATATCGATGAAATTGAAGTCCTTATTGCAAAAATATTTGGAAGAGGAATAGGTAAATACAAAGGTAAACTACCTATTATTTATTTTTCATGCAACAAGGTTGGTCATATTACTGCTAGGTGTCCTGATAGTGAGGACAAGGATGAAAGGAAGGAAAGAAAGTATAAAGGAAGAAGAGATGAAAAAGACTTCAAGAGAAGCAAGGATGACAAAGGTAAGAAATCTCGTTATATTTTTAAAGAAGAAACTAACAATGAATATGAAAGTAATGATGATGAAGTTGTTTATGTTGCTATGAAAGATGATTCTGATGAAGATGAGAAAATTGCATATAATTTGAAATGTAAACAAAAGTGATGGATGGATAATTGATAGTGAATGCTCCAATCATATGACTGGTGATAAAGATAAATTTAAGGATATTGGTCCATACAAAGGTGGATGTGTTAAATTTGATAATGATATCCCATGTGTTATAAAAGGTAAAGGCACTATTCAATTGATTGACAAGATAAAATATGACAATGTTCACTGGGTTGAAGGACTTAACTATATTTTTTTGAGTATTTCACAGATGAATAGATCAGGTTATAGAGTTGAATTTCATAATAGGAAGGAAAAGATACATGATGCAAATGGTAAGATGATTTGTAATGCCCTGCCAAGGGATCCAAAAGAATTAACCTAAAGTTTTTACTAAGTTTGTTAAACATTTTTAAAAAAAATGAGAAAGTATAACGTACACATCAAACACATAGTAGCGGAAGCAATAACATGTAATCATCAACAAAAATACATAACATGTTACATTCCTTAAGGATCCCGAGACGTTGAGTCACATTTAAATTTAATTAATTCTAAGTCTAACAACTACCATATCCACATGAAAGAATAATAAGAAAGTCCAATGTCCATTTAATATACATTTGTTTTGAATGCCTCTTGGAAAATTAATTTGGAATTCTCAATCATCCACTGTATATGTCACAGGGTATGAAAGGCTAAAAGAATATACATATGTAGAAATTAAGATACATCGTCCTCATCAAAACCATGATACAACATACAATAAAGTAAATGAATCTAATAGCATACATGATACATTCATCCATCATAAAAGATATAACATCATAAAACACAATTAACTAAAGGCATGGTTCCTCCCAACCATCAATTACATCATTAAACCATCGTGGCCCCTAGCCATCCCCCCACACATAACATCTCGAGCCACCGAAGAGATCATCGGTACTATAGTAATAGGGATGTCACAGCTAAACATGCTAATATATGCATAAATAAATCTCACATACTAGAATAAAACATAAATATACAACATCATCTAAACATGATAAAAAAGCATCCCAAGAAGCTCCAACCGTGGTGACTACAGACATTTCTCAAATGGTAAGACTAAAAAGCATACCACTTGATTGCGTGGAACCTAAATGATCCACTCCCACCATGCTAAGGAGATAGTCTCAAGTCCCAAACATGATATCAAATCACATAACACAAGTACTCTCTAAGTCTAGGAAATCCTAAAAGTATACTAACTCAAAGGTTCCAACACATAGATTGACATCGAGAGCCAGAGGCACCAGAAAGACATGTAGGAAATCTACTATGTAAGTGGGAAAGTGTCATCAAAAAATTCACGTAGAAGTTACTCGAGCAATCCCTGAGAAATCTCATGAGAATCCTAGGTCCCTACTGATCATTACAGCCACTAGTATCCTCTCATACTAACGAGGCATACTATGGAATGCAAGGTCACAACCAAGCATTCTCTCTACCCCATCCTAGTTTGTACTAGCACTCAAGGCATGGGAGAGAACATACAATTATCTTATTAGGTTCTTTTTAATCCCCATTTAGTGTAAATGTTATCACTTATTAAAAACAACAACTTACAATGAGTCATCCCCAGGGCCACTTTAGGGCCCCCGTCCTCCATTGCAAGCCACTTCCCGACACTACACATAGATAACCTACCCTAGGCTCATGAAATCACAAATCAAAAAATCACCTCAGCCCTATACAAGCGGCTGGAAAGCATCAAAAGATAAGCCACAATAATTACATCAATTCTCCACGAGCAACTAGAAAGCATCAAATAATAATCATAATGATCACAACAACTCTTTATCAGCAATTGAAAGCATCAATGATAAATCACAATATCCAATGGTTCTCAATGAGCAACCAAAAATATCCCAATAATAAATCACAATACTGATTGAAGACTCCAAAATGGTCAAGTCAAACATATCACAATATGTCATTATCAAGAACAAATCATCCAAAACATCTCAGTCCTCTCAAAGTGACTAAAAAGAAAATCATATATAACTGATCGATGACTCAAAAATGGTTAAGTCAGGTATCTCATATTTATACACCTTAGCTTCACACAAGAAGACTGGAAAGAAATAATAATATTAAATGCATCCATCATAGAGCATATCACACATCACCATGGTTGGGTTTAGAAAGATCGAGAACAAATCATCATAACGTCACAATCTCATAACCCCTGAGTCTCTGGCAACAACCGAAATTGGTCAAGCTAAAACAACCCCAACACCCCAAAACATAAATAGTACAAAGAACACATAATAGGACAGTCCACAATTTGGTTGAATTAGAAAACACATAGTTTGAGTTAAACAAGAGGGTTTTAGTTTCAGTGTTGAGTTCAAGTAAATAGTCTCATATTTCAAATTGGTTGATAATATACTGTTGAGTTAATGTGAGGTTTCCATTTCCACTCGAACGTAATTTTTAAACAAATAGAACTCATAGTCTACCCTTACAAATTAATCCCTTTCTATATTTAAATGATTGTACGATTACCTTATAGAGAATCTAAGGATAAACATTTATTTAAAATTAATCGTCATTGATTTTAAATAGAATATCTATCGAATTCATTAAAACCAAAATCATTGAACATTCAATGACTCCATAATTCTATTAACTAATTAATCTTAATTAAATTTTATTTAATTAAGTTAATTAATAATTATATAACTAATCTTATTAATCCTTCATTAATTATTAATTATTTAATACACCAAAACTATATTAATATTAATAATTAATAATTAAATATTATATTAAATAATATTAAAATTTAATAAATATAATATAATATAAAAATAATAATAAACATTTAATAAACCATATTTAAAATTCATATTAAATAATATATAAAACATTTAATCAAAATTAAAAATAATAATTTTAAAACAATTCACACACCCACATTTTAATTAATACTGGCGCTGTTTAATAATAGTCGTTGACCCTTTAATAAGGGTGGCCGTGTAGCTTTGCCATGGCAGTGGCCTGCTGTGCAACCTTTAAGGCTACCGGCAGTCCACTGTCATGGATAGTGCTACCGGCTGGGGGGTGGGATGTGACTGCCCACCCTCCAATAAAATTATTATTATTATTATTCTATTTATAATATATCCTTTGTAAAATGTTTCTCCAAGTTATATATATTATTCTATTTTTTAAAATTTATTTATGTTTAATTTAAACATTAAAACAATTCCATCACCAAATTGTGTAAAAAGTGTATATATTGTTTAATTTTATAATTTTATATTTATTAAATTTTTTTATAAATCAAACATTATCTTTTATATATATTTTCAATTTAAATTTTATTAAAAATTAATTAAATTCACACATAATTTTTATTAATTAATTAATTAATTAATTTTCTTTTTTAATAATCATTTTTCAATATTAACATGATAAGAAATTACAAAATTCTTTTTAATTTCCAATCTAGAATTTTCTTTTTAATCTCAAAACTCTCCCCAATTAATTCTCTCTACTCCATTTTAATTCAAACCCAAATCCCGATTTAATTTTGTTGAATGAGGTTCCTAAAAAGTTTTTCAATCTAGATTTACAAATAAAATCGAATAGCAAAAGATCCAGAACAAAGAAATGATACATTCGAAAATACAAGTTCTTACAATCACGAAGTATATAGGAATATCAAATTGCATAATTTAATCAATGATCAAAACACAAGACCCTACCTAAACCTGATGCTAATACACAAACACACAAGAATTTTGAGAAGATTCACCTCCAAAATTTGTGTCCAAATTCGTCTCTAAATTTTGTCTCCAATCCCTGTGTTCAAAATGAACTTTCTATTTGTGATAAAGGTTTCTCTCTCCTCGAATTAGGTAACTAATTGTGAGTTCACCCAAGAGAACTCTGTGCTCACCAGAGTTAATGCTAAAATTAGCTTTTATTAATCTTTGCTTTATCTTTTCATGCACGTTAAGTGAATTATTAAATTACTTTATTTAATTTTCACTTGACTTCTATTTTTAATTAATTAATTGCTTTAATCTCATGCACACTTTATTAATTAAAATATCATTTTATTTAATTAATTTCTTCCATTTAAACTCATGCATGCATCATGCAATCTAAAATCTTTTATTAAATAATTATATTTTCACTTTTTAAATTATTTTTGAAACTTAATTAATAAAATATTTATTAACTTAAATAATAATAATATATAGCATTTATCTAAAAATGAACTGTAAATATATATTATTATTAAATTAAATAAATATTATCACGTTCTAAATTTAAACTTATAACTTTTATCTCCGAATTTAATTCTTTTATTTAATTAATTTCTCAATTAATTAAATATAATTAAATATTAAAGTGTCATAATAATTTTCATTAAATTAAATCATTAATTTAATCTTTTAATTAGACTTAATTAATAGAAAATTCACCAAAGACTCATAAAGCAACATACAAAAACCCATTATAACAAAACACATACAAAATCAATAAAAGGGTTATAATCACGAATTAATGTCATTTGATGCATTTGGAGGGTACTTGACTCAGATACTTGTCCTAATTATCAATTAGGACAAATGGCTTAAGGGTTTAGGATTTGGATTTAAGAATTTATCTCCCCCTCTCTGACCATTGAGATAATGCGACAGGGTACGCTCATCCTAGCAATTTAGGGAAGTTGATACCCAGCACCTGCAACCTGCATAAAATCCACGCATGTACAAACACAATATTCTAAGCTAAACAAGCAATGGCAAGAAGTGGTGCATCATGTAGATCCTGACTAGCAGGTGACTATGACTCCCTTCCTTAACCACATCATAAATGCCATACATAAAGAAAAGAAACACGCACACCATACACATGCAAGTATGGGGTAAGTATCCATAAAAAAATACATGTGATAATGATCATCAATAATTGAAATCACTGAATAATCATCATGCATACATGAAATATAGAGTACCAAGTAACCTCATCATTTAATCAACTGAATGTAAAAAAAAATCTAATAATCTCAAGATAATGCCACTAAACATCAAGCATAAAACTAGCTTAAAAGAGTTTGTCAATGATAATAGAAATTCGAGCTAGGGATAGGTACTACATGATTGGAGCTAGTGATTAGGCAAGAGGTAACTTATTCTATCTAGATTTATCAAATGAGACATGTTTGTTTGCACAACAAGAAGATGTTTGGTTATGGCACAAAAGATTATGTCATGTGAACTTTTACAATTTGGTAAATATTAGAAAGATGAAGAAAGTAAGAGGATGACCTAAACTAAAGAATCCTAGAAATTCCATGTGTAATCAATGTCAATTAGGAATAATGACCAAGTCTATTTTTAAGAGAAAAACATACACTACTAGTGATATTTTGGAATTGGTTCATATGACCTATGTGGACCCATTGATGTTTAAAGTTACTATGGAGATAAGTATTTCATTATATTTGTTGATGAATGCTAGAGGATGATGACTATGATGTTTCTTATAGATAAATCTGATGCTTTTTAGTTATTCAAGTGGTATTTAGCTAGAGTTGAAAAAGAAATAGGTAAGAGTCTGAAGTGCTTGAGATCCAACAGAGGTGGTTAATTCATTTAAAATGAGTTCAATACATTTTGCAATGATAGAGGAATTAAAAGACATATGTTAGCACCAAGGACCCCTCCTTAGAATGGGATTGCTGAAAGGAGAAACAAATCAATAATGGACTGTGTAAGAACATTAGTGATGGAGAAGAGCATATGAAAGAAATATTGGAGAGAAGTTGTTAGTACTGCCATCTATACCCTAAATAGAGTACAAGTCATGAAAGGTAAAAATGTTACACCTTTGGAACTATGGTATGGATATGATCCTAATGTGAAATATTTCAAGATATTTGGAAGTAAATTCTATATACTTAAAGATAATAGGAATGGAAAACTTGATGGAAAACATGATGAAGGCATATTCATAGGATATTCCACCAAGAGAAAATATTACAACTATTTGAATCCCAACACTAAGAAAGTTGTGGAAAGGGAAAATGTAAAAGTTGTTGAGTTTGTAGAAAGAAGTGACACTTCATGTAAAGAAGAACATGAAGACTATAATGCATTCATCTATGTGGATGATGATACTTGTAGCACTCTAAATTACTAAGAAAATCAATATTCAATCTCTTAGTGGACAAGAAATGATGAAGTGCAAATAAAAATTTCGATGCTACAAAGAGTGGGTGTCAAGAAACAAACTGAAGATGTTGAGTCATAGATAGGCAATACCAATCATTAAATATCAAATGCCAAGCATGCATAACATGAACTAGAACCTGAACAAGAAAGAGAAAATGAGCTTGATATTGTTTTTCAAGATGAACCTATAGTTTATAAGGAAAATACCCGTATTAGAAAAATGTGTGAGAAAACACCATAAACTTGAAAAAATCATTGGTAATTCTAAATCAAGTGTTATGACAAGAAAAAGACTCAAAGAAGATACATGCTTAGTTTGTGAGTTTGAGCCAAAATAGTAAAGCACAACTTAGAAAATGAAGATTGGATTTACGCAACAAATGAGGAAATTGACCAAATTGAGAAGAACAATACTTGGCCTTTAATGCCAAGTCCTAAAGACAAAAATGTCATTGGGACAAAGTGGGTTTTTAGGAACAAAATCAATGAAAATGGTGAAGTAACAAGAAACAAGGCAAGAATGGTATGGAAGGTCTCTACTTAAGAAGAAGGAATTGATTATGGAGAAACTTTTTCTCCTATGGCTAGACTTGAAGGAGTAAGAAATCTGCTTGCATATTCAGCCTACAATAATTTCAAGATATATCAAATGGATGCCAAATTTACATTTTTAAATGGTATAGTAGTGTAGTGCCTGCCCCTAGTTTACATTTTTTGAGCTACATTTATGATATGATTGCCAAACTCTTTTAGGCCAATTTATGGTTGATGAGTAGTATTATTATTTTAGAGATTATCAGATGATGTTTACACTCAGTTTATTATATGATGAGATTACTTGGTACTCTATATTTCGTGCATGTATGATGATTATTCAATGGTTTTAGTTATCGATGATGATTAGTTAGATGGTTTATTATTCCATGTGTTTCTTATGGATACTTACCCCATACTGCATGTGTATGGTGTGCGTGCTATTTTATTTATGTATGGTGTTTCTGATATGGTTAAGGAAGGGAGTCGTAGTCACCTGCTAGTCGAGATCTACACGATGCACCACTTCCTGCCATTGCCTGTTTAGCTTAGAATATTGTGTTTGTACATGCGTGGATTTTATGTAGGTTGCAGGTACCGGGTATCGACTTCCCTGAATTGTCAGGATGAGCGTACCCTATCGCACTGTCTCAATGGTAAGAGAGGGGAGATAAACTCTTAAGTCCAAATCCTAAACCCTCTAGCCAATTGTCCTAATTGATAATTAGGACAAGTATCTGAGTTAAGTACCCTCTGAATGCATCAAATGATGTAATTTTGTGATTATAACCCTTGTGTTTGATTTGGTATGTATTTTTCTATGATGGGTTTTCGTATGTTGCTTTATGAGTCCTTGGTGTATTTTCTATTAATTAAGTCTAATTAAAAAGACTAATTAATGATTTAATTTAATAAGGAATTATTATGATATCTTTATATTTAATTAATTAATTAATTAATTAAATAAAAGAATTAAAGTTGGAAATTAAAGTTTAAGATATATTTAGAACAGGATAATATTTATTTAATTTAATAATAATATATTTGGAGTTCATTTTTAAATAAATGCTAAATATTATTTTTATTTAAATTAATTAAATATGTTATCAATTAAGTTCTAAAATAAATTAAAAGTTGAAAGATATTAAGTTTATTAAGAATTCTAGATCGCATGATCTAAACATGAGTTAAATATAAGAATTAAATTAAAAGATTAAATTATAAAAATTAATAATGTTATTTTAATTTCTTAAAAGTGCACATAAGATTTAAAGTAATAAATTAATTAAGAATTGAAGTCAAGTGAAATTTTTAATAAAGTTATTTAACCATTCAACTTAATGTACATGAAAGTTGAATGCAAAAGAATTAGAAAAGATAATAAAAGTTAATTTGAGTTAACTGAGTTATGAAAAGAGTCTTCTCCGGTAAACGCACAATTAGTGCCCCGAATTGAGGAGAATTTGCTTATCACAACTTTGGGGGTTCATTTTTGGGATATACGAATTTGGACGAGAATTTTTGGGAGGAAGACAATTTTTGGAAGCAAATTTCAGAAGGCTGATACGAAGAAAGTCTGGAAGGGGAAGGTTATTGAGAGGAACGAATTCGCATATAGTTTTCTGGAGGTTGCATAATAGCATCAGGATCAGGTAGGGTCTTGTTTTTTTTTTATCCATTAAATTTGCAATTATCCCTTCCTGCCTTCTTCGTGTCTGGGGTTTGTAGATCTGAATTCTCTGTGATGAAAGTTTTAAGCTTTCAATATTGTGAAGTTATTAAATTATTCGTCAATAATTTCTGTATCCATGGAGACTGGATGAATTAATTAGAACCCTTGTTTTCTTGATTTAGAAATTAAGATCTAATTTGATAAGGGTTTTGTTTTAATGAAATTGAAAAGTTCTAGATAAATTTAAAAAAAAATAAAAATAAATAAATATATATATATAAATATATATATTTATATTTTACATATTTACCCTTTGGAAGAAATTGTTTTTATAAAAAAAAAAAAAAAAAGGATTAAACAAAATTAATTTTTAAAAATAAAAAAACTTATTTTATTTGTATTAGAATAAAATAAAATCATATATTAAAAAAAAAATATATATATAAAAAAAAAAACTATATATAATAATATAGTGGGGGGGAGGGAATTACCCCGTACCCGCCCCCATTGTCGGCGCAGGCCAACAGTACCTGCGTCGCAGGTACTGCAATGACAGGTACAGAGTACCTGCCGCCGCAGGCCCTGCGACCGCAGGCCTGTGGCCAAAGCCGACGGGCTATAAACGTTTTGGGAATTCGTTTTTTTAATTTTTTTTTTTTAATAATTTTTTTTAATTATTAAAAAAAAATGAATTTTATTTAATTAAAAATTTTTAAATAATAAAAATTATAATATATTCAATTTTTATAATATATTAAACTTTTTAAATATTTAATAAATAAATATTAATTGTATAGATATAGTTGTAGATTTTAATTTATTAATAATTTTGCTTAAATATTAATAAATTAACAATTAGTAGTGGGATTAAAATAAGTAATTAGATCTAATGAATATTGATTAATTTAATTAAAATTAGTTTAATTAAGTTAATTAATAATGAATTTTAGTTGACTAAATTATAAATTTGGATATTGATTTAATATAGAAATGGGTTATTCGAAAAAGGGTAGTTGTGAAAACTTTGTTACTTGAATTCGACATTAAACTAAATCACAGACCTTACCTTAACTTAAATAATATACTTTCAGATCCAATCTCTGAGACTTTGATGTTGTCTTTGTACTTTGAATGTTTTGGGGTTGGTTTAGCGTTGACCAGTTCAGGTTGTTACCAGAGGCTCGGGGTCGTGAATGTGATGTCTTGATGATTTGGTCTCGATCTTTCTTAACCTGACCATGGTAATGTGATGAAGTGCTCTATGACATGATTATGTTTACTGTTTGTGATTGCTTTCCAGTTCCTTGTGTGAAGCTGAGATGTATGTATTTGAGAATACCTAACTTAACCATTTTTGGGTCTCGATCAGTTATATTTGATAACCATTTCTGAGTCTCGATCAGTTATACTTGTATTACTTTCTGGTTGCTCATTAGAGAACCATTGGATTTTGTGACTTATCATTGATGCCTTCAGTTGCTGATAGAGAACTGTCGTGATTACTTGATTACTATTTGATGTTATCTGTTGCTCATGAAGAACTGATATATTTTGTGGATTATCTTTTTATGATATTTTCAGTTGCTCGTATAGGACTGAGATGGTTTTATTATGATTCTTTGATTTATGAGTTCATGAGCTAGGGTAGGTTATCTATGTGTAGAGTCAGAAAGTGGCTTGCAATGGGGGTCGGAGCCCTAAGAGGCTGCCTTGAGAAACCCATTGTAAGTCATTTTTAATAAGTGAAAACATTTACACTAAATGAGAGAAAATGAACCTAACAAGATAATTGTATGTTCTCTCCCATGCCATGAGTGCTAGTACAGACTAGGATGGGGTAGAGAGGACACTTGGTTACGACCTTGCATTCCATAGTATGCCTCGTCAGTACGAGAGGATACTAGTGGCCGCATGATCAGTAGGGACCCGGGATTCCTAAGGGATTGCTCGGGTAACTTCTACATGACTTCTGCGATGACACTTTCCCGCTTGCATATTAGGTTTCCTACGTGTCTTGTGGTACCTTTGGGATTTAGATGTCGATCTTTTTTAGGAACCCTTGAGTTAGCATACTTATAGGATTTCCTGGACTTAGAGAGTATTTATGATTATAGGTTTTGTTATCCTATTTGGGACTTGAGACTATCTCCTCAGCGCGGTGGGAGTGGACCATTTAGGTTCCACGTGGTCGGGTGGTAGTGCTTTTACTCTTACCATTGAGATCCGTTCCGTGGTCACCGTGGCTGGAGATTTCATGATTGGCATTTACCTTCACTATGTTCTTGGATTATTATGATGGATGGTTAGAGTTTATGATGGATGTTTTATCATTATGGATGTATGGATGTATCATGTATGGTGAATAGTTTCATATATTTTTACTGTACTTTGTATCATGGATTTGAGGATGATGTATCTTGATCTTTACATATGTATATTCTTTTAAGCCTTTCATACCCTGTGACATGTACAGTGGATGAATGAGCATTCCGAATTAATTTGCCAAGGAGCATTCATAACAAATGTATATTATGGATATTGGAGTTTCTAATTATTCTTTTATATGTATGTGTTGGTTATTAGACTTAGAATTAATTAAATTTAAATGTGACTCAACGTCTTGGGATCTTTAAGAAATGTAACTTGCATTGTATGTTTGTCGATGATTACATGTTATTGCTTCCGCTACTATTTGTTTGATGTGTATGTCATACTTTCTTACTTTAAAAAAAAAAATGTTTAGCATACTTAGTGAAACTTTAGGTTAATTCTTTTGGATCCCTTGGCGGGGCGTTACAAGTAGAGGAAAAAGTATACATTGGACAACCTGAAGAATTTGTAGAGAAATACAAGAAGAATATAGTATTTAGACTAAATAAAGCACTTTATGGATTGAAACAAGCCCTAAGAGCATGGTATGAAAGATTACATAATTATTTGGTAAATATTGGTTTTGAAAAGGTAAATGATTTAAGTAATATGTATTTGAAGAATGATAAGAACAATGAAGTATTGTTATCTAAAATATCCGTTGATGATATTATATTTGGAGGAATATAAGCATTATGAAAATCATTTGTTGGTGAAAAGAAGATGGAATTTGAAATGTCTATGTTTGGTGAGATCAAATTCTTTGTTGGATTACAAGTATGTTAAATGAAGTTTGGTATTTTTATTACTCAATCCAAGTACATCAAGGAGATAATAAAGACTTTTGGTATGGAAGATTCAAGGACCATGAGTATACCTATGTCTACATGACATAATGATGATTATACTAAAGTGAACCAAACCTTATGCAAATCCATGATTTGAAAAATATAATATGTTGTTCACAACTGACCAGATATTGCTTTAGAAGTTGAAATAGTAGCTATATTTTCAAAAAATTGTAAGTGAATCACATGATGGTAGTGAAAAGAATATTGATATATCTAAAAGGTACAAAAGACTATGGATTGTAATAAAAAATAAGTGATAAATTTGAGCTGAAGGTGTTCATTGACTCAGATTGGGCAGGAAATATTGATCATAGAAAAAGTAGTAGTGGAGGTGAATTCTTTCTAGGAAATAGATTGGTGTCATGGATAAGCAATAAGAAGAATTGAATTTTCCAATCAACAATTGAAGCCAAGTATGTGGTAGTTGCAGTGAACTATTCAAACATCATGTGGATCAGGCAATTACTAAAAGGTATGAAAGAAGAGATTATAGATCCATTGGTTATCTATTGTGATAACACAAATGTTATCAACATTTCAAAGAATATAGTGATGCACACTAAGAAAAAACACATTTTTATAAAGTATCACTACTTGAGGGAACTAGTTCAAGATAAGGAAGTGAAGCTAGAATATGTGAACATCAAAGAAAAAATTGCTGACATATTAACAAAATCCTTACCCAAAGGTGCTCATGAATATTTTAGAGATAAATTCGGGGTGATTCCCCTAACTAAAGCTAATTGAAGAGACAAGGTGCATTGAATCACATATGCTCATTAGAATATCTTACATAGTGATGCAATACAACTCTACTTTGGGAAATGCCTAAGGTAGAAAGTTTAGTACAACATAATAGATCAGTCATAGATAGATGACATAAATCAGCCAAACACGCAAAACCTACATAACTTAGATGTATGAAGAGATTGAAGTCATGAAAGATAAGTATCTTTGGCATTATTTTCAAAGAGGGAGAATATTCAAAAGAAACAATATACAAAGAAAGAGGGAGATATACATCAAAGAAGGAGTATATGAATATAGAAATGAAACTATTATCTCAGAGCGAGAAATATTTTGGATTGTATGGTAACCAAGTAAGATACATTTGACAGATTGAGATATTGCTAATATTGAGATGTAGAGATGTTGCCATCAATGCCAAAGAGGGAGATTGTTGGAAACTTACAATTGGAACAATTGTTGTTTTGTCATTAATGTCAAATCTATTGATAAGACATATTGATACTTAATATAAATATCATATCTATTTGATTGATGAAGAAGATTTGAGAATTTTCTCATAACAGTAGCACCTATAGGAAAGGTTGAGTTATGAAAAGGAAGAAAAAAGGAACATTTGATTAGATAGACTTTGATAAAGTAGAGTGATTGTTTATATCAAGAAAGTTAAGCCAAGCCGAGCAATAGAGTAAAAGGCTAAGGAATGTTGACTGATGCCAGTGTTAATCGAGCTACAATTATTGCCTAGAAAATCTTGTGTTGAATAAGTGTTAGTATCAATCGAGAAAGATAGTTGATGTTGAGCCAAAAGTTTTACAATAATCGAGTGTCAAGATTTAGAGATTGTTGAGTAACAATATGAGAATGAATTTGAGGAAAATTATAAGATCAAGAAGGCTCAGTTGATTTCTTGGGAGATGCAAACCATGTTGAAGATAAGATTGATGAGTTGGATCACTAAATTCAAGGTGAGGATTAGGTAATGACCTAAAATATAGATTCTAGAGAAGTTTCTAGAGGATGATCAAGAAGATGGACATATACAATGAATCATGTTAAACTTGATTATAAACCCTAAGATCTATGGTGACCATGGAAAATAGTAAAGAAAGAATTACCTATTTAAAGAGGTACAAAGCCGAAAAAATAAGAAGTGCAGGTGCGTGTTTATGTAAGAGACACTTACCAAAGAAGGTTGATTAGAAATACACATGCATGAGAGTGAATGTGAAGATAAAAGGGATTGATTATGCAGATGTAGATGTTGATAAGTGATTCTGAGAAGAAGGATTAAACATTTTTGAGTTGAGAAGGTTGATTTCTTTAAGGTTTTCTAAGTGAATCAAAACAAAGGTGACGGTGGGAAGCTTATTAGTGAGTCAACACATGAACCAAAGAAAGATCTAAACTTGCAAAGTGAGTTGTAACCACATAGATCAAACCTAATGTTTTCTTTCTAATAATTGTAAACTTATTGTTACTTTATGGTGACTGATCAAGAAACTACATGTAATTATTAATTATAACCCTAAAGTGGTAAAAATACTTGTATAAAAGGGCTTAGGGTTAGGGATTGGTCACAAGGTGATGGAAAAATTGGTTCTTGTGGTAGTATTGAGTTGTAAGGGATTATAGATTATAATCAGGTTGTAATCACTAGATCATAGTAATATTAGACTTGCTATTTGGTGGATGTAGCCCAAGGATTGGGTGAATGACGTTAAATCTTGGTGTTTTTATTCTTTTCTATGTGATTTATTATTTTTTGATATTTTTTATATTTGCATGTAATTGTTATTTCAGTCTGTGATTTAATCCTAACAAGTGGCATTAGAGTGAGGTTTCTCTTTCAGTTAGCCTCTATAGGAAAGTCTCATGTTTGAGTGGAACTAATGGTAGATGAGGGTAAGCTGAGGGTTGACAGATTTAATGGGTAGAACTTTCAATTATGAAAGATTGAAATGGAAGACTATCTTTATTAGAAGAATTTATGGAAGCCATTGGAAGGCAAAACCAAGAATCAAGGATCTATGTCAAATGACATATGGGATCTTTTGGATAGAAAGGTACTTGGAAGTATTCAATTATGCTTGGCACTATTAGTGACATTTAATATTACAAAAGAAAAGAAAATAGAAGAGTTGATGCAAACCCTAGCGAAATTGTATGAGAAGCCCTTTGCTTTAAACAAGGTATTTCTCATGAAACATTTATTTAATATGAAAATGATAGAAGGTGGATCCATTGCTAATCATTTAAATGATTTTAATACTATTAATAGTCAGTTATCTTCTATGGGTATTAATTTTGATGAAGAAATTAGGGCTCTCTTGATTTTGTGTTCTTTGCCTGAAAGCTAGAATAGCTTGGTAATATCTATAAGTAATTCTATTCTTGGAGTGAGTACCCTAAAATATGATGATGTGATTAGTGTTATTTTGAGTGAGGAAATTTATAGGAAATCCTCAAGTGGATCTACATTAGGAAGTGCTTTGAATGCATAAAGCAAAGGGAGAATGACTAAGAGAGGAAGTAATTTAAAAAATCATGGGAAATCAAGAGGAAAGTCAAAGGGGAGGATGTCTCAATCAAGAGGATTGAACGACTGCTAGTATTGTGGGAAAGCAAGGCATAAAAAGAAAGATTGTTAGACTCAAAAGAAAAATAAAGGAGATAAACTAGATGGAGACAAGGATGCAAATGTGGTAAGTAACAAATCCGAAGAGGATACTTTGCTTTTGTCTTTAGAAAGTGTTGATGATTCATGGGTTTTAGATTTTGGTGCTTCATTTCATGCTACTCCTCATAGAGGTTACTTCATTGATTATGTCCAAGGAGATTTTGGAGTTGTTTATTTGGAGGATAATGAACCCTGTCAAATTGTTGGAAAGGGAAAAGTTAAGATTAAGTTGTAGAATGAGAATCATTGGCTACTACATGAGGTAAGACATGTTCTAAGGCTGAGTAAGAATTTAATTTTAGTAGGGCAACTTGGTGATAAGGGTTGTGTAGTTACTTTTAATGATAAAAAAATGGAAGGTTTCAAAAGGTTCCCTTGTAGTAGCAAAAGGTGTGAAAGTAGGAACCTTATATCTTTGTATAGGTCATATTATTCCTTCTACTTTAATTGTTTCAGAGAAAAATGAATGTTTAGGAATTGTTGCTACAGTTAAGCAGGGAGAACAAATAACTATTGTAGAGTTTGATACAATGCTATGACACAATAGACTTGGGCACGTGAGTGAGAAAGGTATGAAAGTACTTCATTCAAAGAAATTTTTACTAGGTTTGAAATGTGTTAATATGGATTTCTATGAAAGTTGTGTGTATGGAAAAAAAAAGAGAGTGAGTTTTATGAAGACTAGGAAGGAGAATAAAAAGGAGAAATTAGATCTTGTGCATGCCGATGTATGGGGACCAGCTTAGGTATCTTCCCTTGGTGGCTCTCATTATTATGTTACATTCATTGATGATGCAACTAGAAAAGTATGAGTTTATTTCCTTAGACATGAATTTGATGTATTTCAAACTTTTAAGAAATGGAAAAGCTTGGTTGAAAATGAGACTAGTAAGAAATTAAAATGTCTTATATTTGATAATGGTGTTGAGTATTACAGTCATGAATATAAAGATTATTTTTCTATTAATGGTATTCATAGATAGAAAACTATTCCAAGAACCCCATAGAAAAATGGAGTGCCTGAATGGATAAATGGGACTATAATGGAGTGTGCAAAGAGCATGAGATTGCATGCTAGGTTACCCTTACACTTGTGGGAAGAGGCTATCAATACTACTCTATATTTGATTAATAGAGGCCTCCCTACTCCTTTGGATTGTGGTATTCCAGAGGAAGCATGGATTGGTGAGAAGATGAGTTATTCTTTTCTCAAAACCTTCAATTGTGAAGCATTTGCTCACATAGATTTTGAAAATAAAACCAAGCTAGGAGCTAAATAAAAGAAATTTGTATTTGTTAGATATGGCATTAATGAATTTGGTTATAGGCTTTGAGATTTTGAAAATTATAAATTTTTAATAAGTAGGGATGTCATATTCAATGAAAAAGTGTTGTATGAAGATCTGTATTAGCAACTTGAGAAGAAAGAAGATGATTATGTAGTGTTGGATGATACTCCAAAAGACGATGTTCTAGCCATTCCTCATGATGTGCAAAAATTGCAACAATAGATAACACACACACCAATGAATGTTAGATGATCAACTAGGAAAATTAGACCTCCAGAAAGATTTTCTCTCTCTTTGTATTCTATTTATAGTAATAGATGCTAGTGAATCTAAATGTTATGATGAAGCTATGCAGGTGGATACTAAGATTCAGTGGGAGTTTGCAATGAAGGATGAAATGGACTCTTTGCTGAAAAATAAGACATGAGATTTATGCAAATTGACTGCAGGTAAAAGGGCTTTATGGAATAAGTAGGTTTACAAGTTGAAAGAAGAGGATGAAGGTAAGAAAAAATTTAAAGCCTAGTTTGTTGTAAAAGGATTTGAACAGAAAAAAGGCAATGATTTTGATGAGATATTCTCTCTTGTTGTTAAAATGACTTCTACCTATCTTATTTTAAGTATTGTGGCTATTGAAGATTTGCATTTAGAGTAGCTTGATGTTAAAAAAATCTTCCTTCATGGTGATTTGGATGAAAAGATATATATAGCTCAGCCATAGGAATTTGAGGTTAAAGGTAAGGAGAATTTAGTGTGTAGATTGAAGAAAATTTAGATGGCTTGAAGCAAGCCTCTCGGCAATGGTATTTGAAATTTGATAGTTTTACGAATAAGCATGGATATAGCAGGTGTCATTCTAATCATTATGTTTACTTTGAGAGGTTGGATGATGATAGTTCCATTATTTTATGTTTATATGTTGATGATATGCTTGTAGTTGGGTCTAACATGGATCAGATTAAGGGGCTGAAATGCCAATTAGCACATGAATTTTTTATGAAGGATTTCTGGGCAGCAAAAAAAATCTTTGGTATAAAGATTTGCAGAGTTAAGAAGAATAGGAAATTGATGCTATCTCAAGATGATTATGTTGAGAAGGTGTTGCAACATTTCTCTATGGAGAACACTAAAGCTGTAAGCACACCTTTACCTAGTCATTTAAAGTTGACTAAGGAGATGTGTCCCAAGACACAAGAAGAGGAGGAGAAGATGTCAAAGGTACCCTATGCTTCAACTGTAGGAATCTTGATGAATATTATGGTATGTACAAGGCCAGATATTGCACATGTAGTGGGAGTTATTAGTAGGTATATTAGTCATCCATGAATTGAGCATTGGAATGTAGTCAAATGAATTATTAGATATTTGAGAAGAACATCCAATAAGTGTTTACACTTTGGGGGCCCTACTACTGATTTATAGGGTTATGTTGACTTAGATTTGGAAGGGGATATTGAAACTCGGAAAAGAACTACAAGTTATGTCTTTACTATTGGTGGGGCATCCATGAGCTAGGTTTCTAAGTTACAAAAGGTTAATGCTTTATCCACTCTAGAGGCAGAGCATGTTGCTACTACAGAGGTAGCAAAGGAGATGATATGGCTTTAGTTCTTCTTGGAAGAATTGAGACACCCTCAAAAGGATAATTATTTATTTACAAATAGCCAGAGTACCATTCATCTTGTGAAGTATTCTACTCTGCATTCAAAGACCAAACACATATAGTTGTGGTACCATTTGATTTAGTCAGTTTTGGATGATGGATAATTAAAGCTAGACAAGATATGTACATATGATAATCTAGCAGATATGTTTACAAAAGTAGTAACTAGGGAGAAGCTAAACTCCTCTTAAGCTTTGTTTGGTCTTCTAGATTGAACATGAATAAAAGAGTAGTAGAGTCCACGGTGGTTTGATCTAGTGGGAGCCTCATATCATAGTGACATAGCTACAAGATTAGTCTCCATGTGGGAGATTGTTGTCTATTGTGGAGTCTGATCAGTCCCCAAGTGGGAGATTGTTAGTTTGTGGTGACTGATCAGGAAAGTACTGTACATACTTCATAAATTCTTTGGGGCTTAGGGCATCGACCCAATTTTTTTTGGGCCCTATTTTATTAAGATTTTGGCTGACATGTGATTATTAATTATAACCCTAAAGTGGTAAAAATACTTGTATAAAAGGGCTTAGGGTTAGGGATTGTTCACAAGGTGATGCAAAAATTGGGTCTTGTAGTGGTATTGAGCTATAAGGGATTACAAATTGTAGTCAAGTTGTAATCACTGGACCATAATAATATCGAACTTGCTATTTTGTGGATGTAGCCTACAAATTGCATGAACCATGTTAAATCTTGGTGTTTTGTGTTCTTTTTTATATGATCTTTTATTTTTTGATATTTTTTATATTTACATGTAATTGTTATTTCTATTCGTGGTTTAATCCTAACACTTGTATTGAAATACTTTTAATAGAGGTTGACCTAATAGTCATTTGGAAGACTTAACAATCTTTGCAAATCCTTTAACTAGGTTAAACTCTAAATAGAATGATCAAAGTCCTCTGACAAGGCCACTCCTAAAAGGGTGATTATATCCTTTAACAATGTCACTTTTAATAGTGTGTTTGTAAACCTTTAACATGGTTGGCTCCTAAGAGAGCTCACTTTGAGAGAGTGTAAAGTAGTGATATGTTTCTAGTGGTTTTTCCCAAATTGGATTTCCATGTAAAAATCCTAGTGTCAAATTTCTATTGAATTCTTTATATGTTTTACCTTTGATGATGTTTTCATGGAGCCAAGAAATTTATATTCAAGACAATATTTCTATTATAGTAGAGACCAAGCAATGACATGAATGACTAAATCATGATTGTTTATGTAACTTAAAAGTTTAAATGGTACATATAGACCTTGAGTAACTGATTCACTCCCCCTCTTAGTTATTCTAAACATTTCTAATAGTATAGGACTTGAAAAATTATTTTTGATAAGATAAATAGGTTTTATAGGGACCTTGAAACCCTAAGTAGCTACATAAATAAGGCTGATAATAAGAAAAAGAAGCCTAGCTAGAATAAAAAAAGGCTAATGGCTAATAATAAGCACGAGGCCCAGCCAACAATAGAGGCCAACAAAAAGGCTAGAAAAAACTATCTTTTACAAAAAAAAGCAAAAGCCAAAACAAAAAGACAAAAGAGAAACAACATAAAACACAAAAAGATAGAACAAGAGGGCTACTCTTCATTCTTCTTCTCTAGATCCTGCATGGTTTGGGTAGCCTCATAAATCTTCTAGTGCTCCTTGACCTTTTGCCTCTAGACTCTTAATTTTCTTTCGAAAATAAATGTTCCCCTCCTCCTCCAGACTTATGCTCTAAATATCATTAGAGTTAGAGGAGTAGCTAGAGCTACCATTGTCCTCTTCCATATCTGACGAGGGATTTTTGCTAACCATATGAGCTTTGAAGTACTCATGGATAAGAAAATGCAATCCCTCATGCAAAGTAGGGTTGACAATGGGTTTCTTCTTAAAGCTAGTGTTAGCCTTACTCATGGAGTTAAGTAAATAGTAAGGGAAAGAAATTTTCTTATCATGGTGGAAATGATGAAGTAGAATGAAATGGTGTCTTCTTACTCGATCAAACCTAGGGTCTAGAGTAATATATTCAATGATAGCATGCAACACATACCTTCAGAGCTTCTTGATGGAGTCTGTCACATAAAAAGTCTCATTTTTAATCAGCTCATTCATTTCTTTAGTGCTCTTCCCAAAATCTTTCATTGCATTGGTAGAGAGTTTTTTTAATCCTTGTAAAACTTGAAACCCTCCATAGGAATCTTTATGACCATAGAAAAAACCTCCTCAGTGATTAAAAAAAGGGACACCATTCACTTTCACCTTGCCATCTTTCCACGAATTTACCATACTGTTGGTGACCTCAGGATTGAAACCATGAAGTTTGGAAATGTAACTTGCAACCCCTCCCTTTTTCAACTTCTTCCAAACCTTTCCCTTGTTTCTCCATTTCTCCAAATCCCCCATCGGCTCCTTTCTGTGGTGTTTTCCCACCATCTCTTTAGTTTTAGCTCCTACAATTCTCATAAACTCTAAGCTTTATAACTCCTTCACAGACAAAATTTTGGCACTGTTTGTCTAGTGCGCACCAAGATAATTCATCTTACTAAAACACAAGTAGTAAATGACAATTTTGACCCATGAAATGTGTCAAAAAGACAAAGATAACCTCAACTACTTGCATAAAAAAAGAAGGCCTTTATGACTTGTACACATATCCCATATTCCTTTAATATTCATTATTACCATTAGATCTCCACCGTACACCCTTGGATTTTTTCCAGGTTGGTAAGGGTCTTGGTTTCCATTAGGATATCTTTTCCCAATTGCCATGTAACCAACTTGTCAGATCCCACACCTTTATTGGCAATCCAATCTACAACTAGATTTTCTTCTCTAAACGCATGTGTGATGTGGATAGTCTCAAATTTTGCAAGGGTGTCATGTGTTTCTTCAATTAGATTGGAAATTGACCAAGTAGGATCAGATTTTCCATTTATGCAATTAATTATGTTATTGGAATCCCCTTCTAACCAAAGTTTAGTTATTTTGACTTCAAAAGCTAGTTTAACCGCCTGGCACACTACTTTGGCTTTCGAAAAATGATTAGTTTGGGTTCCCAGTAGAAGAGAAAAAGCCGCAACTCCCTCACAAAAAATATTTCTTATTATTCCACCACTTCTCAAGGGACCTGGATTTCCTTTTGAGGCACCATCAAAGTTGGCTTTGTGCCATCCCTCTAGGGGAAGAAGCCATTTGGCTTTCTATCTTTTTAGCATCCTGTATTTTTCCTTATCCGTCTTACTGCCACCAACTTCAAAATCTCCCCCTTTCTTGACTTGAAAGTTTTCCTTAATGTTTTTATTCATCTTCCTCTTAAGAATAAGAGCTAGCTCCTCTCTATCCCTAAAATTTTTTTTGTTCCTTTCCTTCCAAATGCTCTAGCAAAAGTGGGGTAGAATCTAGGTGCTTAATTCTTGCAAAATAGAAGATTTAAACAGACTTTTCCATTGACTGAAAAAATCCAAAAGATTTTCTGGCTTGCGCCAGAAAATCTCAAAATCCTAGATTAGGAACTCCCAGACCTCCCTAGAGTAAACACAATGAATGAAAAGATGGTTTCCCAACTCTAGTTAGTTTTTACAAAGAGGACATCTATTAGGCATAACATGTCCTCTGTTTATAAGATTATTTTGAGTGAGGATTTTATTCTGAAGGGCCAGCCAATAAAAGATGTTGATCTTGGGAGGGGGTTTCTCCCTCAAACATTAGAGAGAGTTATAGCCAAAAGCAATAGAATAACCACTATTGGGATTATCCCCCCATATCATTTCATCTCTCTTATTACTAAGGATCATAGAGTTTAAAATTATCATAATCAGTTTCAAATCTTCAGATACGAGGGAGAGATCTCTCCATCCTTGGCCAATCCTATAATTTCTAACTTTAAACCCAAATTGTCACGTACATTCATTCACCCAAACTTCATAGGCAAGATTGTTAATAAAGGGATCTTGAAAAAGCCAACTATCAGACCAGAACTAAATATCCTCTCCATTACCCAACTTCCGAGAAACCTTGGCCCTTGCCAGGTCCCTGGCCTTTAGGATACCATTCTAGATAACTGACCCTTTAGGAATGTCCTAATTGTTTAAAATAAATTGAAGAGAAGGCCTTTTGATATATTTATTAACCAGGATATCTCTCCATTCTCTAGTGCTATTGAAAATACACCATATTTTCTTGGCCAGAAGAGCCTTATTAAGATGGGTTAACTTTCTTATGCCAAGACTGCCACACCTCTTTGGAAGACACATTCTCCCAAGCAATTAGAGGATACCATTTTCTCCCTTCTAGGCCTATCCATAAAAAGTCTCTCTAAATTTTTTCCATCTTCTTAGAAAATATCATAGGAATACCATACAAGCTCAAAGCATACATAGGAAATTTCTATAGAGTAGACTTGACCAACTGACATTTACCTACCTAGCTGAGCAAAGCACCTTTCCAACCAACCAACTTGTAAAGGACTAGTAAAGGAAAGAGAGACCTAATGTCAAGGATGTTCTCTTCCTAGATTGATGTCAAACCTAATTGGTAAGGCAATTTTCTATCTAGTTTGAGTTTTATATATAGATGATCAATGAAGAGGATTTGAGAAGTTGGACATAAAAAAAGCACCTAGGGGGAAGGTTGAGTTATGAGGAAAGTACAATGGGTACTTGATTAGTTAGATTTTGATGAGATGAAGTGATTGCTTAAAACATCCTACAAGTGAAGAAGATATTTGTACTAAAGCCTTGAAGAAGTGATCAAAGACTAAATAAATACATAGTCTTGATTGAGAAAAAGAGAAGGCTAAGGAACTTGAAGTAAATGTCGAGTGATGCTAGTATCGATCGAGCTCTAGTATGTGCAGAGAAGAATTAGAGTCAACCAAGCATTAGTATTGACCAAGTGCTAGTATATGTGTCATACATAAAAGTTAGTAGTGATCGGGTAATGCACTTGAGCATCATAACATATTGTTAGCCAAGATACAACATTTGATAGTTTATGAGGAAATCATCATTTGCAGTTGACATAGTTGATTTCTTAAAATATGTAAAATGTGGGGAAGATAAGAATGGATGAACTAGAGTATTTAAATCAAAGGAAACTATGTTTGCACATTTCTATGCAAAGATTCAAGGAGAATTTGTGAGAAGTTTCTATAATAGAAAAGAGGAGAATAAATGATGGAAGCATTCAATGATTCTGATCTAACCCTAAGATCTACAATGATGTTTAAGTAGAAAAATATCATAGTTACCTATTTAAAGAGGTAAAAGGGCTAACTTAAAAAAGGTTGGAGTTGTTGTTGATGCTATTGATTAGTGAAATTAAGTAGGAGGCTAAGGAGAGTTCTAAAGAGGTGAAGAGTGATTGCTTGAAGTATTGCCAAGCAGATCAAAGACAAAAATGACAATGAAGTCTCAATGGATCAATATATGAGTCAAAATATGATCTATATTTGTAAAGTGAGTTTTATTAGTCAGATCAAAACCTACTATTAATTTCTAACTATTGTATCAATATTGAAATCCTTTAATCAAGGTTGGCCTAATAGTCATATGTAAGTCCCCTAATCAAGGTGGCATTCTAATAGAATTTTATAAAGTCCTCTACCAAGGCTACTTCTAACAAGGTGATTAAATCCTTTAAAATGGTCACATTTAATAGTGTATTTTGTAACATTTAACAAGGTTGGCTACTAATAGCTCTCACTTTGGAAGAGTGAAAGATTGGTGACATGTTAATGGTGGTTTTTACTAGATTGGGTTTACACATTAAATTCTAGTGTCAAACTTGTGTGGATGTTATTTGTGATGATTTACTATTCATGATTTACATTATGCAAGTCTATTATTATTAGGACAATGGACTATTATTTGATGTTATTGATAATTTTCTATAAAGATCGAGCTAATGAATGCTTAGATCTAAAGTAGTTGAAGATTTTATTTGTTGAATTAGTACATATGGATCTTGGATAACTAATTCACCCTCCCTCTTAGTTATTCTAAACATTCTAACAATTGGTATCAAAGTTTTAGTGCTTGTAGAGAAAAATTTGAAGGCACTTGAAGTTGAAGATCAAGATGTACAAAAAGGAGGCACCAAGGTTGAATAAAGAGAACTTCCCTACATGGAAAATTTTGATGAGGCTACATCTAGAAAGCATTGGAGATGGTGAAATACACTTTGTGGATAATACATATGTTCAAATAACATTTTTTCCTCTAATAGCTTAGTAGCTAAAAGAGAAGCAAAAAAACAACCAAGCTATGCTAAAGATTGCATCACCCTTAACATACACTAAGTTTGATGACATAAAAGATTGCAAAAATGCCAAGGAGATGTGGGATATACTATAGACCATCTATTGAGGAGACAAAAATGTCTTGAGGGAGAAATTAGAAAGATTGAGAGGTAAGTTTGATGAATGAGAATGATGGAAGGTGAGAATATTGTGTAGTATTGTGGAATAATTGAAGAGATCATTAATACCATAAAAGGAGAAAATGGAAAGATTGATGATAAGACTATGATCAACAAGGTATTTAGAAATGTACTTCCTATTTATGATATTAGGGTTTCTATAATATAAATGAGATGTACTCCTGGTAATAACCTAACTTTTGAATGTGTGATTGGTAGGCTTACTGCTTTTAAAATGTCAACTTTTTATAACTTCATGCCTACCATTTTTGAATTTTCATTTAAATCACCATTAGTTCTTAGTAAGAAAGGAAAAGGAAAATGTGTGAAAAGTGAAAATTATGTTTCAAATGATGAACTTGATGAGCTTGAAGCACTGATGGCTAGAAGACTTCCAAGAGGCAAAGGAAAATACAAAGGTAAATTTCTTTTAATCTATTTTTCATGTAATAAAGTTGTTCATATTTTTGCAAGATTCCATACTAGAGAGGAGAAGGATGAAAGAAGAGAAAATAAGTACAAAGGAAGAAGAGATGATAGAGACAACAAAACAAACAAGGACTATAAAGAAAAAGGTAATAGATCCTATTAAATTGGTGAAGAAGAAACTGACAATGAATCTAATAGTAATAATGAAGAAGTTGTCTATATTGATATGAAAGAAGAATTTGATGAAGTTGAGAAAACTACATTAATCTCATATGTGAGTAAAGGTGATATATAAATAATTGATAGTGGTTGTTCACATAACATGACTAGTGATAAAAGTAAACTTGAAACCATGGAACCATATAAAGGTAGTCGTGTTAAGTTTGGTAATGATGCAGCATATCTTGTGAAAGATAATCAAGTGTGACAATATTTATTGGGTTGAAGGAATTAACTATACATTGTTGAGTGTTTCACATATGAACATATTAGGATACATGGTTGAATTCCATTAGAAGAAGGCCAAGATATTTGATGTTACTGGTGAACTAATTTAAAGTGGTGATCAAACAAAAGGTAACTTGTTCTATTTGGATTTATTTGATGAGACATGTTTATAAGAATATTAGGAAGACATATGGTTATAAAATAAGAGGTTATGTCATGTGAACTTTGACAATTTGATAACAATTAGTAAGATGAAAAGAGTAAGAGGTTTGCTAAACGTAAAGAAACCTAATAATGCTATGTGTAAAAAATGTCAATTGGGAAAAATAAAAAAGTCTAGTTTCAAGAGAAAGACATACTCATCTATTGATATTTTGGAATTGGGTCATACTGACCTTTGTGAACCTATTGGTGTTCAAAACTATTGTAGAGAAAAATATTTCATTCTATTTGTTGATGACTTCTAAGATGATGATTGTGATATTTCTTAAAGAATAATTTGATGCATTTCAATTATTTAAGTGGTATTTGACCAAAGTTGAAAAGGAAATAGGTAAGAATCTAATGTGCTTGAGATCTGATAGAGGTGAATAATTCATCTCTAATGAATCAATAAATTCTACAATGATAGAGGAATCAAAAGGCAGATGTCAGAACCTAGGAAACCTCATAAAAATGGAATATCTAAAAGGAGAAATAAATTAATCATGGACCATGCTAGAACATTGATGATGGAGAAATATGTATCAAAGAAATATTAGGAAGAAGCTCTAAGTACAATAGTTTATATTTTGAACACAATGCAAGTCAAGACAGGTACAAATGTCACACCCTTTGAGTTGTGGTTGGATATGCACCTAATGTGAAGTATTTTAAAGTGTTTGGAAGAAAATTCTATATACTAAAGGATAATAGAAATAGAAAACTTGATGCTAAAAGTGATGAAGTCATATTCCAAGGATATTCTATTAAGAGAAAACCTTATAAGTGTTTACATTCTAATGCTAACAAAGTTGTGGAATGTGCAAATGTGAAAGTTGATGAATGTGCACGAAAGAATGAAGTTAAATGCAAGATAGAACTTGAAGCTTATAGAACACTCATATATGTACATGAAGGTACTCCCAACACCCTACCTTACCAAGAAAATAAAGCTACCAATAAAAAAAAAAATTGAATGCCAAGTTGAAACAATAGGTTGCTAAGTAGTAGACTGTAGGTGTCGAACAACAACAAAATGATGTCGAGGTACACATAGAAGAAGGAAAAAAATAGGAAGAAAATTCCAAGAAAGAAGAACTCCAACCAAAACCTAAACTAGAGAGACAAATTTTTAGGATTAACCATGTACTAAAATAAAAATTACATGCAAATATAATCAATATCAAAAAATAATAAATCACACATAAGAGAACACAAGACAAAAAGATTTAATGTGGTTCAACCAATCCCTGGGCTACATCCAACAGCAACGAAGTCCAATATTATAATAATCTAGGATTAATATCTACAATCCCTTAAAGGTAAATACTATTGCAAGAAGCTACAATATCACCATACATTATGAAATCCATAACCCTAAGCCATTTTATATAAGATTTTTTTGCATATAGTTGTCCAATAGAAAAATAATAATTGATGCCCTTTAAAATAGTAGGGTAATTTTTTTGGCTTTGAGGGTTTATCCCCTTGACCCCATCTTGTACTGCAACAAAGAAAGCACCTGGGGTGCTGCCTCCTAACTCCATTTTGGGGGTGCTTACCCTAAACCCCCATAGAAATAATTTGAGAAGAAGTCATGCCAAATAAACCTTTGAGTCTGATTAGGCTCTACATTAGAAAAATCTCCTACTTGGATACTAATTAGACCCCACAACAATAACCTCCCACTTTGAGATTGATCATAGCACCGCTAAACTTGTAGCTTCCATTGGAATATCAAACCACCCTCGACTCTATTGTTCTTTTATTCTATTCAATCTAGAAGGTAAACTGAAGTTGAAGAGGAGTTCAACTTCTCCCTTGTTACTACCTGGGTAAACATATCTTCTAGATTAATATTTATAATTTTCCATCATCCAAAACCAACTGAATGAAATAGTACCACAATTGTATGTATTTTATCTTTAAGTGTAGAGTATAATTCTTTGCAAGATGAATGGCACTCTAGCTATTTGTAAACAAATAATTATCCCTATGTGGGTGTCCCAATTCTTCGATAAAGAACTTAAGCCATATAATCTCCTTGGTTGCCTATGTAGGAGCAACATACTCTACCTTTGTAGTGGATAAAACATTAATCTTCTACAATTGAGAAATCTAACTCACTACTGTCCTAACAACAATAAATACAAAACCTGTAGTACTCCACCTTGTATAAATATCCCCTGCTAAATTTGAGTCAACATAGCCTTGTAAATTAGTAGTAGAGCCTGCAAAATGTAAACACTTATGGGATGTTCCTCTCTAATATTAGAGAATCCATTTAAATACATTTCAATGCTCAAGCCCTAGATGATTCATATACCTACTAACAACTCCCACTGCATGTGCAATATCTAGCCTAGTACATACCATAGAATACATCAAGCTTCCTAAACTTGAAGCATATCATACCTTTGACATTTTTTCCTCCACTTCCTCTTTCTTGGGACACATCTCCTTAGTCAACATCAAATGACCAGGTAAAGGTGTGTTGACAGCTTTGGCATTCTCCATAGAGAAACATTGCAACACCTTCTCAATATAATCAGCCTAAGATAAAGTCAAATTTTTGTTCTTCCCATCACTACAAATTTTCATAACAAGGAATTTTTTTCTTCCCCCTAATCATTCATAGTAGATGAATTTGCTAACTATTCTTTTAATCCCTTAATGCAGTCCATGTTAGACTCAACTACAAGCATATCATCAATATATAAACATAAAATAATGTAGCTTTAATCATCCAACCTTTTAAAATAAACACAATGCTCTAAATGACACCTACTGTATCCATGCTCATGCATAAAACTATCAAATTTTAGATACTATTGCCGAGGTGCTTGCTTCAATCGATATAAATTTTTTTGCAATCTACACACTAAGTTCTCCTTGCCTTTCATGTCGAATCCTTGTGGTTGTGCCATACATATCTTGCCATCTATATCACCATGAAAAAAGGCTGATTTAACATAAAGCCACTCCAAATTGAAATCTTTAGTAGATATAATACTTAAAATGATATGAATAGAAGTCATTTTAACAATAGGAGAGAATATCTCATCAAAATTAATACCCTTTTTATGTGCAAATCCTTTTACTACTAACTTGACTTTAAATTGTTTCTTATCTCCATCCTCTTCTTTCAACCGATAAAACCATTTATTTTTTAAAGACATTTTACCTATAGGAAACTTGCGTAAATCCCATGTCTTATTTTTCAACAAAGAATCCATTTCTTCTTTCATTGTAGACTCCCATTGAATCTTTGTATCCACCTACATAGCTTCATCATAAAATTTAGCTTGACCAACATCAGTAAGTAAAATATAGTACAAAGAGGGAGAAAATCTTTTTGGAGGTTTACTTAGCCTTGTTGACAATCTAACATTCATTGGGGTGTGTGGTATTTTTTTTTGTGGTTGTTGTAGACCATGAGGAACTATCGAAATGTTATATTTTGGAGTATCATCCAACACTACATTATCATTTTCTTTCTTCTCATGTTGCTACAACAAATCTTTGTACAACACTTTCTCATTGAATATGACATCCTTGCTTCTTACAATTTTACAATTTTCAAAATCCCAAAGCCTATAACTAAATTCATCAATGCCATATCCAAAAAATACAAATTTCTTTGACTTAGCTTCCATCTTGGTTCTATTTTTAGAATCTATATGTTTAAATAATTCATAGCTGAAGGTTTTGAGAAAGGAATAACTCACCTTTATACCAATCCATGCTTCCTCTAGAAAACCATAACCCAAAGGAGTAGAGGGACCTCTATTAATCAAATATACAACAGTATTGACAACTTCAACCCAAATTTTTAAGGGCAGCCCAATATGCAACCTCATGCTTCTTACACACTCCATTATTGTCATGTTCATGTGTTTAGCCACTCCATTTTCTTGTGGAGTCCTTGGAATAGTTTTTTGTCTATGAATATCATTAGAGGAACAATAATATTCAAATTCTTTACTGGACTATTCACCACCATTATCAGATTTGAGATATTTTAGCTTTATACCAGTCTCATTCTCAACTAAGCATTTCCATTTCTTAAAAGTTACAAATAAATTAGATTTCTATCTAAGAAAATAAACCCATACTTTTCTAGTTACATCAGCAATAAATGTAAAATGATAATGAGAGCCACCAAGGGAAGATACCTAAGTTGTTCTCTATACATTTGTATGCAAAAGCTCTAATTTCTCATTTTTCTTTTCCTTCCCACTCTTCACAAAACTAACTCTCTTTTGTTTTCCATATGCACAATTTTTATAGAAATCTACATAGACACATTTTAGACATGGTAAAAATTTCTTTGAATGAATTAATTTTATACCTTTCTCACTCATGTGCCCAAGTCTATTGTGTCATAACATTTTATCAGAATCTATAAAAATTGTTTTTTATCCATGTTCAATTGCAACAATTGTTCCTGAACATTTTTTTTTTTCTAAAACAATCAAAGTAGAAGGAACAAGATATAAGGCATGTACTTCAACACAATTTTATACTACAAGGGAAAATTTTGAAGCCTTCCAATTTTATCATTAAAAGTAAATAATAAATCCTCATCATTGAGTTTCCCTACTAAAATTAAATTTCTACTCATCCTTGGAACATGTCTTACTTCAAGATGTAGTGAATGATTTCCATTTTACAACTTAATCTTAATTTTTCTCTTTCCAACACTCTGACAAGGATCACTATCCCATAAATAAACAAGCCCAAATTTCCCTTGGATATAATCAATAAAATAACCTCTAATGGGTGTATCATGAAATGAAGCACCAAAATCTAAAACCCATGAATCATCAACACTTTCTAAAGAAAGAAGAAAAGAATCCTCTTTGGATTTTTTACTCACAACATTTGCCTCCATGTTCCCTTCTAGTTTATCTCTTTCATTATTCTTTTGATTCCATTAATCTTTCTTCTTATGCCCTAGTTTTCCACAATAACAAAAATCTCTCTATCCTTTGGATTGAGATCTCTTTCCCTTTGACTTTCCTCTTGATTTCCCATGATTTCTAGAATTATTTTCTACCTCAGTCGTTATGCCTCTGCTTTATGCATTTAAATAACTTCCTAATGTAGATCCACCTAAGGTTTTCCTATGAAATTACTCACTTAGAATAACACCAAACACATCATCAAATTTGAGGGTATTAGATCTAGAAACAAAATTACTGACA
Organism: Cupressus sempervirens; assembly: GCA_028749045.1. Lineage (NCBI taxonomy): Eukaryota > Viridiplantae > Streptophyta > Pinopsida > Cupressales > Cupressaceae > Cupressus > Cupressus sempervirens. The sequence goes on along the minus strand of CM053786.1, from coordinate 798,622,460 downwards.
ACTATAACAAAGCCATTCCAACTTTCAAGAAAAGAACACAAAACCAATAGAGCCCTAATTTCTTCATCTAAATTGACATTCACTAAAGATAACCAACTAGTAAAAATATTAAACTCATTTAAATAATCTAAAATAGATCCACCTTCTTCCAACTTTGTATTAAATAAATGCTTCATGGGAAATACCTTGTTTGAAGTGGAGACTTTTCATATAGTTTTGATAGGGTTTGCATCAATTCTTCTACCATCTTTTATTTTGTAATGTTATATGTCACTAATGGTGCCAAGAATTATCAAATACTTCCAAGTTCCTTTATGTCTAAAATCTCCTAGTCCTCATCTACCATAATTCCTTATTTCTTTGTTTTTCCATCCAATGTCTTCCATAAATCCTTCTGATAAAGATAGTCCTCCATTTGCATTTTCTATAACTAAAATTCCTTTCCAAAAAATTCTTAACCTTTATCTTACCTTCATCTTCCATCACTCTCACTCAACCATGAGACTCCCACTAAATCGTGAGACCTTCTTGTAGAGGATAGCTAAAAAAATAAAAAAATGATGATTGTCTAGCTCTAAAAAAACCAAAAAAAATGACACTTTAACTTTGATACCACTTGTTAGGATTAACCATGGATGTAAATAACAATTATATGCAAATATAACCAATATTAGAAAATAATAAATCACATAGAAGAGAACACATGACACAAAGATTTAATGTGGTTCACCTAATCCCTAAGGTACATCCACCAAAAACAAGACCAATATTATTATTATCCAGTGATTGTAATCCACAATTTCTTATAGCTCAATAACACCACAAGAAGCTAGAATATCACCTTAAATTATGAAATCCCTAACCCTAAGACATTTTATACAATTTTTTTCTACTTACAAAATTAGGGCTAGAATAAGTCATCTAATAGAAAAATAATAGCTGATGCCCTTTACAATAGTAGGGTCATTTTTGGCTTTAGGGACTACCCTAGGACCTTGCAAGGGGTGCTGCCCCTTGAATCTATCTTGGGAACATTGCCCCAAAATAGTGTAGAAATAATCTGGGGATAAATCACACAAAATAAACCTTTGAGTCTAATTCGGCTCCATATCAAAATAGAAATGAACTTTAAATCATGTTTCAAGATGAACTTGTAGAAGAAGAGAGAAGGAAAGAACTTGTACTAGAAAATTATGTGAGAATACATCATGCACTTGAGAAATTTTTTGGTACAAAGAATCTAGAGTTATGACAAGGAAAATAATGAAAAGTGATACATGTTTACCTTGTGAGTTTAAACCTAAATCTATAAAAGATGCTTTGGAGGATGAGGATTGGATCCATGAAATGAATGAAGAAATTGAGTAGGTAGAGAAGAATAAAATCTGGGCACTAGTACCTAGACCTAGGGACAAAAATGTTATTGGAAGAAAGTGGGTATTTAGAAACAAGCGAAATGAAAAAGGTGAAGTCACAAGGAACAAGGCTAGATTGGTATGCAAGATTATAAGGAGTTAGAACTCTACTTGCATACTCTTCTTATAAAGGATTTAAAGTTTACCAAATGAATGTCAAATCTGCATTTCTGAATGGAATATTGGAAGAAGAAGTTTATATTGATCAGCTAGAAGGATTTCTTGATCCCAACTAGAAGAACATGGTATGTAAACTACATAAGGCTCTATATGGTTTGAAACAAGCCCCTAGAGCATGGTATGAGAAGTTGCATAATTATTTGGTGAAGACTGGATTTTCTAGAACTAATGATAAAAATAATCTATAGTTGAAGACTAGTAGTAACAATGAGATATTGTTGTTTGCAATATTTGTTGATGATATCATATTTAGAGGAAAGGAAGCATTATGAAAATCATTTGAAGATGAGATGGATAAAGAATTTGAAATGTACATGTTTTGTGAGATACTGAATCAAATAAATCAAGGCATCTTCATTACTCAATCAAAATACATCAATGAGATACTGATTTTTTTTGGAATGAAAGATTCAAGACCACTTAGTACATGCATGGCTACATGACATAAGCTATCTAAGAATGGTGATTCTATAATGTGAACTAGACATTATATAGATGAATAACTAGAAATTTACAATATGTTATTCATAGTAGATGTGATATTGCATTGGTAGTTGGGATTGTTGCAAGATTCTATATGTGTCCTAAAGATAATCACATGATGGCAATGAAAAGGATACCGAGATATATGAAAGGAACAAAAGACTATGGCTTGTATTACAAGAAGAATGACAAGTTTGAACTAAAAGTGTTCACTAATTTAGATTGGTCAGGAAATGTTGATGATAGAAAGAGTACAAGTGGAGGAGACTTTTTTCTAGGAAAGAGACCAGTTTCATGGACAAACAAGAAGGAGAACTCCATTTCTCAATCAATAGTTGAAGCTAAATATGTGGAAGTAGTAGTGAATTGTTCAAATATCATGTGGATCAAGAAATTATTGAAAGAAATAAAGGGAGAGATCACTGATCTAGTTTTCATCTATTGTGACAACACTAGCGGTATAAACATATCAAATAATTATGTGATAAACACAAAGAAAAAGAATATTGCTTTCAAGTATCATTACTTGAGAGAGTTAGTTCAAGGAAAATAAGTGAGATTGGTGTATGTAAACAATAAGCATTAGATAACTGATATTTTCACCAAGGCATTGCCTAAGAATGCACATGAGTATCTAAGAGGTAAATTAGGGGTGACTCCCCTAAACAAGGCTACTTAAGTTGAGATGGAGCTCTAGACCAAAAGTGTTGGTCACAATATCTTAAGAGTTGATGCATAAAACCCTACTTTGGGAGTTTTTTAAAGTAATGAAGATAGAATAACATAATTCTATATCACTCATAGACCAGATGATAGATGTTAAATTTAGTATTGACATAAGGATACATACATGATCAAGATGTATGGGATATATAAAGTATCTTTGTCACTATTATCAAAGAAGGAGATATTTAGTTACCATGGAGAAATAAGAGAAAATGAGATATTGACTTGACATAGAAAGGGAGATTATATCAAGTAAACAGTGAATAAAGTGTCATGCATGAAAGATAGAGCGATAGTATTTAGCAAGAGATGTTGCAAAGAAGAAGAAATTGTGTGAGGTGTTTATTGCTCAAATTTATATCAAAGAGGGAGTTCATTAATATTATGTGAGCTATAGAGATGATAACTAGAATGAAACTAAGGATATTAATGAAGATCTAAGATGAGAATTAGAATGAAACTAAAGATATTAATGATCAAGATATGATACTAAACAAAAAGGGAGATTTCTCAAAGTAGTACATGTTTTGGATTACATGGTAAAGTTAGAGGTATTTCCAGCAATGCAAAAAAGGGATATTGTTGGAAACTATAGTTGGAACAATTTTTATGTTGTGATTAATCTTAAACCTAATTGGTAAGAAAAATTTCTATCTAATTTGAGTGTCATATCTAGATGATTAATGAAGAGGATTTGAGAAGTCAAACATTAAAAAAAAAACCAGAGGAAAGGTTGAGTTATTAGGAAACTAAAATGGGTACTTAATTAGTTATACTTTGATGAGATAAAGTGACTATTTAAAATATACTAAAAGTGAAGAAGATAGTTGTACTAAAGCCTTGAAGAGGTGATCAAAGATTCACTAAATACACAATCTTGATCAAGCAAAAGAGTAGAAGATAAGGAACTTGAAGTATATGTTGAGTGATGCTAGTGTGAAATGAGCCCCAGTATGTGATGAGAAGTACTGTCAATTGAGCATCGGTATTGACTGAGCATCAATATATGTGCCAAACAAAAAAATTAGTAGCTACCAAGTAACCTAGTGATGTCAGAGTGTCATAACATAGTGTTGTTTGGGACAAAATTTGATAGTTTATGAGGAAATTGTGATTTTCAGCCAACATAGTTGATTTCTTGGATAATGTAAAATGTGTGGAAGATAAGGATGGATGAAATAGAGTATTTAAATAAAGGGAAATCATGTTTTTGTGTTTCTATGAAAAGATTCAAGGAGAAGTTTAGAGAATTTTCTAGAAGAGAAAGAGGAGACTAAATGATGGAAGGATTTGGTGAATCTGACCTAACCCTAAGATCCATGGTGATGTTTAAACATCAAAACATCATAATTACCCATTTAAGAAGGTGCAAGGGCTAACTAACAAGGTTGGAGCAATTTTTGATGCAATTTATTTATGAACTTAAGAAAGAGGTTGAGGAAAGTTGTGAAGAGGTGAAGAGTGATTGCTTGAAGGGTTGCCAAGCATATTGGAGGTAGAGATGACAATGAAGGCCAATCAATGGATTAACATGTGAGTTGAACTATGATCTATATTTGTAAAGTGAGTTGTATTAGTCAGATCAAAACCTATTGTTACTTTCTAACCATTGTATCAGAATTCAAATCGTTTAATAAAGGTTGACCTAATAGTCATATGCAAACCCTTTAATCAAGGTGGAATTCTAATGGAATTTTTTAACATCCTTTAATAATGTCACATTTAATAATGTGTTTTGTAGCCTTTAACATGGTTGGCTCCTAAAACAGCTCACTTCAAAAGAATGAAAGATTGGTGACATGTTATTGGTGGTTTTTCCTAAATTGAATTTCCATGTTAAATCCTAGTGTCAAACTTGTGTGGATGTTATTTGTAATGATTTACTGTAGTGATTTACATTCTACAAGTATGTTATTATTACGATAGTGGACCACTATTTGATGTTATTGATAATCTACTATAGAGGCCAAGATAATGGATGCTTAGATTTGAAGTATTTTTTTATTGAATTGATACATCTGGACCTTGGATAACTAATTCACTTCCCCTTTTGGTTATTCTAAACATTCTAAAAAGTATGATCATATGATAATATGTAAGTGTTATATCAAGTATAAAATGTCATCATCCCCCAAAGGAAGTAGAACTACAAAAAAATAGAAGAAAGATATGTAAGAGTTACAAAGAAGAGGCTTTGTAGATCACCAACATAGAGACTAAAAAGAATTGGTGTTACCAAATTTTAAATCCAAGCAGACAACACAAGGATGCAAGTATGAACAATAGCACATGTACAACATAACATAGAAAGAAAGATTGAAGAGGTAAGGTACAAATAGAAGAATATTACAATGTGATAATTTATTTACCACCTTGTAGCAATAGAGAAAAAAAGGGTCATTTGAAGAAATCTAAACATACATTTAGAAAACAAGATACATGGGAAATAGTTAACAAAAAGAAAACACACAAAAATATACTATGATAGGGCACTATAATTTCCCTATCTCGGAGCTTGAAAATAAATAAATAATTTAAATAATTGAATCAAAAAAATATTAAATAGTAATTAAATAAATAAATACCAATTTTATTAAAATAGACTTCCAAACCTTAGGCAAAAACCTACAACACATTGGTAAATTGTGAGCCTCTCATGTGGGAGGTCTTGAATTCAAATCTATCTTCACTTAACATATAACAATAATTAATTTCAACAAATAATAATAATCAATCCAAGTTTTGACTATTAAACAATAATTAAAAAGACTTCTAAACCATCATTGATGGATATATAGGAATATTAAAGCATATTATTTTAACTAACCTTTATAGTTGATTACCAATCCACAAGCATAATAACATTTATATTATATTATATTTAAAATAGTACATATTTATTGCATAATGATATTCATTATTCCTTTTAAAAATCAATAAATTATTCAATCAATCAAAATGGTCACTAGTGGTAATGGACACTGAAAAACAGAATTAAATTAAATTACATTTACAGTGGACAAAATATTGAATGATACTATTAAAGATATAAATGAGAGTAAAAAATTAAAACATCGAAAACCATTTCAAAAAGAATAAAGGAGGACCTTAAATGAATAGGGGAATCCCTTAAAGATTATCATATAATACAATTATTCATACGTGTACTAAAGGTGGGGACTATAACAAAGTAGGGCAAAAGTTTGTAAAGAGAAATGTAGCTTGAAAAAGAGAGACAATATATAAGACATTTTTATTCTTGTTTATTTATTTATAGATGGCTATTATGATTATAATATATGATAATATTATATATATACTTTTAAAATGGTTAATATTTAGAAGATATTATAATTATAATTAAATTATTATTTTAATTAAGGAAAATTTCTATTTATTTTAATAGAAATAATTATTTTATTATAAGAAAGTAAAACTAATATTTGATTTTCTATCAGAAGTATACACTATCACCAAGGAGGGACTTGTATAAATCCAATCTAATGAATCTCATCCCAATAGAGGGCATGTGTTAGTGTCCCATTCATACAAAAAGCTTGGAACTTTAAACTTTATGGGAGTCCATAGATAGTGTCTAGGCAACTTGAATAACATTTGTATCCTTTGATCACAAATCTAAATGATAAACATCACTTGATAACTGAAACGACTATCATGAATATGATAACTGATTCAAGGACAATAATTTCATGATGGACCCAAAAAGGGGCCATCACAAGAACACACTTCAAATATGTTTTCCTCCTCCCATATCTCAGTCAATAGTGGTAAGAGAAGGTTGATAAATTGCAAAGGAGCTATGTACAACATAGTAGGTACAATAGCCAATTCCAAAGAAGGACTCTTAGGAGAGCCACTATGCTTGCATGGAAGTCAACCAAGGTAAACCAAGTTTTTCTTAGAACTGGCCAAAAGAAGGAATGACAACCAAAGTACTATTCACCACTTTACCATAGAGCTCAATAGGAAAAGAGACTAGACCTTGTAGAGGATACATGAAACCATTATGATTCTGAATCCAAGTATCAATTGAGTCATAGAAGTCACAATGTTTCCATTTTTTATAAAGATGTTTCTTAGTGATTATATTAACCATAGAAGTAGGATAAATAAGAAACCCATAAGAAGGATATTTAGTAATTCGAGTAGCAATACAGAGAGGATCATCTAGAGCCTTAATTATCAACATTACTGAATGAGATAGTAAGGGCTCTAATATGCTTATGATTTTTTTAAGGTTTAGTCTTATTAGTCGATGTACAGATAATGTATTCCTTAGGTGGAGGTGGAGGTTGAACTACACATTCTACAACATTAATATTATTATCATTCTCTTGTCACAAGGTATTATAAACAACATTCACTTTAGCAGGATCAAAAGAAGAAGAATTTTGAACAATAATATTAGTAATGTGCTAAGGTAAATGATTAGTGTAGATTTGAAGATTTTGATTGGGAGGGGCCACATATTTGTTCCCATTATCATCAACCTCAATAGAAAAGGCATTAGCACCAATCAAACCTTGAAACTTATATTTCCAAGAATAACAAGCCTCAATATCATGTCCAAGATGACGATGAAATTGACAAAAAAATGAGGATTAAAGTGTAGATTTGATGTAGTAGAAGGTCTTGATCACACTTTGGTTTTGACATATGAGTGACAATAAACTTAAAGTCATTACTTAACAATACTTAGTGCATACTGAGAAAGCAATGTACGTCAAGCATAAGTTGTCAAATAATGCATACCAAGAAAATATATAGTATGTGTTGAGTAGATAGTTAGTGCCAAGTCACTCTAGTGATGATAAAGTTAATACATGCCCAGTGATTCAGATGTCAAGTGAATAGTGAATGCTGAGTCATTCAAAAGTCGTGTTACAACATTGAAGATCTAGTGGATGTTGAGCATTAGAGGCTTCAAGTGCTAAGTAAATAGTTTTGGGCATAGTTGTTTGTAATGGTAAAAACTCCTATGTAAACCATTTTTGGGTCAACTTAAGGATTGTTTTATGATTCTAGTTGATAATCACAAATCTACGTTGAGAATCCCTATGCAATACATGCAACCAATTAGATAAAGGGATGAATTAAGCAAAAAAATGGGTGAATCACAATCATTTATTCCTACCTAACCTTAGGTCACCTAAGTCTTCTTAAAGAAGACAAACCCTAAAGAGTTTATGTGTGAAGAGAGAAGTTTTCATGCACAAATAGGGCATTCATGCTGACTAAGGAGTTGTGAGAGAGATATGAATTGCAAAATCAATTAGAGATAAGAGGAAAGAAGATAGAGGAAATAAGTGATATATCTAATCAAGAGGATCAAGTATATATCAAAAAAGAGAAGATATGATATCTAACAGAGATGTGCTAACTAGAAGATCAAGGTTGAGACATTCTAATAGGTGAATTAGTAAAATCTCTTAATTGAGTATTCCTAGTAGGCTTTTGTAAATCCTTTAATATGGTGCTTACTTTATTGTAGGTTGAAGTCCTTTAACAAGCCACACTTCTAACAGGGTGTTAAGATCCTTTAATAGGGTAAGATTTAACAATCTTTGTAAGCCTTTAATAGGATAGACCTTTCCCATGGTAGATCATAGTTTATGATCAAACAATTGTAACCTTCATTGGATACACTTTACAACTGTAGTAGTAAAGATTTGTGGGTGTTATCCCCACCCCAATTTTACCTTCTCATTAGAGGGTTTCTGGGTAACCAAATATCTTGTGTCATATGTCTTAATTGTTTTCATGCTATAGATGCATATGTTTAGTTTGGTATTTTAGTTTACATGCAAATTATGAGATGGATGTGTGGTGAATATTTTAATGGTTAGAGTTTTGATGTATTGATTTATCTACCCCTCCCCCCCTCTCAGAGTTTAATTTTCCTATTGTTATTTCCAACTATTGGTATTAGAGCTAAGTTTTTTGAAAAGGAAAGCTTTGTAGCTTTGAGGAAAGATCTCAAAGATGGAATTCTACAAGTTGCGATAGACTATTGAGAACTAGAAGATTGAAATCTAGCTTTCCCTACACCAACACAATAAAGCAAGAGATGAGTTGAAGTGATCATTAAATAGAAGGAAAGAGATAGCTATTGATGAAAATGACACACAATACCAAGAGGAAGACACTATTGAATTATATGAAGATGGAAAATCAAGTGAGTTTGATGCAATAGTTGTAGATCTAATGGAAAGGAATATAGCCCTAATTGAAGAGGTCATAAATCATAAGATAGAACAAGAAGTCCAATCAGTATTGTTGTGTGAGGTGACCAAGTAGAAAAAGAGAGATGAGGAAGACAAAGTCATGATTGAGGATGACAAAAGGAATCTAACCAATAGATTGGAAGAGAAGACATCAGAGGTACAATGGATTGCTAACATGCAATTAGAAACAATGAATCAAGTGATGATTTCCAATCATGAATTGAATAGAAAGGACATTAAGATCACAACCCTAAAATTAACAAATGTGTTGGTAAACAGATTGTTCACTTTAATTAACTCTTTGAATGCCCAATATTTTTGAACAATAACTAGTTACAATAGTTGGGGAATCATAGCTAAATGTCTAATTTCCCTTTGTATTTATAGGTACAACTCCCTTATGGTTGTAATTTGCAATGAATTTGTTCATTTTTGGTTTTAAGATGGGATTTGTTGTTCACTAAAGAATAGGAGAGAAAAACAAAGTTAGGCCTAGACAGAAACTAACTTAGACAAGAATTTGGGTTAGAAAACTAACCAAATCTATGAATCCAAACATCCTATGAACTTGAAAACTTAGTAATGAAAATAATGAATCATATTGGAAGGATAAGATGCTGACAAATACTTTTAACTTCTAAATGGAAAGAAACTAATTTAAGAAAAGACTGAAAGAGCCTCTTTTTACTTCAAACAATATTATGATTATCTTTAGTTCATTACATTAAAATAGGAGAAAAAATCTCTATTCATTCACCATTTTAATTCAACTTGAAGAGATGCTTAAACTAAAACATGAAATGGAATAGTAAATAACTGACACAAAAAATATTCAATTTGCCTCTACAACCTAAAGTATTTCACACCAAAAATTAATTGACCTTTCATTAATCATTCAATTGGGTACATATAGGATTTTGAGATAACCATTACAAAATGGAAATAAACTGGTTCGTCTCCTTAAAAATGACAAATGGAAAGAAGCCAATTATCAGTTACAACTTCACATCAAAATACAAAAGGGCGAGAGAAAGATCATTTTGCATTTTTGCTCTTTTCCAACTTCACTTTATAGGCCTTGGTAGCAACGATGATCATAATAATATCTTTATGTTTGTGGACATGAACGTTGGTGTATCTCAAGTGCCACTTAGAATTATCTCTAGCTAAGTCTTTGATGGCACTTGACTATTTTTCAATTTCCTCCATTGCTATGTGTATACATGCAGTGAGCCATTGGAGATCTGACACTCTATTATGATGATTGGTAGATTTCTTTGTCATATTATCTAGATAACTAGAGAAATTATTTTTCATAAGATAAATTCCTACTACTCCTTTTCCTTGCCCACTTGTTTGGGAGTTAGTATGTAATCCTTTCAACAACTCATAATCCTTATCTGGTTCTTCCTTAACTTTGATCTTTGTCTTTTGTAGTCCATCCTCTGCCATCAAGACCATCTTAGCTTTGAATCATGAGCTCTATTACTGTTTGAACAAGGGCTTGTCACCCTTGTATAGGATTTAGCTCCTATTACTTATTTAGTCTTCATTTGGATGACTATATTCAAGAGGAGATGAAATTTTCACTTTTTTCTCTTTCTATTGATAGAGTTTCCTAGTTGGCCAAGATGTTATCCTTTTTAGTTTTAAGCCTAAGTACTGCATTGCTGATTTTCTTTATGATTGAAAGTCCTTCAAACTTGAGTTTTTCACCCCACTCCCTACCAATTTTCCCAAAGTGTTTGTATAGCCTGAATATATGTGGCTGTAGGGTCACTAGTAGGTGGCACTCCTAAAATATTTGCTAGCAAGACAATTACTTATCTAATGAAGTAGTTAAGTTCATGGATCTCCGTCTTCATCCTAACTTTAGAAAGATTGAGACCTTTGAGTTGTCCCTCTATCACTTCATTTATTGATTTCCAAAAACCCACTTGGGTGTCATACCTAACTTCTCCAAGATCCAAAGACTATAATGTGAAGTCATCTGTGGTTAGGTCTTCAATCCTACCCTCTTTGTTAGGCTTAGCTATTTTCATAGTTAGGTGTCTGATATCTGGGTCTTGGCCAAGGATGGATAGAGTCTTTTTCTTCTTCACTTTTCTCAATACTAACCTAGAATAGATGGCTAGAGATAGAGTCACTTTGTTTGGGTTTCCCTCTTTTATCCTTTTCCTCTTTCTATCTAAAGTATTCTCAAGCCATTACTCAGTGTCAATTACCTTAGATGTAGTCCCTAGTGTATCCACACTCAACATTTTCCTCTTAGCAATAGTCAATGCCTTTGAAGCTGAAGAGAAATGATTCTTTGGAGTTAGGGAAATGAGCTTTAGAGCTTCAGACACTTTCTCTACTTCAAATTTTTTCTTTGTTACTTCATCTGACTCTATAGATTAACTTTCACTACTCCCACCATCTCTAGGGTCAACCACTTGTATTTGGAGGCTACTTGGTAGGAGTAATGTGGCACTTATAGATGAGATTGGACTGCTGTGGGGTGAGAGAGCCACCGTGACTACACTATCTTTTGATTCTTTTGCCTTCTTCTTCTTGGCACCTATCTCCATCTTGATCATTGGCATTGAACCATCCTAACAAGTTTTATCAAGAGGGATGTTCTTGTCAGGAGCTTGATCACCTCCTCCAACTAGTTGAGTAGATCTTTGAGTGAGAGGTAGGATTGTGCCTAAAGCACCACTTTGAGAAGATAAAGTTGCTACTACCTTTGGGGAGGATTGGGAGGATGTGCCTTTGATCCTACTTCACTGTACTATGGTCCACTTGACCCACTTTTTACTCCTCTTGTAGATTCTAGCCATCATTATGTCTAGATATTTTGTAGAATCTTTGAAAGGTTCAAAGCTCATGGGAGTATTCCTCAACTTGGTCAAATAAGTATTGCTATACATATTTTGACCATCATCCTCAACTCCATCCACATCTATGTTTACCTTATACATATTAACTTGATCAACTATTAATATTGTGAAGGCTTAATCATGAATTTCAAATCCATCTTTGCAATTAGCCCAATAATCTTCAATTGTGCTGATATGCTTTATCACACTCCCAATTTTCAAGACATCTCTAGTATATCTATTGGGGTCAAACATACGCCTTAGGAATTCATACATATCTAGCTTATACTTCTTTTCAAACTCCTTCATCATGTTCTTGGTATTTGAATGGGTGTCACAACTAAAAGCTCCAACCTTCATATGGAATTCATATCCCTTCTTCTTCAGGCTTCCACTTAGGATGTTTACCTACAAAGCTTATTAGATAATCTCGACTAGCACTATCATATCACTCGGATATCTTGGAAGCTTTAGAGGAAAGCCATCAAAATTTTCAAGACACATATAAGAAAATGATGAGAACTAAATAAAATAGTAACCGAATTGACTGATGGCAACCATGGCTTTGGGAGAGAATCTCCTTTTTGGGCATTCTTCTAGTTCCCTACAAATTCTCATAGTAGACATATCATTCACCTTTACATAATCTAGATAACTATTTTGCAATTAAAGACATGGGTAAAACTCATTAGACTTAACATCATTGGGAAAATTTTCTAATCTTGGAAGGTTGGACCATAATTGCAAAGAAGCTAGCATGTAAATCAAGAATGAAGACATGTAGAATGCATTGTAAACTTGGTTGCCTCGAGGGAATTAAAAAGAATCTCACTTATCTCTTGCACCCAATAAATATATTGGGTGTCTAAATATATAACTTGAACCAAAAAGAAATATTTCTTAACAAAATTTAGGGCTTCTACTTCACCTCTCAATATGTGCAGGAGAACTAAGATGTCAATTATCTCCGGTTTGAGGTTGGTTCTAAACAAAGTTTTGGGGACTTTTCTCTTGTCACTTCATGGCATCTAGAACCATCTTCACATGTTCTCCTTCCTCGAAATCATCTTCATCATCAAGAATTCTAAGATGGTCCACCCAATAGTTAAGTCAATGAATTCCTCTCACTCTAGCACATGAAGACAATTTACCATCATCTGCCTATCAATTGAAATCAACAAACTTCCATTCGATAGAACTATTTGCTTGGTTTCCAAATTGTAATGATGAATACATTCATAAATGAGTTCTAGGGCTTGGAATACTATTGGGAAACCAATGAATTTGACTAAACCACATCCTTGAAGCTTCTTAGTGATAGGATGAATTTGTTTAGATTTTAGCTTCCTCTGAAAATTTGCAATATCATAAAAATGAAGGGATGTGTATGTGAAGTTTTGCAATTGAGACTTGATCCCAGTCAAACAATAAAAACCTATGAACTTGGTGACCATAGCTAATGAATGATATTTTGAATAAAAAAAAGTGAATAAGAAAACAAACAAAATAGTCATTAGCTTTCAAAATGATATGCATATTGATAGAATGTGAAATCAAGTAAACAAGGTAACTCATTTAACTGCTTGTGCATTTTTATATAAGGATTTCAATTCATTTGTTATACTTCTAAATTTGCACTGCATGAGTGAAATTTAAGGATATACTCATTAGAGAGTAAATACAGAGTCACAATGGACATTTTAAAAGTCTTTTCATTGTTCCATTAAGTGCAACAATATCTTTTTGTAATCCCATTATTTACTTTTCCATTTTCCTTTAGGTTTCATAAAGTTTCCATTGGAGTACTTTGTCAATGGAAATCCACCAAGTGAAAATTTGACCATATCCTCTGATAGCTCCTATTTTCATTGAACTAAAATTGAATATTTTATGGTGTAAATATTTTAAAAAGTTTGTTTTTATGTTAGGGTTCATGTGTTATTTTTTTTCACTTTCAAAGGATGATCCTAACATGGTATTTTTTCCCTAATCTAGTTATTTTTCCCTTTCCCTAGTGTGAAAAATGACACCCTAGGGTTGTGTCTTCATCTAATCCTACAAGAAATTTCATAAAAATCAAAGTCTAGCCCTTACCCTAGGTTTTATATCTAAGTAAGAGTTTATTTTTCTTTCAAATCATCTCTTATGATGTTATGACATAAGGGTTGGTAGAGGATCATAGAGTTGCGCTTTTAGTTCTTCGATCTTAAGATATATGTGTGTCATAATATCATAGATGAAAAAGATAAAGTTTACAATCCTACAATTCCCTTTATATCATATGATCATATGTTATTTTAAATACTTTCTAAGCCTGGTGTATGATGTTATGACTAATAGGTGATTAGGGGATTGTAAAGATATTCGACATGGGTTATGATCAGGTGACAAGAAATTTGTTGTAGGATCATAGAAGTGTGAAATGCAAGGAAGCATTTTAAGTTTTTTGACCCTACTAAAAGGAGGTGATTGAGACATTAGGAAGGTCTTTGTAAAGCTATAAGATGTTACGAAGCAATAGGCTTCATAAGGTCATGAAAAATATCTTTTGAGTTTACAATGCTACATCAGATTTATGATCATAAGATCATAAGGTGATGAACAATAAGGCAAGCTGGCAATTCAAGTAAAAAATGTGACATGCATTCCATCCTAATTTTTCATGGCTATAGGTTCTTCAAGTTGGATTCTATGTCAAAGATAGTGGGGCCAAGGTTGTCTTTGCATAAGCCCGTGATCTGGTAGATCCCATTTTTTGATGCTACCATAGATAGTGTCTCATAAGATCTTAAGTGTAGAAAAAGGATGTTAGGATGCTACAATAGGTAATGAATTGGGGGATTGTATAAGTAAAAGCTAATGCTAGTGATGTTATGATGAAGGGAAATAATGGTTTCTCATAGCATTGTATGGGTAAAATTGATGACCACCGATATCATGAAGTAGTCAGGTAAGCTATGATTGTAGGATCATGAGCAAAATAAAAATGAGATAAGGTGCTACGTAGTGTAGTATAGATCACTTGTCATGAGATTGTAAAGATTTCAAAGGAAAGCTCTGATGCCATGGTAACTGCCTATCATGAGATCGTAGAGAATATTTTCAAGATTTGTGATAGTTTTGATAAGGGTTTTAATTTCATAAGATTACAGAGCTTTTGATCCCTACCTAAGATATTATGAGGGTTTTGACTTTTAAGGTTGATCATAAGATTATAAACCCTAAGTTGACAAGAAATGTGCTATTCACTTTTCTGAGCTAGAAATGACAACAAACTTCTCAACCAATGAGATTTGAGTATGGTATAAAAAGTGCATTGCTAGAAAATAATGGTGACACTCCCTTGAGGTGATAGAATAAGCTAATTTTATTCTTGTGCATTCTAAAAATTAATGTAAAGATAAACATTGATGATGTACATTTAGCTATAAAGACATTCTATTTATCATCTATAGTTTACTGTTCATAGAGAGAAAGAAATCCAAGCAATTGCAGTGGTTTCAATGTGTATAGATAATTATTTTTAGTGCCTAAGGAAAGAGTTATAAAGTATTTTCTAGCATAATTTTAGGATGTTTGATAAATAGTTAGAATAAATTCAAGCATTGGACATGGAGGTTGTAGAAACATCAACTTCTAAGGGAGGTAAAATGTGACAAAGAAAACCTAATAAGTTTTCGAAGAATGGATTAAGACTTTCCCAAGTTCCTCAAATGCTAATGTTTTAGAAAGCCATGATTTTGTGGACCCATATGCTCTATGTAGAGATGCTACATACCATAGGGTCACAGGTTCTAAACTTTTCAAATATATTTATCATAATAGAGAGAAGAAGATCTTGATATATAATCCCTAGAAAAAGAACCTGGTGAAGTTGATATTTTTAGAGGTCTTTGTGGATGTGGACTTGGTGAAGGCCCTAATTCAATCATACAATTTGACCACAAAATCTTTCCATATGAGAGATGGAACTATTCTCTATACACTTGATCATGCTTCATTCACTGAAGCTTTTGGATTGGATGGAGCCATGAGCCAGCCTGTAGATTTGGAGGATCTACAAAATAAATTTGAAAGAAATACAAAATCTTATACAAGGAAATCTATGCTACAACATATCCCTATGGATCTAAAGAGTGTGGGTGATTACCCTAAGAAGGTAGAGAAGATGATGCCTTTGAAAAAATTCAAGAATTACATTGTGAAAATAGTATGTGGTGTCCACAAGGTAGTTGGAAAAGATGGGACTGATATGGTGTATGGTGTTGAGTTCATCATAGCTAGAGATGTGCAAGATTCCTACCATGGAGGGGAATATGATTATGTTGAGTACATTTTGGAGGTGATGAAGGAAAACATTGCCCTAGCTCAAAATGGATAATTAAAAGATTTCAAGTTCCATCACTATTCACTACTAATGCACCTGATCCTCTACAAGAATGTGGGGTACATGAGCTCTAATTTAATTGATCATACAACTGATATAAATGAAGAGCTACCAATTTATCTATTGACACATATATGGGACAACAATTACCATTTTTATGATTATGTTTCATTCTTTAATAATTTTAGTGCTATGATAATGAGAATGTTAGATCTAGGTTACTTTAGGGGACTTGAGATTTTGGAAAGTCTATTGAGACCAGCACTACTCCCTAAGGGTAAAATGTTAGATCATAATTGGGGGGACATTTTCCTTTTTCCAACTTTTTCCTTAATGAGAGTATATGGTTGTCCCCATCCACCCCACTTATTACCAAAGTCTATTCCCCCTAGGTTGGGTATAATTGAATTCATGTGGTAGTTATTTATGGTTAATAAGGAGTATCTAGGGCCTAAAGTGCATAAAGGCACTTTCTTATGTATATATTTTAAAGTGGGGGACTTTTCAATTGGGAAAGAGGCCATACATAAAATTCACTCTTTCCTCCACCACTACAATCTATTAGTTGGTTCCTATAGGATGTATGATCCTAATAATTTGATGGAGAAAACCCTTAAAGAGATAAGAAATTATGTGTTGCCTAATGTCAAAGAGATACCCCATGAGGATGTTATTCTAAATATTGTTGTAGAGGAGGAGGCAGTAGATAAACTAGCCAAGCCTTATGATGTGTTAAGGGTAGAAAGAGAAATGAAGAGAATAGATCCCAACTTAATGGGATTCTATATGGATGTCCCCTATCCACATAGAATTAGGAAGATGGTCACTAACCATGTTGAAATCATGGCTCAATGCCAAAGGGACCCATGGGAGAAGAAGAGAGGGTATGTCTTGAAAGCCCTAAGCCTGATGTGCCTCCAAATGATGAAGAAGAGGAAGATGAGCATGTTGAGGCATCATGGGTCAAAAAAGGGAGCAAGAGATAAAAATTTGTCCATATCCCTGCAAAGGTAAAATAGAGGACTTTGCAAATTTTACCAAGAAATAGTTAGTATTTTTCCAACTTAAGGTAAACCTATCTCTAAGCTAGAATTAATGTAGTCACAAGCACACTCATAGATTTGGAACTAGCAACAAAAAGGCTAGATGATAGGATCATTTATGGCCAACAATTCATAAAGGATGATGAATCCATCAAATCAGCTGAGTTCAATATCTTTTTATATAAGGTAAAACAAAGTGAGTTAGTGTTTAAGATGAAACTAGGAGAATCAGATGAGCAATATTTAGAACTGGTTGAGAAGCTACATGCCTATGATCTTGAGAGTGAAGTCATGATTCTAGAGGAGGCAAGAAACCTTGTGCAAAGGAGTGGTATGTTGTTGGTACTCAAATGGTATTTGGAGCAAGCATTTATGCTTGATTAGATAAGGAGATAGGATAATGCCATCTCATATAAGTTATTTGGTGTTGATGGATTATAGAGAGGAACGTGATTCAACATAGATACCAAATCTATGGTAGTTTGTAGCATGGCTCCATCATCAAATAAAACAAAGCTAATGGATGTCCAAAGCATAAAATAGGGAAAAATGATTATATGGACTTTGCAAGGCACTTTAGGTACATAAATATCAAAGGCCATGAAATTTTTTTCTTTCATGAATGAGGCCAAGGTAGAGGAGATAGAGACCAGGCTTGCCAAGTCTATACATGATTACATTGATGTGAGGAAGCTATATGAGGATGAGCTCAGGAAAATCCATGTATACAAAGAGAAAATTGAAGAGCTTGAGGCTAAGATCCAAGCACTATAAGCTGAGGTCACATCTCTTAGAGAGCAACTTATAAATGTAAAACAAGTGGTTGTTGCAAAATAGAACCAAGAATAGATAGATCAAGAGCAACTAGCTAGGTACACAACTGAGGCCCCAACACAAATAGATGGTTTGGTGGTAGAGGATACAATAGAACCAAAGAGAATGCGCATTGATGCTCCACTTACTCATCAAGGAAATGAGGTAAGCACAAGTATCCTTAAGAGTTTGATGAGCCATAGGGTTGAAACTCTAAAGAGCATATCACAATAGGCTCATAGTTATTATGTTACCTTACAAAGTGCTGAGAAATTTTGCAATGAGGCACTTTAATGGCTATCATCCACATTCAATCTGTGGGGGCCATATACATAGTTCTTAGAGAGGCTTATTATATCGATGGATAAAAAGCTAGATTTTCCTAATAAGATAATCATAGTGAAGGAGGGCTTAGAGGTAGAAAAAGAACTAATTGGCTTCTTCACTAGTAAATTGCAAATTATACAAGGGAAGCTAAAAGTTTTATCTTAGGGAATTCAATCACCCATACCACCAATTTTGGATGCCACCAGTACAGTGAGGGATTGGAAAGAATGGTCTAATTTGTTTGGTGCCATTTTGACTCAAGAAGCCACTATGACAATTTTTGAAGGCAAATTTGATACCCCTTATAATAAATTAATTGATTCCCTGCTCAGAGTAGAAATAGTCTGGAACAAATTTTTTGTTGAGTCTAAAGCCATTACAAATGCTAGGTGGACTAAAGCCACATAGAACCTAGAAGAGGTTAGAAATATAGAGTGGCCCACCAAAAGAGAGATCTACATTTTGGAAGTGGTGGGAGAAATCAAAGCCTTGCCGACAGGAGGTAGCTGAGATATTTTGTTGAAGATAGTAAAGGAAAAAGGGGAGTAAAATCAAAAGAGCATGACATAAATTTCCACATATTGACTTTTCCAACTACTTCTTCTTTTTGGATCAAACATTGAGGAATGTCTTTCATATCTTTTTGTTTATGCCCTGTCACTTTTTGTATCCTTTCAATTTTTGACATGTATCCTCCTTCCATCTGTAGTTTGTTGCAGTCCTATATAAGGATTTCCAAGATGTGGAGTAGAGGTTGGATATCTATAGAATTTTCTTATTCTTATGTCTTTTTTATAGTCTGTCCATTTTTCTATAGCTATATGAATGTAATTAGTTTTTGTATACTTGAATATATACAGTGGACACCGAGTATCAATGGTCAAGTTCTAAGTTATTTTCAAGTCTTTGTTAGTATTGTAAGCATTTTCAAAGGAAATCAATACAAGAAGAAATTATCTATATATTTGTGTCTCTGAGTTTTGTCTCCTTTCTTATATATCTATAATCTTGATATTGAAATGAACAATTTTTATTCAGTTTGATGCAATTCACATAAATTGTATATCACTTACTGATTGTTGATGATTCAAAGAATTAGATAATCACTCTTTGTAATTGATAGGGTTTAGGGTTTATAATAATGATATGGTAAGAATGAAATTCAAATCTTGCTATTGATAAATTTAATTACAAATTGATTAAATAGGTCCAAGTTTGCTAGTTTTGACTCTATATGTCAATGGATAAGATATTGGTCAATTAAATTTCAAGAACAAGTTGACAATTGACCTAATTGTAGAAAATACATAACAAATAAATAAATCAATTTACCATTTTATGTAATGATGAACTAGAAGTGCTGGTCATTACTTACTTTCCTTTTTCTTTCCCATTGATTATAGTTAGCTACTATGATCAGGATGTTTATAGGGAAATCATAGAAGAACATTGACCATTTCTACTAAATGGGATAATCTTGAAGAGAAGAGTATCAAGTTAGTAAGATTGAATCCCTAAGGTTTTCCTGCCTTGGCCTTGTAGAGCCTAAAGTGAAGTGAGTCATGATGACTCTGTTAATGCTGGCCAGAACTAAGATTTAGCCCTTTAGTTGATCCTTAGGCTTGTCCCTATCTTTAACTTCTTGGTATTAGGTTTAAACCCACCTAATATATTCCTTACCAGTAAGAACTCCAACATCCTCCTTTCTTAATGGCTCAATTCATTCTAATATCATTTATACATATACTAAATCTAGTAAGAGGGCCAAATCTACTTGTTGACTTGATTTTTCTTGTATAATTAGAAAATTGCTTGCATGGGTTGGAAACCCGCCGAGGAGTAGGAAATTTCCATTTTTCTGACAATGCTCCTTTATTGGTTGAATCTTTGACAACTATATTTCTAGATGTTAAGGATGTTTAGTTAAGTTTTATGGATCCTCTTGGGTGTCACTTAACATTTTGTTTTTCACTTTTATCTCTTTTGTGGAAAATTATCTTCATGGGTTGGAAACCTATCAGGGAGAAGATAGTTTCATGTTTTCCATTAAGGCTTAGCATTTGAATGATAACAAATCCAAATTGTGTTTAGGAGTCTCATCTTAGACTCAAACATAAATTTAATTTAACATGAACTTTATTTGAATCTTTTTAAGCTAAACACACCTCCAAGTGAGCCTTGGTTGAAACTTTCCTTCATAGGTTTGAAACTTGCCAAGGAGAAGGTGATATGATATTTTTCACCGATGCTTATTTCTTCAACCATTAATATTTTTTGAACAAATAGTGAAAATTATTCATTAGTAATGAGTGAAATTTGATCTCTATTGAATTGGATACTAACTTACCCAACAAATTACAAGATAAAAACAACTACCTGCCCAACTATGGAGAAAGAGATGGCGTATTGAGAAAATCTGATAGAGATCACCTAGTCTTTAAGAATCTAGACCTAGACTCAAAAATTTTAGGAAAGAGATTAACCTCATCTAAAACATAGAACTCACTTTTTCTAATAGATTAGAAAAAAAAAGTGGGGCAACATAATGAACAACTAAGGAATGATCTAAGAAGAGAATTTTTTTTCGCTAAAAGTTTTAACAAACCTAGTGAAGCCTTCAAATACTTTGAGAAATTGATGAGATCTCCTTGATGTAACAATGATACTACTAGATTGGTATATACTAGTACTAAGGAAGGAGAATCATATAAAAGTGGTGAACAAAGAAGCAAAAAAGGTAAGAACTACAAATCCACTTGTCATAATTGTGGAAAGTTAGGTCATAGAATAAATGTTTGTAGGAGCAACAATGCAAATCATAACCCTAAGAAAAAGCTTAAGGATTAATTTTATAAGTGCAACAAGAAAGGACATCAAGCACATGATTTCAAGCAGACAAAGATTTGAAGCCTATTGCAAAAATTGTCAGAAGTATGAACATAAAGCATAAGAATGTAGATCTAATGTAAAATGAACATCTAACAAGTAGACAAAGGTGCAAAATAATGGAAAATCCTAGAGTTGGGACTACAAAACAAGGTATAGTTGTCACTATTGTCACGAGTAATGAAATGGTGCTAAGAATTGCATTTGAACACATTTTAGAAGTGATTATAGTAGATGGTTGAGTCAAATTACATGCTTTAGCTATCTAAAGGTTGGTCACATCAATAGGAACTATCCAACAAGGTCAAATGCACCTAATAGTGAATTCAAAAAAGGCTAAGAGAAGGTTGATGTTGAGAAAGTCAAAGTGTAGATGAATAAGACATGGAAGAAAAAGGAAGATTGCATCACATCAAGTTCAGATGAGGTCACTTCATCCAATGGATCAAGTGATCACATCACCCCAAACTAGGTAATCAAAACATATGTGGGATTGATATTTCAATGATGTATTCAATGTCATTTCCAAGAATCTAAATTCTAAAAAGATTATATATGCATGAATTAAGATGTAATGTATTGGTTAGAACCTATAAGGAATCTATAAGTTTTGTTAGTTTTCAAGTTGATGTTGAGCACAAAAAGTTTCATAGTTATTGCCAAGTGAAAATTAAATTTTAGTTGATGTCAAGCAATTGAGGGTGATATTATTGGCTAAGCTCTATGTGGTTGCTGAGTGAAGTCAAAATTGTTGGAATTACAAGTAAGAAAGGTAAACTTCTAGGGGGTGGGTGGGGGGTGGTGGGGGGTGAATCAACAGTTAAAACATGAATCCATAAAACTTTTGACCATTTATCGATCTCATGCATTCAATAGATAAATTGAAATAACATGTAAAGAACATACATCTAAATCATGTAAACACATAAGAAATCATACATTTTGACACCTGATATGATTACCCAAAAATCCTCCAAAGAGAAGGAAAAACTAGGGTGGGAATGATACCCATAATTTTTCGCTACTACAGCAACAAAGTGTAGCCAATTAAGGTTACAATGGTTTGACCATGAAACATGATCTACCCTATGAAAGGCCTACCCTATTAAAGGCTTACAAGGACTATTAAGTCCCACCTTGTTAGAGGATTTCAACAGCTTATCAAAATTGATCTTGGCTAAAAGACTTCTAGTCATTCACTTGGAATGCTACCCTATTAAAGGATTTACAACAGTTTGATAGGACTACTCTACGTAGGAGATTTAACTAAAATCACTTGTTAGGATGTTTTAGCATAGATCTTGTGATTGGCTCTAATTTCCTAATTAAAGATCAAATACATACAATGTTCTTCTTGATCTCTCTAATCTGGTGTGTTAATGTTGTATCCTCTATCCTTTGTTCTTCTCAAACTAATTCTGCAATTCAATCTCTATAACTTCTAAGTCTCCATGAACGCTCTATTTTTTGCATGCAAAATTCTCTATACTTCTTCAATTCCTTACTCTCTATAAAGTTTAGGGTTTTTTCCTCCTTAAGAAGACTATACGACTTAGGGTTAGGTATGAATCTATGACTAAGATTCATTCTTTTTACCACTTAATCCTTCCCTTTTTCGAATTGGCTACATGTAAATGCATAGGGAATCTGTATATAGATTCATCCTTATCTTCAAAAGATCCTATTTTATCCTTTGGTTGAATGAAAAATGTTTACATATTTGTTTGTGCAATCATAAATAGATATGTCCAATCTATGATGCTAGGCATTTGGAGTTACTAATGCTTGACACATATTTTAATTCTATTTCTGAATCGACACCTGAACTTCTTGGCATCTACTATTTTCTCAGCACTTGAATTAGTTGACATGTATTTTCTAATTGACACTTGAGTGACTCAGCACATGAGTGACTCGACACTCATTGCAACTTGGCACAGTCTTGTATTTACATATCATACTCAGCATGATCTTACTAGTTCAACATGGACTTAGTAAATGACTTAAGTGTGTTGACACTTAATTGTCAAAACCAATTTGAGATAAAAAATCTCCCCCTTTGACATGAGTGTAAAAAACACTTAACTTTACATAATTAATCTAACCTCCTCGAGTACAATATATTCACAACTCAACTTATATACAAAACTTTAAAAGTTTCAAAATTTTGTAATAGACTATATACCTCAAAATTTATTACTCCCCCTAAGTTAATGTGCTTGATCTGTATCAAAAATATATTCTCCATTCTGAGTAGATTTGTCTCTTACTAATACTTTTTATCTTCAATATCCTGATACTCTTTATATGATATGCTAAATCTATTCTCCATTCTGAGTAGATTTGTCTCTTGCTAATACTTTTTGTCTTCAATATCCTGATACTCTTTATATGATATGCTAAATCTATTCTCCATTCTGAGTAGATTTGTCTCTTGTTGATACTCTATCTTCAATGTGTTGATACTCTTTATTTGATATGCTCTATTTCTATTCTTTCTTTATTCTATTTGCTCCTCCTTTGGTTTATCTTCCCTTTAAATATCTTGCCCTTTCTCTTTTCTTCTATCGTCTGCCTCTTGCTTAGATTTGTCTCCCCCTTTTTGACACTAATGTCAAAGGGTCTATACACTAATGGCGTATTTCTTAAAAAAGTATTTGTGGACCTCCATAATTATTTTCAGAGAAGCATCCCAATTGTCACATGTAACAATCAATGACTTTTATTGGATTGCTAACTTTGCTACAAGGTGAACTAGTCCATCTGATGTAGAAAGATTGGGGGGTAAAAGCACAAAGCTCTGTCATCATTTGTGATATCTTGTACCGGCTATAACAGTTTCAGCCATAACATTTCCAACCATACACACGTGGTAGTTTTGCACACCTACGTGGTGTGTACCATTTCGGCCAAAAGGGTTTCGGCCAAAACCCCAAGCTTATATAAAAATTGCAGCAAACCTCTAGCGGCTATCATTGTTACTATTGCAGTTCCTGGATGTTTGGAGAGTGGGTTAAGGGTTTCGGCCGTAACTGGTTATTGGTTTTTTCCTCCCCATTTTTTAATAGTTTTTAAATGTATTTTTTGATTAATAGATGTTAATCGTACTTAAAATAGTTGTTTTTGACGTATTTTGTAGTGAAATGCTTAAAATTGTTTATTTTTTAATATGTTTAAATTATTTAAATTATTTTAGATTATTTTAGAATGGTATTTAAATTAATTTGTTAGCAAAAATGTAGTTAAACATTAGATAAAAACATAGAAAAACATTAATTAAAAGTGTAGAAAAATATTAAGTTAAAATATAGAAAAATATTAGGAAAAACATTAGGTTAAAATATAGAAAAACATTAGTTAAAAGTGTAGAAAAAAATTAGGTTAAAATATAGAAAAACATTAGGAAAAATATTAGGTTAAAATATAGAAAAACATTAGGTTAAAATTTAGAAAAACATTAGGTTAAAATTTAGAAAAATATTAGGTTATGAGGTAAACATGTAGAAAAATATTAGTAAAAATGTAGCAAACCTTTAGGGGACATTATTCAGTTTCTAACATAACCTGATGGATCTAGAGGTGAAACAATAATATCTTATGGTGAAATTAATTTTGACATTAAATACACCTTCTAACATAACCTTATATTAACTACAATCATAACCCATACCACATTCTAACCATAACATAGGCCCTCTACTAACTGAATGAACCACACTTAGATATTGATGATGTTCATTTTAACAACTAGTTATTGTTAGGTAATAATGAGTCTTACATTACCAAACAACACATTAAGATCACTTATGTCAACTGCATTTTTCAATACGTTATCCATACATGTGTGTCTTAAGGGGACATAGGAGTCATAATAGGTCATACTATTTTTTATAGGTTCTAATAAGTCTTAATATGTATTATTAGGATATAATAGGTCTTATTAGGTAATGATGATTCTTACATTACCAAATGACACATAATGACCTCATGATACATTTCTAGGTATTTTTATCCATATATATGTTAAGGGGACCTAGGGACTCCTAATAGGTCATTACGTCTGTTATAGGTTGTAATAGGTATTCATATGTTTACTAGCACATAATAGGTATTGTCAGGTAATAATGAGTCTTACATTACCAAAAAACACATTAAGATCACTTATGTTAACTGCGTTTTTCAATACGTTATCCATACATGTGTGTCTTAAGGGGACATAGGAGTCGTAATACGTCATACTATTTTTTATAGGTTCTAATAAGTCTTAATATGTATTATTAGGATATAATAGGTCTTATTAGGTAATGATTATTCTTACATTACCAAATGACACATAATGACCTCATGATACATTTCTAGGTATTTTTATCCATATATGTTAAGGGGACCTAGGGACTCCTACTAGGTCATTACGTCTGTTATAGGTTGTAATAGGTATTCATATGTTTACTAGCACATAATAGACTGACCTTACTATCAACCTTAATAAAACTATATCCCATTTACTTTATTAACATTCTTAACTCTAATTCAAACTATTAAATTAAGTCATGAGTTCTAAATTGTAAACTAACATTTGCTAACTAAACTCATTTACTTATCTAGTAACAAATTTTTCTATCCCTATGTCCTAACTCTCATCTACACTCCCCGTAATCATCAAAGCATTTACATCAAAATTTAGATTTTAGTCAAGAATTATATTTTTTTATTGCATGTATGTACATGTGTACACTTAGTTATGATTTAATCAAGAAATTTTATTTTATTTTTATTGCATATACATGTACATGTACAAATATTTATTTTTCACATTTGCATGAGCACATTACAATGTACATTAGATATGGTCTCTAAGATAATTTGTTTTAAAATATATATGTATGTTACATGATTGAATTTAGCACCATACATTTAATGTTGTGTATTTATATGTACATGTGTTTCAAATTAAATTTAACTTTTAATTATTTTAATTTAAATAGACTTGTATGTTTATATTTGTATATATATGCATGTGTAGATCTCTAGATATTTATCACTCAGATTGTAGCTTCAGATTCATATTCTCATATTTATTTTCATATATACATTATGGAATCCGGTTCTGGGGATCATGCTCTTGCATCCTCAGGGGATGCCAGTGTTCGTGGTGGGGGTTAGAGTGCTGAGTCTAGTACAACACGTAGATCGACCTCCTCCACCCATGATAGACAATAATTATTTAGAGATATAGTGGCAAGATTATCTCGTGCTATGCAGGTTTTGGATACCTCGCTTTGCTCTTCTACCACCTTCCCTAATAGGGAGAAGGTCATAGCGATGCGAGAGGAGTTATTTTGTATGATTCAGACAGTTGAATCATACAACCCTTTTGATGATATGAGCATTGAGACATTTTATTCTTCTTTATCTCACAGTGTCACTGGCACTATGAAGTACACACAGATTGACACTGAAGTTTCCATCGACATGGTGAAAACCATGTTTCCATCTTATGGAGATCGTCACAAAGTCAGAGGCTACTCTGTGACAAAGTGTACTAATCCACTCATCACACCATTGATGTATCCTTGTTGGTTGGCTACTCATCATAGATGGACACAAAAGGATGAGTTCCCCCTATATTTCTGCAAATAATTGTTTGCAAAATTTCATTTACACTATGATGTTGACTATACAGATTATCCAGGGCATGTTGGGCAGGGTTAGGGGAGACTTTCTGACAAATTTAGACCTGCGGACACTCCTGCACCTATTAACAAATGAGCAATGGTGGGTCCAAACCTTTTGGTTATACCGAGAGGTCCACAGATGGCTACTGCAGGTGAGAGTGTTCCTGATGACACAATTAGGACACAAAATTTTTCAAGCATCACCACCGTCACCACACAGTTACATGAGATTTCTTCTGATCGGTGTAGTTGATATATGCTACGATCTCGAGGTACCACTCCCACAGCTGCATCATCTAGCACACCTGTTGATGATGATTATGGAGTTGCAGACATACCTTCTCCTATAGACATTTTTGCAGTCTTAGAGGTGGATGCAATGCATCGTTTGACATCATATTTAGCATCTGATCTTTTAGATGCATATCGAGCATTATCTACACTCTTAGGGATTCCACTTCGTGATATGAGCTCTCAGATTAGACATATTTTGTCACGTACAATAGTCCCAGAGGATTCACAGAGGCAGGAGGACATTCCTGCACCTTCTACTACTCCTACTGCTACACAGGCCCAGGCTACAACACCCCCCCTACTCAAGATCTCAGTGGCACCATATAGCCTAGTGTATTTACTTCCATGCGTTCAGATCAGGGCTGCACTATTGAGTTGGATGCTGATACTATTTTTTCATTACATGATTCAGATATCAGTCAGATCGGCAGAGCATTACATAATGCTACGATAAATATCTCTATATGTTAAGATTTATTTTTATTATATTAAATAATATGTCTATATGTTTAAATTAATGTATATGTGTGTGTTTGTGTATGTGTTATAGGGTTTGAGTGATAGTATGTTACGTTTTGCTGATCTGCAGACACCGACAGATCCTACACGTCATGAGTCCCAGGTATGTTACAATATATATATATATATATATATATATATATATATATATATATATATATATATATATATATATATATATATATATATATATATATATATATATATATATATATATATATATATATATTTGATTTATATACATGTAGATCTTGATATAATTTGTCTGTACACATAATTAAATGGTTCACTTGTTATCATTTGACACAGGGTTCAGATGCAGCTGATAGACCCTTTTGGGGACAAGGCCCAGGATTAGGAGGGGGGATGTAGCTGATTAGATCATATGTGGCCTTTTATTTTATTACACACATGTTATGTCTAGATACATATTTATATGGACAGTTTGATATTTTCTATGTTATTTCCATATGCATACATTTTATATCTAGACACTTTGATGTCTTATATGTTATTTTCAGATACATGGTTTATATGTACACTTTGATGTTTTATATGTTATTTCTAGATACGTGTTTATATCATGGACACTAAATGATGTTTTATATGTTATTTCCAGATACATGTTTATATGGAGATTTTGATGTTTTATATATGTTATTTCCAGACATTTGATCTACATGATCTATTTTTATACATTTGATATGGGTACGTTATATTCTCCAGATATATGCACATGTATGTTATTGATCTTTTAATGTAGATGTCTATTTTATTGATCTTTTGATGTCTTCATCTTTTATGTAACTTATGTATGTGTTATGCACATGTTTCTATATGTTATTCATATTTTCAATATTCAAGTTTACATGTATATGTATAGTTATTCATCTTAATGCCTTAATCTAAGTGTAATTAACTATATAATTTTAATGGTCAATGTACATAAAAATATAACATATATTTAATGACATGTCTTAATTAACTGTATAATTAACTATATTTAGTCTAATTATATTTAATGTAGATCATGTATTAACTATATTTAATGACATGCCTTAATTAACTATAATTAACTATATTAAATCTAATTATATTTAATGTCTTAATAATTAACTCTATTTAATGACATGCCTTAATTAACTATAATTAACTATATTTAACCTAATTAACTATAACTAACTATATTTAATCTAATTATATTTAATGTCTTAATAATTAACTCTATTTAATGACTTAATTAACTCTATTTAATGACATGCTTTAATTAACTATAATTAACTATATTTAACCTTTAAATTAACTATATTTAATCTAATTATATTTAATGTCTTAATAATTAACTCTATTTAATGACTTAATTAACTATATTTAATGACATACATTCTTAATTAACTATAATTAACAGCATTTAATTAATAAAATATAATGTACATGTAATATGTAACATAGTTCATATAACATATACATGTAAGAACATAACGATTATATACAAACATAAAGAATGTATCATATAAGAACATATAAAGATTATATGTACATACAAATACATACAAATACTAAAAAGGTTGTCTTAAGGGGAGGTCCTAAGAGACCTGGTCTTAAATGAGATATCCATGTCGAATTTAAATAAAAATAACAATACATGTCTAATTTTGCATATGCAAGATAAATGATCCAATGTACAAAAATTTATAAAACAAATATCCTATCAATATTAAATATGAAAGTATAAGAGCTATATAGGCGTAACTCAACTAGAGCTCCACAATAAGCACATAGGTAAACTAGAGCTCCACAAAAAATGTATTGTTAGGATCCTCTCTACTTTTTATTATCTCTAGAAGTTTTTCATGTTCTTCAATAGGAAATTTCCACTTTTGATTTCCACGACGTCCTTTTCTTTTTACTACTTCAAATTATAATTTGGTTGCTATAACATGGTTACTGTAGTGTAAAACCTTTTCTCCAGGCTTGTATTCAATAAATTCAATACCACTACCAATTACCCTTGTTTGTTGATAATATGTTCCTTCAATAACAACCGATCCAATTGGATATGAATTTTCATCAGCATCTATAGTTCCTTCTAGCAACTTGTGTTTTTCTTTTGTGCATCTTAAAAGATAACAGTCCACATTTTCCACATTATCTGGTAAGGCTTGAACTGCAAAAATATCTCCTGCATGTATATAAAAAGACAAATATAAATTAATTTAAAAAAAAATATACATGCATATTAATTTATATATATGTATATATGCACACAAACCTGCCACAACTAAATCAGAAATGCGCTCATAATCAGCTGAATATATAGGATCATGAATGTCAATGTCAATGTCAACATCTTCAAAAGGAGGCTTTCTAACTATCTTCTTCAAATCCCAATGTGAAACATATCCATTCCCAATATTTTCACATGCACTCACTACATTGTCCTTAATGCAGTCATCACAAAAACATGTTTTCTCTCTTACTTTAAGTACTGGAGGTTTATGGTTTCCTGTAGTCATCACTTGATGTAAACTTCTAATTCCAGGAATCGTTTGACAATTGTAAGGATTAGATCGATCTATATATGTTACAAATACAAAAACTAATTGTCATATTTCAAAAAAAATATTTAATTAAAAACTCAACTTGATTTGAAAAAGACATTAAAAATAAATATAATTTAGTTCACCTTTCACCTCCCAAAAGTAATGCTTATTGTATTCAGTATCTCGAGTAGAAAAATGAACTTTTCACCATTCAACAATTTGATTTGCGCTTTCTATCCTATTCCTTGTATGTACATAAAATATGCATGTATATATAAAATTTAAAATATATGCTATTAGAGTATTAAACATGTACATTTAAAAAATGCATATATTTACCTGCAAGTTCATGTTGTCGAAGCGCACATTTTATACATGCTCCTACTCCATCATGCTCCCCTTTTTCGTGTCCACTTTCAAAGAAATTCCATAAAAACTTAACATTGGTTCTAGCATGTTGCATTGCTAACCAATTAAATGCTTTTGCAGATTTGAATTGTCCTGTGAAAGTGAAACATGATAAGTATCTACAATTATCCAAGTACATATATCAAATAGAAATAGACATGTCCAAATAAATACAAGTTAAAATAAAGTTAAATAAATGTGTAACTATTTCATGTATACTAACCTACACATTCATCAGACCAAATCCAGTGCTCTGAAACATTTATTCCACGATTTCTGAGATCTTTAGAGAACATTGCAAAACAATGAGCCACATAACTCCTGTCATGAACTTTATCATCACTAATATAGAAATGAACCTCTTTGATGATGATGCGTTCATTTTCATCCAATATTTGTATTTTATCCACCTCAAATTGTGCATGTATATAGGTCACTTGCACAAATATTGCAACTTGTTCAGAATGATAATATTGGCTTTGGAGCTCTGTATGAGGTGCAAATGTATAATTCTCAAAAAAATCTACAACTGAAAGTATACAACCAGGTGGAAAACAATTTTTGGAATCACGAAACTGTTTAGCTTGCCATCGTGCACCATGACAATGTTGGATATGTGGATATATCAATGGATGAAACTTGGCCATGAGCTCATCATAATGCAATTCACTCTCCTTCAATACAATTTTTCTGGATTCATCCCCTCTATTATTTTGGTATGTCTCATATTCATATCTCATCCATGAAATTGGTGTAGATTCATTAATATTCTCAACTTGCATAATTTCAGAAAATTTGTGTAAATCTGCACAATCTTCACACTGATTTTTGATGCATTGCACTTTGAATTCATCTAAATCTTCTAATTTATCACATAATATGGACCTCACAAATTGTGTTGTACTGCTAGGGATGACCAAATTAGGATCAAGTATTGCCATAACTTTTTTAAATTATTGCAAGTGTAGACCAAATTCAACATGATTTCTACAACAACAAGTTTCTTGCATCTTATTTATGCATACAAAGGAAGGATGTAAACTCTTCAACATTCTTTGACATATTTTGACATTTGAAAATTCTTGTTTGAATGCTTCAAAAAGTTCACTTTGAGTTATATCTATGAAATGTTTTGGATGTTCAATTTTGGCCCCTGTTTCTCGATCTTTAATTTGTATAGTATCACGCCTATTGGAAGAAACACAAGAATGTGTGGTCCAAAATTCAATAACTTATCTTTTTACTTCTTCAGAAATCTTGTCTTTTTGAGGAACTCTACAAATATTCACCCAATTATTCTCAATGTTATCATCTAGCATATTTCTCCTCTTAATGTATCTCTGGACAGTTCTTCTAGATATATGTAGTACATCAGAAAGTGCACATACCTATTTTCTATGTGTCAATTTTCTACTGGATATAGTAGTCATCAATGCTCTACATGCATTACTCAAATCACCTCCTCAAGTTGTGTTGTCAATTTTGTTATAAGCATTTTGCAAATTTTCAACTATTGTTTTATTAATATTATGGGCATGGCTTTTCCTGTTATCAACACCCAACAACTCTAAAACAAGTCTCGTATCTTTTCTCCTAAATAACTTGACAAATAATTGTGCTTATCCAAATATACATTTATCCTTGAGATATTCATCCCACATGTTTTGACAATTCTTTTTGATAGTGTTATCATTTATCATATCTTTAGATGGAATTTGGTTAAAAAGTAGTTCTTCATCCAAATCCATCAAATTTTTTATGCTTTCTAATTTGTCTCTATCAATAGAACTGCCAATTTCTTCCTCTTCATTACTTTCATTTTCTTCATGAATCTCATCATGTTTAGGAATTTCAGTAGGTTGGTTTTGAGCATATTTTATATGGCCTTTCATTTTGTCATCTCTTTTTCTATCATATTTCCTTGATCTTTTCCTTTTACTACCCATTGAATATTTCAATCTATAGGAAAAAATAAAATAAAATTTAGATTTCACTAAATATCAGCTAATGGTTCAATATATAATACATAAAAATAAAAATAATTAGAAGAGAAAAAAAGCACCTTCAAAATATTCGATCCTTTGCAATATTGATTAAATCCACAAAACAGTTGTTGAAAATTGCTTCAAAATTAATTGTTTTTTTGCAAATCTTCTTCCAATTTTCGCTGTCCCTGTATATTTAATTTAAAAAAAAAGGGAAAACAATATTTTTTTATATCAAATAGTCACATTAACCACTAGCAGTTTCTCATGCCGACAGGAGTTTTGACTGAAATAGTTTCAGCCAAATCCATTACGGCTGAAATAGTTCCGGCCGAAACAATCTATGTGGCAGCCAAACAAGCAAAAATTAGAACTTCTATAAACATGTCACTTTGAAGGCCAATTTGACCTACTAAATTGAAGTATTTTTTAAAACTAAAAATATACTTTTGTAGTTCTCGGAGTCACGATTATGATTGTATAATTTTTTTAAAGTTTTGATTATGAATAATATATTATAATTTGAAAATATTACAAGTAGGTATCTTAAGATTCAAGAAGATGTCTATTCAAAAATAAGAAAAAAATAGTAAATCATGTTAAAATATTAATTTTTTTTATGGTGCACTAGAGGAGAGAGTCTTCTTCAAGAATATGTAATTTTTTAAAAAAAATATGTAGATTTGATGGAAAAAGTTTGACGAGAGAAAAAAACTATCTATTTTTGATAACTTTGACTTTGACCAGTTATAACTTCAAAAATATTAGCCGAATTTCAATTTTTCTTTTTCGGTGTACCAGGTATACATGTTAACTCTAACATATTCCAAAATCAAATAAAAATATGAACATTTGCATATATTTGTTTGACGGGAAAAAAACTCTATATTTTTAGTATTTTAAAAAAATAAAAAATACACTTTAAAAATTCAAAAATAAATAAAATTTTCACTCAATTTAAAAAAAAAAAATTATAGACATAAAAATCATCCAATTTTACACATTTCATTAGTTTACATCATCTTCAAATTCTAAGCACAAATGCCACTTTTATTTCGTTAAAGTTGAAGACTTTAAATTCTAATATCACTTCTCCTTTATAAAAGGTAACACATGTTTGTGCTTTTACCCTGGGATCTTTCTTCAACAGTGTTCCTAAAAATCCTAGTTCCTTATGGAGTATCCCCATATGAGGGGTAAGGGAAGCTTGGATATTAATCAACTTGGTTCTTATATTAGCCTCTTTTATTGTTAACATAGCTAGTTGACTCTGTGATTGAAGCAATGAATGAAAATGCTTCTCACTCTGAGCTAGGTTTTGAGGTATTTGCATACCTCAGAATTTCAAATTTCTCTCCAGACTTAGAATTCTATGGCTTGTCTCTTGTGTGAATAGTGTGGGATCACAAAGTTTGGTGTACAATGAGAAAATGTTCCCAAATACCTTCTTCACTTTCTCAATTTTTGTAGCCAATTCAACTTGTGTCAGTGCTATGTCACCAAATATATTTTCATTCACTTTTCCTTGAAATTTCCTTTTAGACTATTCCAAAAGTTTTGCGTTAGTTTCCTAGTCTTCATTTTTCACTTGTTCCACAATTTTTGATAATTGTTCCAATAGTGGCTTTGAGTCTTTAGGTTTTTGCAAGCTAAATGCATCTAAGAAGATGTCTTTGATTTCTTGTAATGCTTGCCTCTGTCTATACTCCTTTCTAAGTATTTCCTAATTTTTCTTCTTTTCCAAGCCTTGTTGCATTATGCCTATCTGTTCTAATGTTATGGTTGCATAATCATAGTTAGGTATCACTATTTCTTCATCTAGAGTTACATCTCCATAGTGAATTACCTTAGCAACCTTGGAGGAACTTGAACCTAGTGCTAAGATCTACAATGGTATAGCTTTAGTGCTTGGCTCATGAAGGAATTTTGTAGGAGTGCTAGATGTTGGTAATGTTACCAATGCTTGAGGGCCTTTTGTTCCTTCTCCTTTGGTATGTCCTTAATATATTTAGATCTACTATGATCAATTATAATGATCCAACTTGCACCTTGTGTTTGTGTTGTAGGTACAAAAGTGTCTTTTTGTCCTATTTTCTCTGTTGTGGTTTCCTTTTCCTCTTCTCTTGTAGTTTGTTGTTGTTCAACCAAATGGACTTTATCAATTGTGTCAACCTTTGTGGATCTGTCTATTGATGTTTGTACTGAAGGTTGAGCACTAGTAGCTAAAGGGATGGCAAAAGGTGGTTCTTGTGTATTCACCTTATCCCTTGTAATATCAGCAACTACCTTCTAAAGATCATCAATACTGACCAATCCTAGATTCTTACACAATCTGGCTTGTAGTGTGGATTGGTCAAGAATCTCCTTGAGATCTTCTATAGTTAAAGGATTGATGCTATGAGTTAAATCATTAGGAACATCCTTAACAGTTATAGTTTCTATAGGCATTCTTGTGTCATGTGGAGGGCTCATGCTAGGCATTTGTGTGTCTTGCACACTTTGTTCTTCCTACTATTCTTATGGTGTATCCATGTCATCTTTTTATTTCTTTGTCTCCTCGATAGTAGTATCTTTTTTGCATCTTCTTCCTCCTTATCATTGTTGTCATCATCATTATTTCTTCCCTCAAAGGGATCTTTTTCTCCTTCTTTAATAGTTGTGAATCCATAGATCGATTTCCACATTTGGGTGGATTTCCTAACAACATCTTCAATATTGTTCTAAAGCATGCTAAATGCCCTATATTTGGGTGATAACCTTCCACCATATTACTTGTTTGCTTTAACAATTTGTCCTTTTATCAAATCTGGCATTACTTGGGCTAGTGTGGGTTCTCTGATTTATTTCTCCAAGTTTAAACAATAATGCCACTTATTTTCAACAATATTATACAAATCTTTAGGCATTATATTATCTAATTCAAGTGGAGTATTATTGAAGGGTATGTGCAAGACCACGGTCAACCAAACTATGCTCTTAAGTGGCAATAACAAATTAGAAAAATTAGGGGTTATGTCAACTTGATATGCAATTTTCTACTTGTTATTAACTTTAATTTGAAAAGTTAAGAGAAACGAATCTCTAGCAAATTGAATCTAGTTTCTAAACTACAAGGACTTATCTCAAAAAAATAAAAATTGACTGATCAAAATTTTGATTTTTAATGCAATATTACAAAAATTTCTAAACAAAAATAAGAAAGAGATGTATGTCTAACCACCTTAATCAAAATCAAATGATAATATTTTTTAATAATATTTAGCTATAAGTAGTAGACTCATGCTTGGATGTGAGACATATTTTTGGGCATTTTTATTCTAAATAAATAATAAATAATTAATTTTTGACTTTAGTATTTTTTGAATAAAAAAACTCTCATGTTTGACCACCTTTACTAATTCAAAAATCTGCAAAATTCAATTTTTCATTTTTTTTCATTATAGTAGAAGAAACATAGAATGTGATGCATCTTTTGGAATTAAAAAATGTTGTCACATTTGAAAGTTATAATTGTTTTTCAAGTAGTGTGTTAGTCAACACTTTATACATAACTCCATTAGAAAATAAGTAATAATTACTTACTAAACTCATAATTTGACATACCTTACATTTATGGAAAGATAAGAAAATTCTTAAGAAACCCTTTTCATTTCATCAAATTTTGGTGAAAAAAAGTTGTCAGCTACATGTTTGAGGTAAAAATCACATAAAAATAGGCCAAAAGCACATTTTTAGGGTGTTTTTAAAGTTGACCATATAGGTTTGGTATCAAAAGATATAGTAGACCTTATAAAGATATTAATTATTTTCATTTAGTATCAGGGTGGGTGGGAAAAAAGTTGGAATAGATTTTGAAATGGTTTGAGATATTTTAGAACTACAGATTTTACAGATTGCCACTTTTTGGCACACCATGATCTTGCACATACCCTAAATTTAGAGATAATTTCATATATTGATTCCTCAATCAAATTTTGTTCTACTTTACTAAGTTTCCCAAAATCAATATTTTTCAAATCTGTCAAATCTACATTATTTCTAACATTTTCATAGAGATTTCCAAGATTAGATTTAGGTGGATGACTTACCACTCTAAACTAACTTGTAGCTTTAGATTCTATCCTTTCATCATCAATCTATGGTTGTGCAATGTATTTTCTCGTTTGCTTTTCTGCTTTGGTTCTTCTTGTTTAGTAGCCTTGGCCTTTTCTTTGGCTTTCTCTTTGGCCTTTTGTGTAGTGGCCCTTGTGTTTTCCCTTGTTGGTGCTGTAGGCTTTTCTTGGTTTGGCTTTGCAATATTTTTAGCCTTTGTCTTTGCCACAAGCTAAGTTTTGGCCTTTCTCTTCTTTGGTTTTGTCTTTTTTGGTGCTTCCTCTACTTCCTTGACACCTTCTTCTTCATTATCCTCACCCACGCCCTAAGTTAAAGAAAGAGGTTCTTGTGCTTGTTCTTGTTCTTCCTCTTCTTCCTCTTCATCATCGTCTTCTTCTTCATCACCTACACCTTCTCCAAATTTGGCCTTTAATTTTCTCACCAATTTGTCAATATGGAGGCTTTAATTTTCTCACAAATTTGGCCTTTAATTTTCTTTTTCAATGTGGAGGCTTTCTTCAACTCCATTTCAACGTTGGATTTCATTACATCATAATTACCAAATATTTTAGCACTTTTATCAATCTCCTCTACTACAAGTATAGTAATGGTAGTTGAGGCTTCATCAACATTGATTTCATAGCCTAGGGGTCTTAGCCATCTCACTCTAGGTACTGCTACCTACATGTATGTGTAGTCAATATCCACAAGAAAACATATGTCATTGTAGTATTGTTCAACTAAGGAGACATGTATCCTCAACTTATGCTTCATGGACTTATTGAAGTCTTCAAAATAGCTTGTCATAATTGTTTCAAAGTTCTCACCCATCTGTTCAATATATTCATTGATGTGCATAGCCACTGATCTATTTTTCTTCCAACGTATTTTGCCAAAGGATGGGAATTCATTCTGTACATAGAAAAATATGCACACAAGTATTGATCCAAATTTATATTATGCACTTTTTTCTTCCTAAAGGCACCTAAGTTTTCATTTATTTGTTGTAGTTGAAGTTCTACAAGATCATAAGTATGATCTTTCTTGACAATTTTGTTACCAACATCGACTGCAATGTAGGACACACTATTTAACCTGCTTGACTAATAGAATTTATGAGAAATAACCCTAACAAAAAACTCAAGTATAGGATTAGTGATGGTATCAATTGTCATTCCTCTCTTTTTTTATTTAGCTCCTATGTTCTTTTCAATTACTTCTTTTGAATCACTATGTAGAGTATTTGGCCGATGTAGGGTTGGAAAACCAATCACCCTATGAACAATTCTTTTTGAAATCTTGATTGGTGCTCCTTCTAACCATATACATCCATCATGGGAAAATCTAGGGTATGGGTCAAACCCTTTCTCTCCACAATCTTAAATTCTTCCTTTAAAACATCACTTTTTCACAACTTTGTTAGATTGTGGTGATTGATCATGAAAGTATTGTACATACTTCATAAATTCTTTGGGGTTAAAAAATTTATTTTGGGCTGACATGTAATTATTAATTATAATCCTAAAGTAGTAAAAATACTTGTATAAAAGAGCTTAGGGTTAGGGATTGTTTCATAGTTGTGATGCAAAATTGGTTCTTGCACCAGTATTGAGTTGTAAGGGATTACCCATTGTGATCAGGTTATAATCACTGGATCATAAAAATATAGGACTTGTTGTTTGGTGGATATAGCCCAAGGATTGGGTGAACCATGTTAAATCTTGGTTCCTTGTGCTCTTTTCTATGTGATCTATTATTTTTTGCTATTGGTTATATTTGCATGTAATTATTGTTTATGTCCATGGTTAAATCCTAACAAGTGGTATCAGAGTAAGGTTATTTTTTTAGTTATCATCTACAAGAAAATCTCACAATTGAGTGGGAGTCTCATGGTTGAGTGGGAGCAATAGAAGATGAGGTTAAGCTAAGGGTTTATAGGTTTAATGGGAAGAAGTTCTAGTTATGGAAGATGCAAATGGAAGACTATCTTTATCAAAAGGATTTATGGAAGCCATTGGAAGGAAAAGCCAAGGATTAGGGATCTATGTCAAATGATGAATGGGATCTTTTAGACAAAAAGGTACTTGGAAGCATTGAATTATGCTTGGCACCATCAGTGGTGTTTAATATTACAAAAGCAAAGACAATAGAAGAGTTGATGAAAACCCTAGTGACACTATATGAAAAGCTCTCCACTTCAAACAAGGTATTTATTATGAAGCATTTATTTAATATGAAAATGGTAGAAATTAGATCTGTTATAGATCCTTTAAATGAGTTTAATACTATTGCTAGTCAATTAGCTTCTATAGGTATCAATTTTGAAGAAGAAGTTAGGGCTCTCTTGATTTTGTGTTCTTTACTTGAAAGATGGAATGGCTTGGTAATGGCTGTATGAAATTTTGTTAATGGATCTAGTGCCCTAAAGCATGATGGTGTGATCGGTGTTATTTTGAGTGAGGAAACTCATAGGAAATCCTTAGGTGGATCTACATCAGAAAGTGCTTTGAATACATAAAGAAGGGGCAGAACAACTAAGAGAGGAAGTAATTTTGGAAACTATGAGAAATCAAGAGGAAAGTTAAAAGGGAGGAGGTCTCAATTGAGAGGACCAAATGACTATTGGCATTGTGGGAAACTAGGGCCCAAAAAGAAATATTGTTGGAATCAAAAGAAAAATGAAGGAGATAAACCAGATGGAGACAAGGAGGCAAATGTGGTAAGTAAGAAATCTGAAGAGGATGCTTTGCTCCTATCTTTAGAAAGTGTTGATGATTCTTGGGTTATAGATTCTGGTGCTTCATTTCATGCTATACATCATAGAGGTTATTTCATTGATTATGTTTAAGGGGATATTGGACTTGTTTATTTGGGGGATAATGAACCCTCAGATTGTTGGAATGGGAAAAATTAAGAATAAATTGTAGAATGGGAATCGTTTGCTACTACATGAGGTAAGACATGTTCCAAGGCTGAGTAGGAATTTAATTTTAGTAGGGCAACTAGGTGATGAGGGTTGTGTAGTTACTTTTAATGATAAAAATTGGAAGGTTTCAAAAAGTTCCCTTGTAGTAGAAAAAGCTATGAAAGTAGGCACCTTATATCTTTGTACAGGGCATATTGTTCCTTCTACTTTAATTGTTTTAGAGAAAAATGAATGTTCAAGAATAGTTGTTGTAGTTGAGCAAGGAGAACAAATAGTTGTTGTAAATTTTAATACAACGTTGTGACATAATAGACTTAGGCACGTGAGTGAGAAAGGTATGAAATTACTATTGGTCAAATAAATATTATTGACAAATGAGTGTCAACAAACTTAATTATTTTCACTATGTATGCCAAGTACACAATAGATGCCAAGCCAAAATTTCAATAGGTGTCGAGTTACAGTTAGTGCTGAGCAGATTACAGTGTAGTCTGTGCTGAGAAATATAGAAAATATTCATGTGTCGAGTAACAAAATTGTTTAGATGTCAAGGAATTTAGAACAACATATGATGATAAATATAGGATATAATAGGTGCTAAGAAAGCTAGAAAATGTAGTTGATGTCGAGCAATCTAGAAATAGTATGTGTTGAGAATCAGTGATACTTCATGTGCTGAGAAATGCAGAATCAACATAAGAGTTTGTATTTGCAAAAACTAAGATGTGGATCATTTTTGGAGCTGACTTAGAGAAATCTCAAAGGAAAAAAAGGATAAGGACAAATCATTTACATTCTCTATGCAATCTGCATGCAACCAATCAGAAAAATGGTGAAGTCATGCAACCAATAAGAAAAATGCAAAGTATGAGCAGGAATTTGAGATTCAATATGGATCATAAATCCATACCTAATCCTAAGTTTTCACATTTTTTATAAGGAGAACGAATGCACCATTGTATATGTGGAAGAAAATAACATATAGGGAGATTATAGAAAAATTTTATTGTAAAGAGAAAGGACTTAGTGGAAAGCACAACATTTATACATCCAGTTCATTAGAAAAAAATAGGGGACATATCTAGAGATTAGATCTAGTAGAGATCAAAAGAGGAAGAGTAGATCAAGTGCCTTAATCAAGAAATTTGAGATTGCATTTGATCAGGTCAAATGTTCTAATACTCTCTCACAATTATATTAGAGGTTGAAATCCTATGGTGATAGGTTAGCTTAACAGCTAGGTAGGAGAGCCTTTGGAGAAGGTCAAGAAAATCCTATGTATTAGGTGGCTTTGATAGCCTTTATGTAAATCCTTTAACAAGGTGACACTTCATGTAAGTATTTGTAAATCCTCTAACTAGGTCACTATTGAGATAGTGTAAAGTGTTTAATAGGGTATGCCTTTAACAAGGCAAACCATCAGAAGTGGTTGAACTCATTGCTGCAGTAATTTTTTTGTGGGTTTCATCCCCACCCTAGTTTTACCTTCTTATTCTTGGAGGGTTTTTGGGCTACCGAAATCTCTTGTGTTATGTGTTGATGCATGCTTTCATTTTATGGTTGTTTACATGTTTACTTGCATGAATGTTAATTTTAGTTATATGTTAATAAGAGTTTGAAAGGATAAAAATAGATTACTTCTGATTCACTCCCCCATCTTAGAAGTACTCTTCCCATTTGGACATTCCAAAAATTGGTATTAAAGCACTAGTTATCACAAGGAGAAGCCTAATAGCTTGGAGAAAAAGGTCAGAAGATGGAAGTTTTCAAACTTGGGAAGATCATTGACAATCAAGTGATTGATGTGCAACTAGCTCTACACAAAGTAGAGGAAGCTAGGGAGGAACTGAGAAAATATTTGAAAAGAAGAAAGGAGATAGCCATAGCCGAAAATGACATACACTAAAAGGAGATTGACACCTCACAAGTGTTTTCCAATGGAGACTCCAAGGAATTTGATGCAGCAATAGAAGAATTAATGGAGAAAAATAGAGCACAAGATGAAGAAATTAGATTACTCAAGCTTGAACAAGAATCACAAGCTATAATGTTTTTTGAAGTGACTGAACAAAAGAAGAGAGCTATTGAAGACAAGGCCATGGGAGAAGACAACAAGAGAAATCTCATCAATAAGCTAGTAGAGAAGACAATTGAATTTGAAAAGATTTCAAACATGCAGTTAGACACCTTAAGCCAAATGATGAA
Source organism: Cupressus sempervirens (assembly GCA_028749045.1). Taxonomy (NCBI): domain Eukaryota; kingdom Viridiplantae; phylum Streptophyta; class Pinopsida; order Cupressales; family Cupressaceae; genus Cupressus; species Cupressus sempervirens. The sequence goes on along the minus strand of CM053786.1, from coordinate 798,580,447 downwards.
TGCTCATCATGAGCTAAACATGAAAGATATTGAGATCACCACCTTGAAGATACAGAATGAGTTAAAGAGAGAAAAGGAAATAGTAGAAAGTTACAAAAAAAAACCAATGAGGCTATCAAGTACTTTGAGCAATTGCTGAAATCACCAAGGGCTAGTAATGACACTATAGGACTTGGATACATCAGCATTGAACAAGGAGAATCATCCAAGGCTATAGAAGAAAGAAGCAACAAAGGTAAGAACATTAAACCTACTTGTCATTTCTATGGTAAAAAGGGACATACATCTAATGTATGTAGAAGCAAGAATAGTCATTAGCATGATAAGCCTACAAATACAAATTTATGTGACAAGTGCAAAAAGCAAGGACATTTAACACAAGATTATAGAACCAAGACTATGAGGACACCAAGATTTGAGGGTCATTGCTACAACTAAAAAAAAATGGACATAGAGCATTTGAATGCAGATCAAAGCCTATGTGGACACCTAATCAACTTGCAAGAGGAATTAGTCATTCACATCACTATAATTGGGACTACAATACAAGGCAAATTTGTCACTACTATTAGGAATATGGTCATATACCTTAGAATTGCATAAGAACAAATTTCAAGGGGAACTATAGTAGATGGTTGAATCAAACTACTTGTTTTAGTTGCTTGAAGATTGATCATTTTAGTAGGAACTGTCCAACAAAGGCTAAGGCACCCAATACTAAAGTTAACAAGGGAAAAGTAAAGGTTGATGTGGAACACATCAAGGAAGATATGAAGAAGACATGGCAAAAGAAAGGTGAATGTAGAACATCAAATGGAGAGATCACTTCACCCAAGAGGTCAAGGTATCACACCTCATCGAATTAAGCACTAGAAAGGCACATGTGGCTGATACATATAAAGATGTATCATACATCAACCCAAAAGAACATAGGAGCACTACAAAGAAGAAATTTGTATAAGCTAAGATGTTAGGATAAAAGTTGGAAGATGCAAGTTACCTTTGGTTGCCTAGTAAAACTCTAATACATGCCAAGTTGAACAATCTAGTAGTTGCCAAGTAAGACTTGATAGTGGCTATTGAGTAATTAATAAAATCAGTAGATGTTGAGTGAAATGAGAAAGTAGTTGCTGAGTGAATGAAATAGAGTTAATGCTAAGTTGAAAAATTCTTTGGAAGTTGAGTGATAGCTGTAAGCACAAATGCAATAAATGCTAGGTTTCAAGCCTAATAAAAGTGAAAATCATTCATTTTTTGTTCATTCAAACAAAGAGCAAAGATGAGCAAAGTGATTGAGAAATTTCCTAGTGATCAAAAGGTGATTTATAGAAATTCAATAGCAACCCAACTTTGTTTCATCAATTCACTAGGTATTTCATTCAAGTGCCGAGTTATGCAGTTTGAAAAGTTTGTTTAAATAGTAAACCCTAGTTTAGTTAGAAATGACATTTGGTTCTAAGTCTACAAAGGGAAAGGAAGGTTTGGAAATTCAATTAGTTAGTAATGAAGTTAAACAACCTAAGTTCAAGCCAATCCCAGAGGTTGCCTATAAAAATGACACTGTTGGTGCCCTATCTGTGATTCCTGATAAAGTAGTAATGGTTTCGAATGTACGCAAATGCTACAAATTTAAGATAGGAACAATAGGAGATTTAGAGATTTTGAATGCATTTGATAAACTTTATGAAAATGGGAAACTTAAAGATGAATTCTCCATAGTTGAGAAGAAGGGTCTAACCAAAACCCTAGTTTTCCCTATTGTCTTCAAAGCAGAATAGATAAACATTGTGTTGAGTAGAATTCATGATGGAGCTTTTTGGCTAGAAAAAGGGCTAGTAAAGTTTACAAAGCAAACTATACATAGAGTTACTAGAATTCCAACCCTAGATTAGCCCAAGACCTTAAGGAGTGATAAGAGGGAGGCAATTGAGAAAAACACTAGTGCCAAGTGGAACAACAAGGATATGACAATTGATACGATCAAAGACCCCCTACTAGATTTTTCTATAAGGATCATATCTCACAAATTTTACCAATCCAACAGGTTAAATAGTGTACCCTGCATAGCAATAAATGTTGCCTACAAGCTAGTGAAAAAGGATCATACTTATGATCTTGTAAAGTTAATGATGCAACAAATCAATGAAAACTTGGGAGCCATAAGGAAATCAAAAGGGGCTCAATACAAATTTGGCTTAGTTTTGATTTGCATATTTTTCTACATTATGAAAGATTTCCCCTCAATAGGCAAGGTGAGATGGGATCCAAATAAGACCATTTTTGACCAAATAAATGGATTCATTGATCAAATGGGTGAAAACTTTGATGCCCAAATGACCAGTTATTTTGAGGACTTCAAACAATCTATGAAACAAAGAATGAGAATTCCAGTGTCATTAGTGGAGCAATATGAAAAAGACATTTTTTTTCTAGTGGACATTGATTACACTTACATACAAGCAGTCATTCCTAGAGTTAGATGGCTTAGACCACTAGGTTATGAACTTGATGTGGATGAAGCTTTAGCAGTTATTACAACATTTCTTGCAGAGGAAATTGATAAAACTAAAAAGCACTTTGGAACATATGGTGTTGTCAAATCAAAGGTGGTTATAGACCTCAAGATAGTAATAGTAAACAAGAAGAAGGACAAGCTTGTAAAGAAGCTTAAGAAGAAATTTGAGGCTGACATTGGAGAGATAGGTACTACAGAAGAAGCAAAAGAAATAAGTGATGATGAAGAAGAGGATGACAATGAGAAAGGTGAGGATGAGCTAGAGCAAGGGCCACTTCAGTTAACCCAAGGTCTAGGTGAAGATAAGGATGAGAGTGACAAGGAAGAACAAGCCAAGGAAACATCCATCCAAACCAAGGTCATCAAATGAAAGGCAAAAGCACCACCTGCTCCTCAGCCCAAGCCAAATAAAGTGGAAAAGTTTGCACCCAAGAAGCCTACTACTAGAGCTACTACATAAAAAGAAAAAGATGAGGAAACAAAGAGAAAGAAATCAACTGAGAAGATTGAAGAAGAGCCAAAGAAAAGAAGAAAATTTGTGACTCAACTTGATTTAGATTAAGAAAGGATGGAATCAGAAGACCATAATAAATTTAAAGTGGTAAGTTATCCACCTAAATCTTCAACTGACAAATTATATGCTAAGATTAGGAATGGTGGCTTGAATGACTTGAAGAATGTAAATTTTAATAAGCTCACAAAGGGTGAGCATAATAAAATAGAGAAATTTGTCTATAGTATGATGGTAGAATATAAACATACACCTCTTGAATTGGAAAGCTCATTTCCAAAGGAGTTATATAACATTTTAGAGGATAAATGGCATTTTTCTCTGCAAACTGAGAAGGAAATAAGGGAGTCTACCTTAGGAAGGATGTTGCCTGATTTGACTAAAAGTCAAATAAAAAATGTAGTCAAAAGGTACAATAGTAGATTTACTCCCAAATATAGGGCATTTTGTATTCTACAAAACAAAATTGAAGAGGTTGTGAGAAAAACCACAAAAGTGTGGAAAATTATTTATAAGAAAATTGATGATGTATTTGATGAAGAATAAAAGGCAGAAGCAAGTGCCAAAATAGGCAGATAAAGAAGCAAGAAGGAAGAAAGTAGAAGAGAAGAAAGTGGAGAAAGAAAAGAAGGATTAAGAAGAGGAGGAGGAAATGAGTAAATAAGAGGAAAATGGGATAGATGAGCAACAAGAATAGAGTGTGTATGAAACTCAACTACCACCTCCTAGCCCTCCTCATGCCACCATCACACCTGTAGAGTTTATCAAGATAAAGGATGTTGTTGACACTTCTGGTTAAAACATTAATCCATTAGCTATAGAGGATCTAGCAAAGATCCTTGACCAATCAACATAAGTAGCTAGACTATGTTCAAGCCTATTGGTAAGTGTTGATGAACTCCAAAAGGTAGTAGTGAAATCAAAGGAAGTCAAGGTGCAAACACAAGAACTACCTATGACGACACAATCTAAAAGAATTCTCCTCCTTCCACCTCTATCTCCACCAAAAGAAATCACACAAGCACTTCAGGAGCTGAGTGCAACAACAGGGGATGATAAAGGAAAATCAGTACAATCAATAGGTACATCCCTAGTTAGAATGAAAATAGAAGAGAAACAAGTTGAAAAGAAAGAAGAGAAAAAAGATAAGGAGGAATCTACAATACAAACTTTTGTTGAACTACCAAAAATAGGTACTCCTAAAAAAAATCTTTAGCAACCGAGCACTAAAACACTAGCATTGCAAATTAGAACACCAGGCTCAAGCTCAATTAGGGTAGCTAGGACAATTCACTATGGAATTCCTAAGCTTGATGAATAAATAAAGATACCCTATTATGAATCCAACACTCTCACAAAAGAAAAGATGAATGAGATATAAAGTGCATTGGATAGAAGAAGGAGACAAGAAGCACTTAGAAAGGACCAAAAATATAGGCAAGCATTAAATGAAATCAAGGACATATTCATGGATGCCTTCAGCCTACAGTCTCCAGATGAGTCAGGACAAATTATAGAGAAACTATTAGATATAGTTGATTAGGTAACAAATGAGGACCATAAAACCAACGAAAAACTAATGGAATGGTCAGAGAAGAAGTTCCAAGGTAAGGTCAATAAGAAGATATCAAATGATATCATTTTTGGACAAGTTGACCTAGCTAAGAAAATAGATAAAGTCAAAATTGTACTTGGAAATACATTCTCCCTTTACAATAAATTGTGTGATTTTTCCAATTTTGCACAAGAGATTAGCTAGAAGATATTGAGCTTGGAGAGAAATGTAAAGATTTCTAGCATGCAACTTCCTACCAATCTAGTTCAAAGTGAGAAGCATTTTTCTCAAATGCTTCACACTCAAAGGGAACTAGCTGTATTGACAGTAGAGGAGGCTAATATAAAAGCCAAGCTAATGCAAATTCAATCCTCCATCACCCCTCACTTAGAGGTACTCCACAAGGAGCAGATGTATGTAGAGACAATCCTAAAGATAGACCCCAATCTTTCTACACATGAAGGACTTGTAGACCTAGTAGCAGAGATTGCAATCCAATACAAGTCATTGGATACAGCTCAGAAGATACTCCTGCAGGTTAACAACTCATTTTTGGCTAAACATGGTATTACTCCATAGAACCCTTTCACATCATTTTGATCATTTTGATCACTTTCACAAATTTTGATCATTTTGATCACATGCTTTCAATCATTTTGAGAATAAAATGGAATTATTGTAAATAGCCAAAAAGGGGGAGACAAGGAATAAAGGAGTGAAGGAGAGATATAAAATTTTGGTAATCACATGGAATACAAGGATATCACATAGATCAGATACAACATACAGGTTAGAATGCATAAATAGGTCAAAGGACAGAGAGGATCAGGCACATTGGTATACAATTTCAATTTCAAAGGCATGATCATCTCAGGGGCAGTCATAAGGTATATTGCTACTCACAATTTTTGAAATTTTGCATGTAAGTTGAGTAAGTGAAGAATGTACTCAATAAGGATAGGATCACTAAAGCTTATTTAAGTGTTTTTGACACTCATGTCAAAGGGGGAGATTGTTGGTCAAATAAATAGTATTGAAAAATGAGTGTCAACACACTTAACCATTTTCACTATGTATGTCGAGTACATAATAGATGCCGAGCCAAAATTTCAATAGGTGCTCAGTCATAGTTAGTGCCAAGTAGATTACAGTATAGTATATGCCAATCAATATAGGAAATGTTCATGTGTCGATTGATCTAGAATTGTTCATGTGCCGAGTAACAAAATCGTTCAGATGCTAAGCAATTAAAAACAACATATGCTAAGCAATACAAGATATAATAGGTACCGAGAAAACCAAAAAATGTATTTTATGCTGAGCAATCTAGAAACAATATGTCTCGAGCATCAGTAATACTTCATGTGCTGAGAAATGCAAAATCAACATAAGAGTTTGTATTTGTACAAACTAAGATGTGAACCATTTTTGGAGCTGACTTAGAGAAATTTTGAAGGAGAAAAAGGATAAGGAAAAACCATTTACATTCCCTATGCAATCTACATACAACCAATTAGAAAAATGGTGAAGGCATGCAACCAATAAGAAAAATGCAAAGTATGAGTGGGAATTTAAGATTCAATATGGATCATAGATCCATACCTAACCCTAAGTCTTCTCATTCTTTATAAGGAGAACAAATGAACCATTGTATATGTGGAAGAAAATAGCATAAAGGGAGATTATAGCAAAATTTTAGTGTAAAGAGAAAGGACTTAGTGGAAAGGACATCATTTCTACATCCAGTTGATCAGAATAGAATAGGGGACATATTTACAGATTAGATCTAGTAGAGATCAGAAGAGGAAGAGTAGATCAAGTGCCTGAATCAAGAAATTTGAGATTGCATTTAATCAGGTCAAATGTTCTAATACTCTCTCACAATTGTATTAGAGGTTGAAATCTTATGGTGATAGGTTAGCTTAATAGCTAGGTAGGAGAGCCTTTGGAGAAGGTCAAGAAAATCCTATGTATTAGGTGGCTTTGATAGCCTTTATGTAAATCCTTTAACAAGGTGACACTTCATGTAAGTGCTTGTAAATCCTCTAACCAGGTCACTATTGACACAGTGTAAAACCTTTAATAGGGTAGGCCTTTAACAAGGCAAACCATCAAAAGTGGTCAAACTCATTGTTGTAGTAATTTTTTTGTGGGTGTCATCCCCACCTCAATTTTACCTTCTTATTGCTGGAGGGTTTCTGGGTTACCAAAATCTCTTGTGTTATGTGTTGATGCATGCTTTCATTTTATGGTTGTTTACATGTTTACTTGCATGCATGTTAATTTTAGTTATACGTTAATAAGAGTTTGAAAGGATAAAAATAGATTACTTCTGATTCACCCCACCTCTCAAAATTACTCTTCCTATTTGGACATTCAAACAAGTACTTCATTCAAAGAAAGTTTTACCAAGTCTAAAATGTGTTAATATGAATTTCTGTGAAAGTTGTGTGTATGGAAAACAAAAGAGAGTGAGTTTTGTAAAGACTGGAAAGGAAAACAAAAAGGAGAAATAAGAGCTTGTGCATATAGATTAATGGGGATCGACTTAGGTATCTTTTCTTGGAGGCTTTCATTATTATGTTACATTTATTGATGATGCAACTAGAAAAGTATGGATTTATTTCCTTAGACAGAAATTTGATGTATTTCAAACTTTTAAGAAATGGAAATGCTTGGTTGAAAATGAGACTGGTAAGAAACTAAAATATCTCAGATCTAATAATGGCAGTGAGTATTGTAGTCATGAATTTGAAGATTATTGCTCAACTAATGGTATTCATAGGTAGAAAACTATTCCAAGGACTCCATAGGAAAATGGAGTGGCTAAACACATGAACAAGACTATAATGGAGCATGTAAGGAGCATGAGGTTGCATGTTGGTTCTACCTTATACATGTGGGTAGAGGACTGCTATATATTTGATTAATAGAGGTCCCTCTATTCCTTTGGGCTATGGTATTCTAGAGCAAGCATGGACTGGTAAGAAGGTGAGTTATTCTTTTCTCAAAACCTTCAGTTGTGAAGCATTTGCTCACATAGATTCTGAAAATAGAATCAAGATGGAAGCTAAGTCAAAGAAATGTGTATTTTTTGGATATGGAATTAATGAATTTGGTTATAGGCTTTGGGATTTTGAAAATCATAAAATTGTAAGAAGCAAGGATGTCACATTCAATGAGAAAGTGTTATACAAAGATCTATTGCAGCAGCATGAGAAGAAAGAAGATGATTATGTAGTGCTAGATGATACTCCAAAAGGTGATGTTCCATCCATTCCTCATGATGTGCAACAACTACAACAAAAAATATCACATACACCAGTGAATGTTAGAAAATCAACAAGGAAAATTAGATCTCCACAAAGATTTTCTCCCTCTTTGTATTCTATTTTACTTACTGATGTTAGTGAACCTAAATGTTATGATGAAGCTATGCAGGTGGATACTAAGATTCAGTGGGAGTCTGCAATGAAAGATGAAATGGACTCTTTGCTAAAGAATAAGACATGGGATTTGTGCAAGTTGCTTGTAGGTAAAAAGGCTTTATAGAATAAGTGGGTTTATAGGTTAAAAGAAGAGGAAGGAGGTAAGAAAATATTTAAATCCAAGTTAGTTGTGAAAGGATTTGCACAAAAAAAGGGAATTGATTTTGATGAGATATTTTCTCTTGTTTTTAAAATGACTTTTATTTGTACTGTTTTAAGTCTTGTGGCTACTGAAGATTTTCATTTAGAATAGCTTAATGTTCAAATAACCTTCCTTCATGGTGATTTGGATGAAGAAATATATATGGCTTAGCCACAGGGATTTTTGGTCAAAGGTAAGGAGAAGTTAGTGTGCAAATTGAAGAAAAGTTTATATGGCTTGAAGCAAGCACATCGGCAATGGTATTTGAAATTTGATAGGCTTATGCATGAGCATGGCTATAGTAGGTTTCATTTAGATCATTGTGTTTATTTTAAAAGGTTGGATGATGAAAGTTGCATTATTCTATGTTTATATGTTGATGATATGCATGTAGCTAGGTCTAACATGGATCACATTAAGGGGCTAAAACACCATTTAGCACATGCATTTTATATGAAGGATTTGGGGGTAGAAAAACAAATCCTTGGTATGAAAATTTTTAGAGATAGGAAGAATAGAACATTGACACTATCTCAGGCTAATTACATGGATAAGGTGTTGCAACATTTCTCTATGGAGAATACTAAAGTTGTTAGTACACCTTTGCCAAGTCATTTGAAGTTGACTAAGGAGATGTGTTCCAAGAAACAAGAAAAGGAGGATAAGATGTCCAAGGTCCCCTATGCTTTATCTGTAGGAAGCTTGATGTATGCCATGGTATGTACTAGGCTAGATTTTACACATGCAGTGGGAGTTGTCAGCAAGTATATGAGTCATCCAAGAATTGAGCATTGGAATGAAGTCAAATGGATTCTTAGATATTTGAGAGGAACATCCAATAAGTGTTTACATTTTTGGGGCTCTAATACTAATTTATAGGGCCATTTTGACTCAAATTTGGTAGGGGATATTGATATCATGTGGATTACTACATTTTATGTCTTTACTATTGGTGGGGTAGCCGTGAGCTAGGTTTCTAGGTTACAAAAGATTAATGCTCTATCCACTACAAAGGCAGAGTATGTTGCTACTATAGGGGCAATCAAGGAGATGATATGGCTTTAGTTCTTCTTATAAGAACTGGGACATCCTTAGAAGGATAATTATATGTTCATAGATAGTCAGAGTGCCATTCATCTTGCAAAGAATTGAGCTTTGCATTCCAAGACCAAACACATATAGTTGCCATACCATTTTATTCGGTCCATTTTGGAGGATGGATAGTTAAAGCTAGAGAAGATACATACAATTGACAATCTAGTAGACATGTTGACAAAAGTAGTAACAAGGGAGAAGTTGAACTCCTCTTTCACTTCGGTTAGTCTTCTAGACTGAACATGAATAAAAGAATAGCAGAGTCTAGGGTGATTTGATCTAGTGGGAGCCTCATGGAGTAGTGGCATCATTATAGGATCAATCCTCATGTGGGAGATTGTTGTTTAGTGTGGAGCCTGATCGGTCCCCAAGTGGGAGATTGTTAGATTGTGGTGACTGATCAAGAAAGTACTATACATCATAAATTCTTTGGGGTTCTGGGCATAGCCTCAAAATTTTTTTTAGGCCCTCTTTTAGCAGGCCCTATTTTATCAGGATTTTAAGTTGACATGTTATTATTAATTATAACCCTAAAGTGGTAAAAATACTTGTATAAAAGAGCTTAGGGTTAGGGATTGTTTCATAGTTGTGATGTGAAATTGGTTCTTGTGATAGTATTGAGTTGTAAGGGATTATAGATTGTAATCAGGTTATAATCACTAGAACATAAAAATATAGGACTTTTTTTTGGTGGATGTAGCCTAGGGATTAGGTGAACCACGTTAAATCTTTGTGCCTTGTGTTCTTTTCTGTGTGATCTATTATTTTCTGTTATTCATTATATTTGCATGTTATTGTTATTTCTATCCATGGTTTAATCCTAACAAACTTATCATAAGCTTTCCTTATTTCCATATCACCTATATCTCCTACATTGTAGTTGTAACATTTACTCATGTCTTGGACCATTATGACCTTGGGTGGAATCATTGATAATGCACTTGAGAGGTCATTTTTATAGGCAATGTCTAGAATGGATTTTAAATTTGGTTGTTTGACTTCATTGTTGACTAATTGTACATCAAAAACTTCTTTCTCCTTCACATTCTTTGAACTAGAATCCATGATGTCAAACTAGGGTTGTACAAATTTTAAGCTATGTAACTCAACTTATTAAGAATACCTCAAAAATTCAATGAACTGGTGCTTGATCATTGCTAGGATCTTTGAAAATGCTTCAAACTAGATTTTGAATCTCCTCTTCACTCTACATGCTCTTGCTTGAATTCATAATGATGAAAAATAGTTAAAAATTGACCTTATGCCCTTTAAAACTTTGCATTTAATGCTTGGTACTTGTATAGTTGTAAACTTGGCATCAACACAATTTATGTTCCATTCAAAATCTATAGAGACTTTCCTCACTCAATAGCTACTACAGACTCGACTCTAATTGTCTTTGACTAGTAGCTTACCATTAACTAGTAATTCACTTGGCATACATAGAAAACTTTTCATGCTTGGAAACAACATGAAAACTTGAAGATTTAACCTTGATTTTTCCACATATTCTTGCATCTTAAGTCATTATATTCTAACATTTTCAATGCTAATTTATTTTGGAACTGATGTGTAATGCAACACTTTAATTATTAGTCCCACATACCTTTTGTTTTCCTAGTTTGATGAAGTGTGACCACTTGACCCATTGGGTGAAGTGATCTCTTCTCCATTTGATATACTGCCAACATCTTTCTTTTTCCATGTCTTATTCATCTTATTTCTGATGTGTTCTACACCCGCCTTGCCTTTATCTTTATCAAATTCACAACTTGGTGCTTTGGACCTAGTTGGACAATGTTTGTTGATGTGACTAGTCTTGTGATAGCTAAAACATGTGGTTTAACTCAACTATCTCTTGTATTTACCACTAAAGTGAGTCCTAATGTAGTTTTTAGGTACATGTCCATATTCTTGACAATAGTGATAGCTATATCTTGTATTTTAATCTCAATCATAAGAGTTTCCATAGCTTCTTACCTTTTTTGGCTTGCGTGATTACCATGTGGACTTAGATCTACATTCAAATGCTCTATGTCCATACTTCTAACAATTTTAGTAGTGTCCTTCAAATTTTGGTGCATGCACGATTCTAGTTCTACATTCATGTGCCTTATGAGCTTGTTTATTGCACTTGTGATAATGAGTCATGTTCTTAGGCTTAGGATTCTAATTTTTATTCTTTCTCCTACACAAATTTTCTCTATGTCCTTTCTTACCACAATGATGACAAGTAGGTTTGAAGTTCTTACCTTTATTGTTCCTTTCCTCAGCATCTTTGGATGATTCTCCTTATTCAATGCTTGTGTAGCCCAATCTTGATGTATCTCTACTAGATCTAGGGGATTTTAGTAGTTTCTCAAAGTACTTGATGGCTTCATTTGGCTTGTCAAAAATTTCATTAAATTCCTTTTCTCTTTTTAGGTCATTCTGCAGTTGTTCATTCTGCAACTTCAATGTAGTAATCTCAATGTCCTTAACATTCAACTCACAATGAGCATTCATCATTTTACTTAAGGTATCCTATTGCATGTTTGAGATCCTAGGTAACTCTATTAAATTTTCTTCCATTCTATTTGCCAAAATTAATTTGTCTTCTTCAATCATGGCTTTGTCTTCTATAGCTTTCTTCTTTTGTTTAGTCACCTCACATAGTAGTATAGCTTGTGATTTTTGCTCCAACTTGAGATTTCTAATCTCTTTAGCTTGTGCTCTATTCTTTTCCATTAGATCTACAATTATTGCATTGAATTCACTAGAGTTACCATCTACAAATAACTTTTTGGTGTTAATTTCTTTATATTGTGTACCATTTTCTGCTATAGCAATCTCTTTCCTTCTTTTTAGGGAACTCTTCAAAGCATCTCTGGCTTTATTCGATTGATGTGGTATGAGATGTATTTAAATCTCCTAGTTCTCAATGGATTTTCCTAACTTATAGACTTCTATTTCAAGATCTTTCCTTCAAGCTACAAAGCTTCTTCCAAGAACTTAGCTTTGATACCAATTATTGGAATTAAAAGTAGGAAAGGTAAACTTCTGAGGTGGGCTGGGGGGGGGAGGGGGGCGAGGGGGGTGAATTAGTAGTTAAAACATGAATCCATAAAACTTTTAATCATTCATCCATCTCATGCATTCAACATATAAATTGAAATAACATGTAAAGCACATACATCTAAATCATGTAAACACATAAGCAATCACACATTTTGACACTTGATATGATTACCTAGAAACCCTCCCAAGAGAAGAAAAAAATGGGATGGGAATGACACCCATAATTCTTCACTACTGTAGCAATAAAGTGTAGCCAATTAATGTTACAATGGTTTGACCATGAAACATAATCTGCCCTATGAAAGGCCTACCCTAGTAAAGGCTTACAAGGACTATTAAGTTCCACCTTGTTAGAGGATTTCAACCCCTATCAAAAGTGTTCCTGGGTAAAGGACTTCTGGTCATTTAATTGGAATGCTACCCTATTAAAGGATTTACAATAGTCTATTAAGACTACTCTACCTAGGAGATTTAACTAAGATCACCTATTAGGATATTTCAGCATAGATCTTGTGATTGGATATGGTTGCCTGATTAAAGATCAAATCCATACAGTGTCCTTCTTGATCCTCTTTGATCTAGTCTATCAATGTTGTATCCTCTATACTTTGTTCTTCTCAAATTGATTCTAAAATTCACTCTCTATAACTTCTAAGTCTCCATGAATGCTCTATTTTTTACATGCAAACTTCTCTATACTTCTCCTTTAGTTCCTTACTCAGTCTCTATAAAGTTTAGGGTTTCATCTTCCTTAATAAGACTAGAAGACTTAGGGTTAGGTATGAATATATGATTGAGATTCATCCTTTTTTCTACTTAAACCTTCTCTTTTTTTGATTGGTTGTATGTAAATTCATAGTGAATCCACATATAGATTTGTCCTTATCTTCAAAAGATTGTATTCTATCCTTTGGTTGGCTTAAAATGCTTTACATATTTGTTTGTGCAATCACTAATAGATATGCCCAATCTATGATGCTCGACACTAGAATTTACTAATGCTCAACACCTGAACTACTCTACATCTACTATTTACTTAGTACTTGAATCACTCGACATGTATTGTTTGCTCGGCACTTGAGTGACTTGGCACATGAGTGACTCGACACTCAGTGCAACTCGACACAGTCTTGTATTTACATATCATACTCGGCATGATCTTACTAGTTTGGCATGAACTTAGTAAATGAATTAAGTGTGTTGACACTCAATTATCGAAACCAATCTGAGATCAACAAGTAAAAATTATGTGTAAGCTAGGTGATTTGAAATTGCTATGGTAGCCAAGCTTATAGATGTATAACCACTAAGCATCTATTACCAAGTTTTAAGGATTATATAGTCAAATTTTGACTCATTTGCATTCATTCAAGATCTAAGAGTATGAAGAGCATAAGGAAAACTAAGGAGAAAGATTCAAGTGTTTGTGAACTGGATTCAACTTCTACTCATCACCAATCATCATATTCATAAGGTATTTATCATGTGCTGAGCTACACTATCTGAATTATCAAAAAATTTAGTTATTTAAAATGGCATTTAGCTCTTCTATTGTTGTTAGGAAAGAAGGAAAGGAGGTTTTGAATGTTCAATTAAAAAGTAATGAGATTAAACAACCACCTTTCTCAGATATTCTTGAGATAGCATACAAGGGAGATCCTACTAGTGTGTTATCGATGATACCACCATAGGTTTTGATAATACAGGATGTAAGATGTTGCTACACCTATAAAGTTGGAAGTATTAGAGACATGTGAATTAGAGATTTCTATGGAAAACTATGTGTAGATGGAGTATTGAAGGAGGAAAACAAAATTGTAGAGAGAAAAGGATTAACTTGTGCCCTAGATTTTCCAAATCTATTCGAAATTGAATAGATCAGGATAGTACTTAGCAAAATACATGATCACTCTATATGGTTGGAAAATGGCCCTACCAAGATGACAAAAAGGATCATCCAATGAGTAACAATGTATCCTACCCTAGATATACCCAATACCATGTGAAGTGATGCTAAGGAGGTAACTAAGAAGAATACAGGGGTTGTATGGAACAAAAGGGAAATGGCCATAGGCACAATCTAAGATCCCTAATTGGATTTGTAGTGACAATAATTGCTCACAAGTTCTTCCAATCTAGTAGATTGAATAGAGTGTCTTGTATGGTTATGGATTTAGGATACAAGATAGTGAAGAAGGATCACTCATATGACCTTTCTAAGTTACAACTTCAATAATTATCAAAAAACTTGTAGGCCATAAGAAAGAGAAAGAGTGCATAGTGAAAATTTGGTTTAGTACTAGCTTGCATAATCTTTTATGTGTAGAACACATTTCCTTTAGTTGGTAAAGTTTCTTAAAAGACCAACAAGTCTATTGCATTTTAGATTGGAGAGTTCATCAAGAAACTTTGGGATAGCTTTGATTTAGTAATGAGAAGTTATTTTGAGGACTTTGAGAAGTCAATGAAACAAATACTGAGGATACTAGTGACACTAGTGTAGAAATATTATAATGATTTTTTTTCTAGTTGATGTTGATCATACATATGTACAAGTAGTTGTTCCAAGGTTTAGATGGCGTAGGCCATAACCTTATGAAATCAATGTGGATGAGGCATCAAAAGCCATCATAGCACTATTAGTAGAAGAAGTATACAAGAGTGCAACTTCATTTGGTAATTATGAGGAGGCCAAGTCAAGAATCACAATAGAATTAAATACAAATTTTATGGTAAAAGAGAAGAACAAAATTGTGAAGAAGCTTAAAGAAAAATTTGGTGAAGGGGGAAAAGAAGAAGAAGAAGATGAGGATGATGAAGATGATCAACTAGCCCAAGCGCCCTTTGCACTAACACAAGGTCAAAGAGAGGACCAAGAAGAAGAAGTAGAACATGATGAAGGTGTCAAGGAGGAAGAAGCCAATGAAGCACCTAAACCAACATAAAAGAAAAAGAGAAAAGCTACGGAGCTTGCAATGAGAAAACTAAAGAAGTTTGTGAAACCAACCTAAAAAAATCTAGTAGTACTTGTTACCAAAGCCAACACAAGGGAAACTACAAAGAAGATACAAGAAGTTGACAAATCCAAAGGAAAAAGAACTATTGCTATAGTAGAGAAAAGTTAGCAAGATAAACCAAAGAGGAGAAAATAAGTATCTCCAAATAAGTTAGATGAGGAGAAGATTGAATTAGATGACAATAGTTAATTCCAAATGGTAAGCCACAATCCCTCTTTTTATTTAGACAACTTGTTGACAATATTAAGATTAATGCAGATTTATCAAGATTCACACATGTTGAGTTTGACAAATTGGAAAGTTAGACATGAATAAGGTGGAAGAATCTATATATAAGATGATGACCACATTCAAGAACACATCTACTAAGATTTCCAACTCATTACCCAAAAGTCTACATGACAGAGTTGAGAAAAGGTGGCAATACAATTTAACAACTAAAAGAAATATTAGGGAGACTACCCTAGCTAGAGTAATGCCAGATTTGGACAAGTCATCAATGGCTAAGGCCATAAATGAATTCAAGGGGAGATTTTCTCCCAAATATAGAGCTTTTAACATTTTGTAGAATAATATCGAGGAGGTTTTCAAATAGAACACCAAGATATAGAAAGGTATTTATGGGTTGACAAAAACAAAGGAAACTAAACAAGCACTCAAGGAGAGGGGTGAAGAAATCGATGATTAAGAGGTAGTAGAGACTACTAAGGATGGATATGTAAAATATAGACATGAGGGAGGCACATATAAGGAAGTAGATATAGGGGCTAGAACTGAAGAATAGTAGCAAAAAGATCTGAATATACCTAAGGTACATATGTCGAGTGCCAGTCACCCTCATTTGCACCAAGCAAGTAAAAAGGACACAATAAAGATAATAGATGTTTCTGATAACATAGTGTAGGACATCAATCCTTTGACAGGGGATGATTTCAAAAGAATTTTATAGGATTGTAATTTAGTTGCTAAATTATTCACTAATGCTATATTAGTAAGCACATCAAAGGTTGATAATGTATTAGTAAGGGAAAAGATAATTGACGTATCTAGTGTACTTCCTACATCTATAGAGGAAAAAGGTACAAAAGGACTACAAGGTGGTACCATTAACACACATGTTTCAATTACCATTGTGGTATACCAAGTGAAGGACATAGTGACATTAGATGTCAACACGTTAGTGCCAAATGCTTTAGTAAAAGTAGTTTTGATAGTTAAGCAGGATGGGACACAAGTGCATATAGGTTAGGAAGTAAGTCGTGCACCTATCTCACAGATACAAGGTAAGGAAGAAAACATAGAGAAGGATAAGGATAGGATAGAAGAGTCAGTCTTGACTATGAGATCAAAGGAAAAAATAGAAATTTAGACATTGGTTACCCTACCAATCTTTGCATCCCCTATTCCTAGTCAAACTCTTCATAGGCCAAGTGTAGATGGTACACCATTACAATCATCAAGTCCTAGTCTTGATACATCTAAGGTTGGAGAAGGAACATCTTATGGAGATGTCAACTTAGATGATGTGATTTAACTTCCAAAGTTTGATATTGCAGAAATCACCATAGAAGAAATGAGCATATTGCAAGAAGCTCTAAAAAGAAAGAAGCACCAATAGTTACTCAGAAGGGAGCATAAGAAAAGACAAGTTCTACATGACATAAAAGAAATATTTATTGATGTATTTAGCCTCCCAAAACCTAATGAGGATAAATCTATTATTTACCAATTGGTCAATATAGTTGATAAGATCAATGATGCAAAGCTAGACACAAATACTAAACTTCTAGAATGGTCTGAGAAAAGATTTCAAAAAAATGTTGATCAAAAGATTTCTAGTGCCATTACACTAAGATAGGTTGAGTTAGAAACCAAGATGGAAGATGTGAGGAAGGGGTTAGAGAATATATTTTCTCTATACACAAAGATTTGTGATGTGAATTTATTCACACGAAGCATAGAGGGTTATTGATCAGATTTAGGAGATTTAAAGACTATAGGTAATATTTTTAAGTTGTCTCCTAGTTAAAACTAGACCCATTTCCAAATGTTGTTATCTACTCAAGGTTAGCTAGCTACATTAAAAGAACAAGATAAAAATATTTGGGCTACCTTGATAAGTATTCAAGGCATGTTGACCCCACATATGGAGGTGTTGCACAAGGAACTAGCCTTTGTAGAAACACCGATGAAGAAATATTCTCATCTTTCTACTCATGAGGGCTTAGTAGACCTTGCTATTGAGCTAGATGTTCAATTTTAATCTTGGGAGGAAACATGCAACAATTGGGATGCATCACTCAAGATTATAATGGAGGTCCATGAAACATTTTTGGACAAACACACTATTATTGTACCACCCATGACATAAGTGTCAAAAAAGGGGAATATTGAAGAAAAGAAGGGGAATATTGAAGAAAAGGTGAAAATACATAAAGTGAGAGTAATTTTAGAAACAAAGTAAGCCAATAGTTCAAGCCAAATTTAATAAACATGAGTATTAGATTTAGATACAACATAGAATAATCAAATTAGGGGGAGTTATGAAGTTTTGAGGTATGACTAATAAGTCATTTTGAAATTTTGTATGTGAATCGAGTAAAGAATATAGATTATCTAAGTTATGCTCATAATTTAAGATCATACTTGCATGAAAAAGTGTTTTTTCCACTCATATCAAAGGAGGAGATTGTTGATTTCATTTTGGTTTTGACATATGAGTGACAACACACTTAAATACATTACTTGATAGTACTTAGTGCATACTAAGCAAGTAGTGTATGTCGAGCATAAGTTGTCAGATAATGCATGCTGAACAAAATATATAGCATGTTCCAAGCAAAAAATTAGTTCTGAGTCACTCTAGTGATGAGCAAGTTAATACATGCTGAGTGATTTAGATGTCAAGTGAATAGTGATTATTGAGTCAGTTAGAGGCCCTATTACAACATTGAGGATAAGAATGAATCTATATTCAAGTGCTGAGTAAAAAATTTTGGGCATAGTTTTTTAGAATGATAAAAAATCCTATGTAAACTACTTTTGGGCCAAATCAAGGATTATTTTGTGATTCTAGATGATAAGAATGAATCTATATTGAGAATCCCTATGTAGTACATGCAACCTATTGGATAAAGGGATGAATTAAGTAGAAAAATGGGTGAATCACAATTGTTGATTCCTACCTAACCTTAGGTCACCTAAGTCTTCTTAAGGAAGACCAACCATAGAGAGTTTATGTGTGAAGAGAGAAGTTTGCATGTGTAGAAAAAGTATTCATGGTGACTAAGGAGTTGTGAGAGACATATGAATTAAAAAATCAGTTAGAGTGAATAGAGGAAAGTAGAGAGAGGACATAAGTGATACATTTGATCAAGAGGATCAAGTATACATCAGGAAGGAGAAGATCTAAGCTAACTGAAGGACCAAGGCTAAGACACTCTAACAGGAAAATTAATAAAATCTCTTAACCAAGTAATCCTAGTAGGATTTCATAAATCCTTTAACATGGTGCTTACTTTATTGTAATTTGAAGTCCTTTAACTAGGCACACTTCTAACAAGGTGTTGAAATCCTTAAACATGGTAAGATTTAATAGTCTTTGTAAGCCTTTAACAAGGTAGACCTTTCACAAGGTAGATCATAGTTTATGATCAAACAATTGTAACCTTCATTAGATACACTTGAAAAATATTGTAGTGAATATTTGTGGGTGTCATCACCACCCAAGTTTTACCTTCTTATTGGAGGGTTTCTAGGTAATCAAATATATTGTCTCATATGTGCTAATTATTTTCATGCTATGGATGAATATGTTTAGTTTGGTATTTAAGTTTACATGCAAATTGTGAGATGGATGTGTTGTGAGTTTTTTATTGGTTAATTTTTTGAAGTACTGATTCAACCAGAGTTTACTTTCCCTATTGTCATTTCCAATAGAAGGTAAAAGCAGTTTAATAGGAGGAAGTGTAATCATATTAGCACTAACCTAGTCATAATATACTGTAAAGAATTAGAGAGAGAAGTAAACTTACAATTCATTTAAAAAATAGAATCTATGTAGTGGCACTTTGAGATGCATCAACTACATGATCACTATATTCATGGTCTTTTTGATCTTGATATAAATATTAAGTTTGTGTAATTTCTTAGGATTAGGTGTGATATCACTCTTACCAATACAAGAGACATTGGAGTGATTCTCTGAAATTGACTCACTTGTAATTGATAATGATGAAATGCTTTGAGATCTATTTTTACTTTCTATTTTGACTGAAATTAGTGGAAGTTGTTAGATTTGGGCCTAAAATTGCACAATGGACAAAATCCAGAAAGCTTTTGGTAAACTATCAAGGGAAAATTGGTGGATTAGGGGTGAAATGAAACCTTGATTGACAATGTGTGACATTGATTCCAATTCCACAATTTTGAAGAAACCCAAAAAGAATACTATGATTTGTGACCTCTTTATTGAATCAACATTCGTAACCTATAATGTAAGAATTTTTTTTGTTGATAGGGGTCTTTCCTCGATCAAACCTTAGTTTAGGAATTAACCTTGAATTTAAATAATTGAAATACCATGAATGCAAAGAAAATTTACAAATTCACCTTACAAAAGTTGAATGTCTTGAATTGAATGCAATGTGCTTACTTGACCAACAAATTTTGACTAAGAAAATGAAGATGAATGGATGTAGAAGATGCAATAGAGGGTCTTGAATGGATTGAAGAAGATCTTGAAGATAAAATGCTTCAATTTCTTGAACACTTGAATCCTTGATCTTCAATGGAGAAATGATTGAAGACTTGAAACTTGAATTATATAAAGCTACAACTTGTGGATGCAATTTATTGTCATGATTGTGGATGTATAAAAAATGGAGCAAATATAAGGGTTTAAATAGAGCTTATAATTAACTAACTCTCACAAACTGATGAATCTAGAAACCAACACCTAAACATCCTAGAGCATGAGACCCAAAGAGGGGCCAAAATAGGGCCTCAACAGGGGTGCAATATGCCCTTGATTAGCCCATCAAGGGAGGAATACACCCTTGATTGGTCAAAGGCATATTGTTCCCTTCATGATTATGTGCTCAAACCACTAGGACTATCTTAGGGTTCCAAAATAAGTCTCTAGATCCAAAAATCAAGTCCAGATTATGAGGAAATCCCATTTCAATGCAAAAAGTAGATTCCAAATAAATAGATGGATGAAAAGGGTGGACCTAGGGGAAATATTGTTGGAAATGTAATATAGACTAGGTTAGTGAGAGGGGAGGGGTGAATCAGGAACCAATAAAAATTTAAACTTAATTCACCAATTAAACCATCACCACATGATCTAATCTAGTTACATGCATGAAAGACTGAAAGTAATAAAACATTCATAACACTTCGACACAATATTGGCAACCCAAAAACCTTCCAATATAGAAAGTATAATTGGGGTGGGGATGATACCCACAAGCTTTATGACTATAGTATAAAGTTGGCCTATTAAGGATTATAATTGGTCACTTCTGATGACCTACCCTTTTCGGAGCAATAAGGACTATTATGTCCACCTTGTTAAAGGATTTATAAACATACAATGAAGTATGCAATCTGTTAGGAGATTTGGAATAAGAGTGTTAAGTCCACCTTGTTAGAGGATTTGATAGATGCACCTGTTAGGATGAACTAGTGATTAATCTTTGATCCACAACTTTGATTTGTTAAATGAGATTCCTTGAATTACAATGGTCAACTGGCTATGATAGAAAAGTCTCTACTTTTCCTTATACTACTTGTAGCCTTCTTCAATTCACACTCATCTACTTCTTACTTGTTCACATATTTTTTACTGTATATCTTTTGGATATGATATAATAAATTACATAAATATCAATCCACTTAATTAAATTTTGGAGTCATCTACACTACCAAATTCATCATAATTCATAAATTTAGCCCATTGCTATAACTCAGGATCTAAAGACAACTCAATGATGTTCTCACACTTAGAAAACACTATCAACACTCGACATACTCTGGAAATCAGTTGATGTTAAAGCTTGTTCCATAATGATCACTTTGAGTTGTGGGAACTCGGTCACCATTGTATGACTCGGTTAACATTGAGAAACTTGGTAGATACTATATCACTCAGTTGACACTACATGGATTGGTCAACACTAAATTCACTTTGATAACACTACGAGCTCCATAGATATTGATATACTTAGTTAACACTACAAAGCTCAATTAACACTAAGATCTTCATCACTTACACTGGAAAGCTCAATAGACTCTTCTATTCTTGGGCAATACTATAAACTATTTTAGATGCTTGGTAGATACTATGAAGCTAGGTAGTAACTGTAGTCTGACTATCTAGCTCAATAGAATTTGAACCACTTCGTTAACACTGCTAGAAGTATGGTAATCTTGGTAGCAATTGTAGAACCCAGTAGCAATGAAACCAATTAACTAAGTGTTAAGTCACTAATAGAAAAATTTACCTTAATGTCAACAATCCCCCCCTTGGAATTAGTGAAAAAAACACTTATCATACAAAAATTATGAATTCTCAAAATTACAAGTCAAAAATCCCCTTGTCAACAATTTGAATCTTCAACTCGATTTTGACTGATGTGTACTGTTATATTTCAGTAACCTCTTACTCTATGTTTACTCTCTCTTTTTTTTCAAAATTACTTTTCTAAACATATTTTCTGATATCTATACATGTGTTTCCTTTCATATTACTACTCACTCATACATATATCTCTCCCTCATACATATATTTGGAGTAAGATAATATTCTCCTTCTATACCAATAATCTTCTCCCTATTTTTGACATAAATACCAAAGGTACAAAATATTTACAAGTTAATACCAAAATGTGACAATAAATCACTATGTATCTTCAAAATTATTGTCATGGTCTTGTCTCAATTCTCTTGCAATACCTTAGATGCATGCAAGGCTATCTATACTTCTATTGAAAGTTATCTCATGTGGTAAAGAATGGAAAAATTATTGTGATGGATCAATGTCTTTGCATGTGAAATATATTTTTGCATTTCATCCATATTGGGAAGGTTCATGCCTTGAATATCTATAAGTGTGGGCCCTAATCCTAGCTTCTTCCTTTCATAATTCTACTTGAAGATTTTTCAAGTACCCGATCTTCACAAAATGTGTCAAGCACTAACTAGGATCAAGTGACAATTGATGTGCACTTGCCTTCATGTCTTCATCTATCTTGGATAGTTTATCCATTATATCTTTAGTGAGGATAGATGTATTGCTTAAGTTGACAAATAAAGAAACAACATTATTTACATAAGTTTCAAGTGTAGCAAGAATAGTAGATAATTGTACTTTGTCAATAGCCACCTTTTGTGCTACCTTATCCAAAACTTTGTTTTTAAACTTTTTTTCTACCCTCTACAAAAAAATTTCTTGTCCATTTATCTCTTCATTATATTTGTGAACAACTTCAATTAATTTATCCAAAATAGGTTTCTTCTCATCAACCTCAATATTTGGAACATCCACAAATATTCTATTGATGTCTTCAAGCACCTAGTTTTTCTTCTTCTTCTCTTCTTCGAGCTTCTACTGTTTAGCTCTCTTTTTCCAAATCTCAAAAAGGTTATCCATTTGATTAGATGCTAGATTGGAAAGATACCAATTTGGCATCACAATATCCTCCTCTAGATCAATTTCTTCAGTAGATGCTTCTACGTCTTTTCCCTTTTCCTGTTAGATAGAAGAAAGAACAATTTCTTTTCCTTTGCTCAAAACATCTATGCTTAGTTAAGGATTGACCTCAACTACCATTGCACTAATTATGGATACAATTGGTATAGAAATAATAGTAGAGTCTATACAAAAAAAACAATTTAGAAGAAATAATACTAACAATAGGATTACCTTTCCATTGCTTGGTAATGCTTGATGCTGGAATGATTGGAACCTACTACCCAATAGATGAAGTGATAGAAACTTCATTCATTGCAGTAGTTGGCAATGCTACTCTAGAGATTAATTGGGTGCTTGGTAATGCAGTTGTTATAATAATGAACTCAGTAGAAGCCTTCTCTAAGCTAGGTTGCAATAAGACTTTTCTTAGAGAATGAGGAAGGAGGCCATAACCTCTATTTCTATCTTCACTGCATCAAATTTTTGAATACTCTAAATCTTACAAAGATATCCTCCTTTAGCTTCTTAATCTTATTCGTCTTCAACATCATCTCCTTCTACATTTTCTATTTCCTCATTTTCTATTTCCACATCTTCATTATCTTTTATCACATCTTCTTCTTCATCACCCTTATCATCAATCTACACAACTTGATCACTGGGTTTGTGCAACCCATAGATGTTGTTCCATGCTATGGTACTGGACTTCACATTTGACTCAATATCCTTTGATAGGATCAATAATGCATTGAATTTTGGAGTCATCTTTATGTCATTCTCCTTTAATTATTTCTTTACATCTTTATCACTAAGACTCAACATGAGCTATCTTAAGGTATATTATTTGATGTCTCTTGAAAAATTTACTATATTTTCCCATACTGGTGCAATTTCCTTAAGAATTACATCACAAACTTGAGCTTATAGCTCATCAGGAGAGTATTTCCATTTTTCCATTTTTGCCACTAGGGCATCCTCTATTTGTTTCTTCTCCTCTACACTCCTAGTGTCATACCTAAGAGACTTCAAATATGACATGCTACCTCCTTCTTGTAATCATTTCAATCTCATTGTAGATGTAGGGGTAGTCTTCTAAAATATTATTTTCTCAACTTCATCTTCATCCTCTCCAAGCTTAAGTTTCCTTCTTGATTTTAGTGCTCTTCTAGTGAACACAGTAGGGTATGATCTTGCAGGTCTTGTTATAATTAACTTCCCTTTCTTCTTGGGAGGCTCTTCCTCTTTGTTTTCCTCTTCCTCTATATCTTCTTCCTCACCTTCTTCTTCTTCAAGTTCATCACCTTTTCCTTTAGTTAGCATGAGAGGGGACCTTGATGATTTGGTGTTCGTTAATATTTTCTCAACCTTCTTCCTTCCTCTCTTCACTATCTAAAGTAAATTGATTTCAAGTTCAATTCTAGCCATATCCTCCTCATAGGTTCCAAAATAAGGTGCCTAGGATCTACTAGCTCATTCAAGAGATCCTTAATGATGTCCTTACTATGATTTATGTTAACCTCATATCCTAGAGGTTTGACCCATGCCACCCTTGGCCTTACTGCCTAGATATAGGCCTTCTCATAATCAACTAGAAAATAGGTGTCCTTCTCATAGTCTTCTACCAACTTCCTTGGTATTCTAAATTTATTTTTCATTTTCTCTTTGAAGGTCTCAAAGTACTTATCCATTATACTTTCAAAATTTTCACCCATCTCTGCTATAAACTCATTGATTTGATATAACACTAGTGTATCCTTTTTCCACACCACAATTCCTTTTGAAGGGAAATAATTTTGTACATAGAAGAATAAACAAGTTTAAAAAGAACCAAACTTACATGGGTTATTCTTTGAGACTTGGATGTTCCCCATGTTCTTGCTCGATCGGTTCAACAATAGCACATAAAGGTTGGAAGATAGGTTATTCTTCACCACCTTTAGCACTAGGTCAATAGATTCACATGATACATTGTTTAGATGACTCAAGCTATATATCTTGTGTGCTATCACATGGATTCCAAACTTTAGCTCCATGTTTGTGACACTATTCAACTTCATTCCTCTACCATCCCATACAAAAATAGTTATTTTACCTAGTTCAACCCAACCTAGGATTTTTGTGGTCTTTTCCTTGTTCCATAGTGACAAACCAATTATCTAGTGTATCATCTTCTTTGTAATTAGGATAGGGTGATCCAACCATAAATGCATTTCATAGACTCGACTTAAGATGTATCTATCATTTTTCCTTGGAAATGCATTGGTATATGTAGAATATACATCAAACACTTTGTCTCCAAATGTTTATGCTTGAGTTTCAAAACATCATCCACACATAGCTTATTGTATGCCTAGTTCATCTCTAGGGTTCCTAGTTCTTGAATTGAGCAGTGATAAAATGAGCTAATGTCATGAATGAGAAGTACCTTTGGTGGACTTTGAGATTGTGCTCCAATAGGGTCAAGTGCCTCTACAACTATTAGACTCAACTTGAATGTGGGAGCCTTGTAATCAACTCCACAAACCAACATCTCTGAACCCTTTTTCACCTTACTACTAGAAGATGCCATTTTTTTTTATTAAGCTTTTGAATATAGGAGAAATCTTTAGCAAGAACTACTTCAATCACTCAAGGGCTCTAAAAATTTGCAATAAAACAATACATTTGATTTCCTCCTTTAACAAAATTCAACCTTTACCATCACCATTAATTATTCATACAAATTTTTACTCGGTGACTGGCTATCCTCCACTTGGTTTCATCTTTAATTCTTGAAAGATACCTTTAACTTGATAAGGTTACCACCACTTGGTCTAAAATTGGTACTTAATAGAGTCACCAACTCATCATCTACATCTAGAACTTGGTAAGGATATGTAACTTGACCTTGCTTGGTATGGTATTGTGAACCAACCTTGTTCAGTAAAGTCTTCAGCTGTCATCATAGCTCAATGATCCTTGTGCGTCTTGAATGCTGATATGGATCTTCTACTTGCTGACTAGAACTAGTATGAGATGTCTTCTTCCAAATCTTAATTCTATAATCTCCATACAAAACTAGGTTGAAATGGTTTGGTCACCCAACTCATTGACTTGGGTGTCAACAATTTCATGACGTTGGCTTGCATTCTCTAGAGATTTTTTTAATCATTGCTACCACATTTGTTTTATGATATTATTAGCCTTTTCTTTCTTTTCATCTTCAATTCTTCCTCTATTCATATATTTCGTTTCAAGACATCCAAGTTCTATAAATACAAAAGATCTCTTTATAGTATATCTCTTCCTTTTGTGATGTTTTATGCAATTTTCTCTAATGTGCCCAAACTCACCATAATAGTGACATCTGCATCATGTATTGTAATCCCAACCAAATATAGCTTTGATATTTTTTTCTACTGGGTTCCATTTCTTGGTCATGCACTCTGAAGATTTGTGTCCTTGTTTTTTGTAATCATGACACTTTCCTTCAAACTTGGGTTTCTTTGTGCTTTCACTTACTCTATATCCTTGTTTTTTGCAATTGTAACACTTTCCACTAAACTTTGATTTACTATTATCTCAACACTTTTTCAATATATGACCTATTTTTCCATAATGACTACATGTAGGCCTTTTTGTTCTTTTGAGCTCCTTGCTAAGAAGATTCACATTCTTCTATGTATCCTAATCCAACTTTGCCTTTATGTCTAAATTGATTTTTTTTTATCTAGCTAATTCAAGCTTTCTTGTGAATTCATTATTCTCTCATTGGTCCACTTCTCTATTTTGAGATCATTCTTCAATCTTTCATTTTCTATCCTCAAGTTGATAGGCTCTTGATTTTCATCATTGAGTTGATTAATCAGATTTGATTGCTGAAGAGATGTTGATTAATTTCATTGTCCTTTTCTTCTATTTCTTCATTGGCTTTATCCTTTTGTTCCACAACTTTACATAATCTAATTGATTGAATTTCTTTTTTTCTTTTCAACTTTATGACTTCTCTTGAAGAGTAAGATTCTTATCAATTAGATCTGTGATTGTTGTATCAGCTTCATTTGTACTTATTTCTTGAAAAATGTCTTCAATTATTTCTTCAGTGTAGAGATTGTCATTCATCTATACTACAAGATCTTTTCTTCTTTTTGAGGATTAAGAGAGTTTCTCCTTTTCTTTCTTGAGTTGATCCATGCCTAATTGTAGATCCAAATTTTAATTTTCAATAGATTTCTTTAGGCTATAGACTTCCATTGTCTCTAATCTTTTCTCAAGCTACTAAACTTCTGATGTGAGAATCGATGCTCTGAGACAAATTGTTGGAAATATAGTATAGACTAGGTTACTAAGAGGGGATGGGTGAATCGAGAACCAATAAAAATTTAGACTTAATTTACCAAATAAACCATCACCACATAATCTAATCTAGTTACATGCATGTAAGACTGAAAGAAATAAAACATTCCTAACACTTTGACACAATATTGGTAACCTAAAAATCTTCCAAAATAGAAGGTAAAATGGTCTGGGGATGATACCCACAAGATTTATGATTGTAGTATAAATTTGTCTTGTTAAGGCTTACAATTGGTCACTTCTGATGACCTTTCCTATTAGGAGAAATAAGGACTATTAGGTCCACCTTGCTAAAGGATTTACAAACATACAATGAAGTATGGACTCTATTAGGAGATTTGGAATAAGACTATTGAGTCCACCTTGTTAGAGGATTTGAGTGATGCACCTATTTGGATGAACAAGTGATTGATCTCTAATATGTAACTTTGATTTTTTGAATGAAATTACTTGAATTGCAATAATCACTTGACTGTGATAGATAAGTGTTTTCTTTTCCTTACACTACTTGTAGCCTTATTCAATTCACACTCATCTACTTCTTACTTTTTCACATTTTTTTACTATATGTCTTTTGGATATGATATAATACATTACATATATATCAATCCACTTAATTACTTTCTATAGTTGACTATAAAACCAAATACATCATAATTCAAAAAGTCAGCCCACTATTGTAACTTTGGTTTTGAAGACAACTCAATAATGTTTTGACACTTGGAAAACATAGTCAATAGTTAACATACTATGGCACTCAATTGATGTTGAAGCTCATTCCATACTGATCACTTTGAGTAGCAAGAACTTGGTCACCACTATATGACTCAG
The DNA here is from genome assembly GCA_028749045.1 of Cupressus sempervirens. Lineage (NCBI taxonomy): Eukaryota > Viridiplantae > Streptophyta > Pinopsida > Cupressales > Cupressaceae > Cupressus > Cupressus sempervirens. The sequence continues at coordinate 798,552,205 of CM053786.1, read as the reverse complement.
TAAACATTGAGAAACTTAGTAGATACTGAATCACTTGGTTGACACTACATGGCTTAGTGAACATTGAATTCACTTTGATAACACTATGAGCTCGATGGATGGTGATATACTTGTTTAACAGTATAGAGCTTGGTTAATACTAAGATCTTCATCACTTACACTGGAAAGCTTGGTAGACTCTTCTACACTCAAGAAATACTGTAAATTGTCTTAGATGCTTGATGGATACTGTAAATCTTTGTAGCAAATTTAGTTTGATTGATTAGTTAGATAGTAGCCAAAACTCTTGGTTAACACTACTAGAAGTATGGTAAGATTAGTAGCAACTATAGAGATTCATAATAATGAAATTGACTAACTAAGTGTTAAATCACTAATAGACAAATTGATCTTAATCTCAAAGAATATATCTTTCCTTGAGATTAACACCATAAAAATAGGAGATTTAATATGGATTGATTAGGTTTTACCACAAGTCCACCTAGCAAAAAGGACATAAAAGGGAAGAAGAAATTAAAGAGAGAAGAATATTGATAATCTCGCATTAAATAGGTGTTAAACCTTCATTAAATTGGGATGCTTTGAATTTAGGATGGTACAAGTTGTAGTATCCATAACTTAGAAGGCATGGAGATAGAAAAGTTACCAAGATATATAGGAATAGACACTAATAATTGGGAAAAAATAATGACTCTAGTTAAAGGACTAGAGTTGTTAGAAATATTTGTTGGAAGAATGTGGAGATTGAAGAAGATTCTATAATTATAATAAATGATATAAGGAAATGATCCCTCATTAACTAGATATTGAACTCAATTTTATCTAGAGCCCTCTCAATAAGTTAGACCTTTGAGAAGATCACAATCAATCATACATACTATGTGGGAAACCAAAGAGTGGTTGAATTAGCTAATATATGTATATAAGAAGGTCAAACATAAGAAGTCAAGATGTTATATAGATATCCCATATGAATTGGAGAGGATTTATATTTTTTAGAGTTTTAACCATAGTTTACATCTTATTATTCCAAGGAATATTATGAGCTCATTCTTTATCTTTTACCAACCTCTTACTTCTTGCATCCTAAGATAATATGACTAGAGAGATAGATTCATTATGGCTGATGGCATTGGACCCTAAGAAAATAAGTTTGAGATGAATTTGGAGGTTCTAGAATCATCTATTTTGGACTCAATGCACATTCAGAATGATAGGGATCCTATTTCCCCCATTTAATTCTAGTAGTGCAACACAAGTTTATTACTATTGTCTTTTCTATTAGGGATATCCCAAAGCTTAGTTACTATTTCTAGAAGCTTACTATTTTAAGTAATTTTTCCATTTAATCTTGTAATTTTCTAGTTCTTCCCTTGGAGGTTTTTTAAAAATGCATCAACCTACCAGTAAAGTTACTTTACGATATCAAGTCAATTTTTGAAGTTATAGTTTTTTTTTATATTAGCAGCAAGGTATAAAAACTTTGAACTTTCTTTTGAAGTCTTTAGAGGCTCTAAAAAGGGGTCAAACTTTGGCTAGGTAGATCTTTCATGAGTGAGGAATTGAAGAGAAGTTTGGGTTATTTGTGAAATGGGTTCATAGTAGATAATCACAACAACTGGCAATGAGTTATGGTCCTTGGAAGTTTTGCCACTAAGATGGACAAAAATGAATTTCCTTCAAAATTTATTTTTGAGTTATGAAAGTTCTTGGGGCCTACTCTAATGTAATAAACTATGAATAATAATAATATTTTAGGGTTGGTTAGCCTTAGGGTCTAGGGTATTAAATTCTAGAACCTTCTCAGGAGGTGGAAAATTCTCTAAATAAATAAGGCCTATAGGGTCATCTAGGATAGTTTTGGGGATGTTTATGGTGGCTATGGATTTCATAATATTGTAAGAAAAATGAATATGTGGCTATGCATGTTATATTTTCTAAAATATTTAATTCCATACTTTTGGAGATTATAAGAAGCCACTTTTTATGTTTTTGCAATTTGGTGTTATTTATCTATTTTTGTTATGTGTTTTTATTATTAAGGTGAGTACTCTTTATTACATATCCACTACATTTGGGATATAATCTAGGAATTATCAAGGATCTTAAGTATTATTTTACATTGGAGTAGATCATATACATATTAATTGAACCCTTAAAAAAAAAAACAAGTTCCTTCCATTGCAAGGACTGCTTGGGATGCAATAGGTGTCCACTCCAAAATGAGATTCTTATTCCTTCATTTCCTCCCTTTCTAATTTTCATGGGGGGCTTTACCTTCTAATTAGGAGGGATATTCCTTTTAAGGTGGGAAGGGGGGGTTCTTAATTTATTAAAGATATTTATGTATATGGGTACCTAACATGGGCTCATTTGTTGTAACCCATTTTTTCATCTACCTAATCTATGCACTTAAGGGGGTGTTAGTGTAAGTATATTATTTTCCTTATTTTAGGGGTATTTATTATCCTACACATTATTTAATCTAGATTAGGTTATTAGGAGTGGTTAACACGGAGTCACATGAAAAAAATACTTCATCCACATGTTATACACAACCTAAATTTGGTCTTGCAAATTTATTAAAGTCATCCCAATTAAATATTATTTTAAACCTTACCATTTATTAAATTAATAATAATCATATCCCAATATAATTAACCTAAAAAAATAATTATATTTCATGACTATACATTTAAATTTAAATTAAATTTTATTATTTGATCACACCCTTACCTTTCTTCCTAAAGTTTGATTAATCCTTGATTAATTAAACTTGATCTTATTAGTTAATTAATCCTTGATTAACCAACCCATGTTCACGATTCCTAACTTTTTAACTATTCCTTCGAGATTAAAATTCATTCCTTCACATGTGGCTATTTTTCTCTAAATTAAAATTCACACACACTGAAACATGACATGCACATGTCACTTTCCCACCCTTCCTTATTCCCTTATCTCAACATATGAATCCAATATTTATTTGGCTCTCATATGTGATATATGTTGCCTCACTCCTATAAATGTCATACAACATTCACTTTTCTCTGCTTTTCATCCATCTCATCTTACTCCTGTTCTACTTTTCTATCAATGTTCCAACTTGTCATCTTCACCTTCTCCTAGGCTTTCTTACACATATGAGCACAACTTTCCCTCGTCTCAATGTAAAATAGTAATAGGAAAGTATTTATACATGTCACAAGGATATGAATCTAATCTAACTCACCTCCTCATGTTGAACCCTGGCCCTCATTAACTTGCAATTCTAACCTCCATTTACCCTCTTCCAAATCTATGAATTGAAGCCTTCTCCCTTTGAAAATTATCCATTATCATTACATTATTTTATGCTAAAATGATTCTAAATTTATTACGATCATACTATAATTCTGCCAAAATTATTATAGAACCATATTTATTATTGTGTTGGATTAGAGAGTGTTCCACATAGTAGCACATCAAGTAAAGATTGCATGCATTCACTTATTATTGTCTATATAGTTGTGAAGGTATAATATTTGTGTTTTGCATTTTATTAATGTTTATTACATGTTTATGCATGATATTTTTGACATCTCACACATGTATCACTCTCTCAAATACATGGGCACATGAGTTATAACATCCTCATTTGGTTTCTTGTGTCACCTCTTACAACCATAATTTTTTTCATTACCCAAGTAGGATATGGGGTGGTTGGTTCTCTTCCCTACATTTGGATTTATTTTAAACTTTTCATAATTCCTTTTAATTATCTCCATGTAAGGAGGTTATGCCATTTATTTTGGCATTTACCAAGTAGGTAAAATATTCCACATTTAAAGGGAATCAAGAGATAATGCATCTCTTGGATGTATATGCCCCTAGTTATCTATATATACAACTCTATCCTCTCACCTTCATGGTTTAACTAAGTTCAATGATAGCTTGGAGAGAGTATTAAGAATATTTTATAATATATTATGTCTTTCTATTTTGATCTCATTGCATATTTATCTTGACTTTTTTTTTTTGATTTGATCATTTCTCAAATGCACATTAAATTGTGGCATGATTCTTGTTTCTTACATAATTCACAAAATTAATCAATAGAAAAATAAAGAGCACAAAGCAACACAAAATGCAATGAAAAAATTAAACATTAAATTACATCTCATGAAGGATACTCCCCTTAATAACAAAAACACATAATAGAAATACAAAGAAACAATAAAAAATTACAAGAACAAAAAATTGGCCTCTAATTATTTCTAGAAGTATGGAATTAAAAATTTCTAAACTAATAAATGAAAAGCCACATGGGCATTTTTCTTACAATATTTTTTAGGCCAAAGCCACCACAAACATCCCAAATCTTTCCTAGATAACCCTACCGACCTTTTTTTTATAGGAAAAGTTTCACTGCCCAAGAAGGTTCTAGAAATTTAGCCCTATACCCCAAGGTTGACAAACCCTAAATTATTATTAATTTTAACATTTTATTAAATTAGAGTAGGTCCAAATAAATTTTGGAACCAAAAATAAATTTCAATGGAATTTTATTTTCTTTGATTTAGGTGACACAACTTCAGGAAACCATAACTCATTGCTAGTTGCTCTGATTGACTATTATTACCCATTTTAAAAAAATGACACAACTTGATCTATAACACCTGACTTGTGTAAACTCTACTTAGTTGAGGTTTGATCCCCTTTTGGGGCCTCTAAAGCCTTCAAAATTAAACTCAATTTTTAATACCCTTTTGGTAATACCAATTTTTTTTAATAACTCAAAAGATACATATGATATTGCAACGAAACTTTACTAGTAGGCTGATATATCTAAATTGAACCTCTAGGGATGAACTAGAACATTTTCCATTCAAATAAATAACTCATTTAAAATAGTAAGCATCTATAAATAGTAATTCTACATTGATATAACCCTTATTATAAAATAAATTAGAAATATTTTTTGGATGATGCAAGATTTCCCTTACACCCAGGATGCTCCTATATCATACACCCAGGATAATTTGAGAAGTCACCCTATCATGTCTAAGGTGTTTAAAGGAAACCTAAGATAATTAATCTCCTCCCCTACTAACCATGATGAATCTTTAACATTTCTTCCTTTTTTGACCAAATATTCTTCATATGCTTTATTTCTTGTGCTTCTTCCAACGTGACAACTTGAAATTGGTGCAGGAGCATCTAGGGTAAGGTAAAGCCCTAATCTAAATTTTAGTTTTTAGGTGGTCTAACCAAAACCATTGGGGTAATAAGGACAATTTATAAATTCTGAAGGTGATTTTAGATGATTTGATTAGGTAGGTTTTGGGTTGGGAGTCAAATCTTGTCAATTAAGTCTTGATAGGCAAGATTGCTCAAAAGTTTCTCTAGGTGGGAAAATGTGGTAAAGTGCCTTAAAAGGGGGAAAATAGTGTTTTAGGTGGTCCTTATATGTCCTAAGGTCATTTTAGAGGGTTTGGTAACATACTGGCCAAGTTTGAAGAGTCTAGGAGCAAAAGTGCAAAAGTTGTCAAAAAGTTGCATTGACAACTTTTATGCAGTTTTGGAAAAGCCAATGAATTGGGAAGTTATAGTTTTAACTAAAAGAAAAAATGGATGAGTAAGTCTATTGAATACTTTTCCAACTCATTTCCAAGGGTTGGATAGTTGGGTTATGAACATTACCAGTAGTCGAGTAGTTTTTGCACATTGGAGTGTAGTTTATCAAGTTTGAATAGACTTTTTGTATTGAAAAATGATTTTTCTTTAATGGAATATCACCTTGTGTTAATTTTTTGGAATTTTGTGTAATTTTTTTGATTTCAAGTAAGCATTTGATAGGGTTCATAAAATTATTTAATTTTAGTGATCTTGTTGTCTAGTTTTGTGGTGTAAGCATGAAAATGGCTATGGCTTGAGTGTCCTTGGTAAAATCACCATGGCTCTTGGAGACCAAGAAATAGCCTTTTTATGTAGTTTAAATAATTTTTTTCTTAGTTTTTGGAAGGCCAAATGCTGATTTTACAAGCAAGCCCTAGGCAAGCAAACAAGCTTGAAAAGGTGCAAGGAAATGCTTGTAATGAAGTTTTGTGGTGAACGAAAGATTAACATGGGTAAATCTTGAGTGGGAAATGTTGGAGTAGTGTATGAAGGGATGAAAACTCAAAGGAGGAGGTTTGAGATATATTTTGATGCTTGTGGTGGAGAAAACAAAAACATTGCCTTTAAAACCCTTAAAAAGGGGGTTTTCTGAAGCCATACTATATAGACATTACTAGAGCCCAAGACCTACAAAATGTTCAAGGGTAGGTCATAGGGAAAAATGTATAGAATACACCAAGGGGCCTTATTAAGGATTTTTTTGAGTTAGAGCACTTTCCTTGTTTCTAGGAGGGCTAACAGGGGCTCTTAGTGCTATAAGGACTAACAGGCAATTTGGTGATTTGAGTGTGAGAAACTTAAAAGAATGGTGCAAAATGATGGGAAATGGTTCAAGAAACTCAATAAGAAGGTTTCACCTTGATTTTGGGTCACTTGGTACATTTAGTGAGGTTTTGGAAATCTATCCCAAAGAATGCATATTTAGTGAATTGGGGGAATGGCATTGAAAATTGAATTTTTGGGAGAGTTTCTTGGATAAAGGGAATTGTAGAGTGATCCTCTAGGTTAGGTTGAGGAATGAAAACCCTTAGTGGGCTGGGAGTAGCCTGGGAAGATCAAGAAAGCTCCTAGTTGAAGAAGCTCCCCATCAAAGTGGTATCAGAGCCATAAGATTAGGCTTGTGGTGGTACATTGTATTCCACTGAGTCAAGTGAATATTCCAAGATTGTTACCAATGCAAAGTTAGCAAAGGAGGTAGATGAGAAAAAGAAGCTCCTAGAAGAGAAGAATAGGGTTCTAGATGAGGCCCTAGAAGAGGTGAAAGGAAAATTGAAAGAGATAGAAGAAGCAAGCCAAGCTAAGGAAGGTGAAGCCTTTTGCAAGGGTAAAGAAAAGGTGAGTTTGGAGGATGAGATACCTAAACTAGATCCTTCACTTGGTGAGAAGGAACCATTATTCAAAGCTCTCAAGGAATTTGGAGGAAAGAGCCTAGAGAATATTTCCCTATTCCATGAAAAGATGGATGCATAGGTAGTCTTAGAATGGCTACAGAGTATTAAGAACTACTTTGAGTGTGAAGGGACAACATAGGCCCAAAAGATGAGGTTTGCAAAGTCCAGTTTGAAAGGTAAAGCTTTGACATGGTGGAAGGTTGTGCAAGAGGAAAGAGAGGGTGAAGGGAAAAATTCGATAGATAATTGGAAAGCTATGGTGGAAAAGATAAAGAAAACATATCTACCAAAATATTATGAGATTCAAATCCACAAAAGAAGAGGCAAAATTTGAGGCATAAGGATCTTGATCTGGCTACCTATACTAAGGAGTTTCTAATGCAGCAATGAATAGAAAAAGTCTTCAAACAACAAGGAATGGTGGAAGTTATTAAATCCCTCAACACCCAAGATGAAGGATCCTAGTGCCAAATACCTATCATAAGTATTAAAATGGGCTTAAAGGAAGGTTATCACAACCCCACAAGACAAGGTAACCTAATCACTAGGCATACCAAAGTTCTAAGCACCAAACTCACAAATTCACTATATGATACCCTTGACAAAAAGAGGGATCAAACCCCAAAAAGTGGATAGAAAGACTAGGGGTGGCCTAAAATCACTTTTATGGCCTATTTATGTCTTACTCACCATGGATCAATTATTTTTTCCATCAAAGACAACTTATAACATCAAGTTTCTTTGAAAACCAAGGATTTGGCTTTTAGCCCTTCCTAGAATGAAAAAGGAACATAAGTTGGAATTTTCTCAAACAAAATGGTGACTTAACTAGAGATTATAATAGCATTTTTGGTTTTATGAAACATGATAGAGTTCCCAAGGATGGAAATGAATAGAGTTTTCTGCTATTGCAACATTATACCAGATTTATAGGCCTAATTAGGGCTCCATTTACACTACAAGTGTACTTTATACAATGGAAAAACTCAATAAAACTATGGTAAAATGTGTGGGAATGTAAAAAAACCAAGAACCCAAGGTTTCAACCTCTGGTGAATCCCAAATCTAAAACTAGGATGGACTATTCCTAATGTTGTATGGTGTACTCATGAAGATGTACACCAAGTGTATGGTGGAAAATCCAACCCCCTATATTTGGTGGAAAAAAAATTGAAAAATATTTAAATAAATTGATATACCTTTCATTCCAGAAAATGACATCAATTTCCCATGGTGGAATGTGCCAAAACAACCCAGCCCTAGGCAAATGTTGATTTCTAGGCTGCATTCTAGGAAGCGAGAAAGAAAATTCAATATCTCCCAAACTATTATGGACCGAACATGAGACCTATTGAAAAATGAAGTATATTAAATTACCCAAATTTCAAAATCATTGACACATGTCCTTTTATCCATACAACTCTGTACAATGGCCTAGAATGTGGTTTTTGTAGAGAAAATTGCTGATTTTATTGATTTGAATTGCCAAACTAAAATATGTCCTCCTACCATCAGCCTATGAGGCTTTGTAAGGAATTCAAAAAAATTACATGGCTAGTTAAAAATATATAGCTTTTGGGAGAATAGTTTTTAAGTATTTGACAACTTTTAGCAAAGTTTCTCAAAAGTTGCTGACAACTTTTTCAGCAATTTTTGTAAAACTTGCAAAAATGCAAATCTAGAGACCAAACTTGGTCCAAACCTTATGCAAGTGATCCAACATGGATCTAAATATTTAAAAAAATTAAAAACATATAATCCTATATATTTTTAGGATTATTGATCATTTTTTACCTTAGTTACCCAGGAGCTCATATTTATGCCTAATCCTAGAACTAGGCCTTACAACTGGATCAATGTGCTGAACTTACGTAACTAAACTACTTAGGATCCTTAGGTGCCTTATTTTATGAGTGTAGAGTAGATGCTCCTACACCATACTCCCCTTGATTTTTAAAACTCAAGTCCCTACTTTAGGGTAGTATAAAATCCATTGAAGTGCTATGTTGCCTGATTTGGTCTTTTGTTAGCCAAGTAGCATCTATGTTGGGGAGGTCCTTCCATTTAACTAAGTACTAAATGTACTTCTTGGTTCTAGTTTTATTTAGTAGCTTTGTGTCTAATATTTCCTCTAACTCCACTGGTTTACTTGGTGGAAGATTGGTGACATAGTCTTTGTCATTGGTGTCTTCATCTTGCTAATATGATGATCCTACAACATCCTTATAAGGTGTGAGGTCTGCAACATTAAATATGGGGGAAATATGCAAATTTGGAGGAAGGGAGATCTCATAGGAATTTTCACCTATCTTGTTGAGTATATAGCAGGGGCCTACCTTCTTCATCTATAGGTTGGAGTACCTTCCCTTAGGGGGTCTTGTCTTCATTAGAAAAGCCCAAACTCTGTCTTTACTTTAAAGTGGACCTCTCTCCTCTTGTCAGCATTTTCTTTGTACTTTATACTAGACTTTTGCAAAGTCTCCTTTACTTTTTGTTGTACCTTTGTGATAAGTTCTCCAAATTCTTGGCCTTGAGCACTAACTTTAAAATCAAAGGGAAGTTCGATCAGATCCAATGGCCCCTTGGGGTGTAGACCATATAATGCTTGAAATGGTGTTTTGCCTGTTGGTCTATTTATATAGTCATTGAAGGAAAATTTTGATTGTGGCATAATTGTATCCCAAATTTGAGAGTATTTCTTGGTCAGGCATCTTAGGAGATTTCCTAGGGACCTATCCACTACCTCAATCTGTCCATCTATTTGTGGGTGATAGGAAAAACTATAGGTGAGATTTGTACACAACTTCTTGAAGAGTGTCCTCGAAAAGTGCCCTTGAAATTTTACATATGTATTTAATAAAATATTCTGAGGTAATCCATGAATTATAACTACTTATTTGAAGAAGAGATTGTCTATATGAGATGCATCATTTGTGCTCTTACATGGCACAAAATGGGCCATCTTGTTGAATCTATCTACTATGAAAAATGCATTATCACAATGTTGCTTTATTTTGGGTAGTCCCATGGAAAAATCCATTGATATGGATTCCCAAGATCTTCAAGGGGTTCATAAGGGTCAGTAGAGCCCTTGATTTATTGTCATCCCTTTATATTTTTGGCAAATGGTACAATATTTAATGAACTTTTTAACTTCATTGTTAATCCTGGGCCAAAAATAACTTCTCTTCACCATGTCTACTATTTTGTCAATGCCAAAGTGACCTCCTAAGCTACCACAATATTTTTCTCTTATTATATTTTCTCTCATTGAACACCTTGGTATGCATAATTGTGCTCCCTTAAATAGAAGCCCATTCCAATCAGATATTCAGAATAATCAGTATGATATATGCCTTCCATCTTTGTACAAATCTAATATATCTTTGCAAAATCAGGGTTATCTAGGTACAGGTGTTCGAGAGACTCAATACCAACACTTTGTAATTTAAATTCTTCAACAAGACCAATCCTCCTACATAAAGAATCAACAACCTTGTTTGCTACACCCTTTTTATGCTTAATATTGAAGATAAAGGCTAACAAGAGCCAATTATAACCTATTTAATGCCCTATCTTAATCCATTTTATGCACTTACATTCCTTATTCCATTTCCATTATATTCCATCCCATTTTATTGTTTTACATTGCATATGGATTAATATTTATAAGCAATATTTAATATTGTTTTGGGATTAAATTTTGGAGAATTTATTATTGATTGCTTATACTAATCTTTATTATCATAGGATGTTCAACTTCCTATAGCTCTTTCATCAATATAAAACTCTATCAACTTTGACATAAGATACATTTGCTACACATATCATTCACCCTACATGAATGCATAGAGAGGACATTGAAGACTGGTGGAGGGTGCATTTTCTAGCTGCATAGTTTTTATTCTGAAAACATATTACTACACTACTTATTGCATCTACATGGAATAATAATGGGGGAACATTCTCTCCACACAAAACTGCCATTTCCTCTCCTCTTCTCATGGATACCTTCAACACTATACAAAAAATATCTAAAATATATAAGCCGTCACTTTTACTGTTATAACAATGTTTTCTATATTCTACAACCATCAAATCAAGGAGTACATGTGTATTAGCATTGATAATATAGGCTATCTTCAACTTACATGCTATCCGTTTATGAAGATATGAGTAGGCAAGATATCTTCTTTTTGTGTGCACTATTATAAAAAATTAGTTTATGATTTTTGGGTAGAAAATGGGTTTGTATGTACCCTCATATTCCTTGGTTTTTAGCAAAATAAAATCATTTTGCTTTATCCTATATTTTAAACTGAAAACATATAAATATATGTGCTATGTAATATCAAAAAAAGGAGAGAAATAAAATCATGATCAATACATGTAAAAATGTTGCATGAGTGAAACTATTTAAGGGGGAAGCATTTCAATTCCATTACTCAACAAACTGAGGAGGAAGAGCCCACTGACAAGGATGTTGGTGGTTTTTGTAATGTATTATAGCATGTGTAATTTGTATTTCAGTATTTGCAACATGGTGTGTTATTAAGTTCTCATTTTAGAATCATAATTAATTTGTCTGATTGCTTTTGTAGTTTGATTAACATTATAAGCTAAGTGAAACAGTTTACTGAGCTTTCACTATGGTTGTCATTGATTGAATTCACATAAGGAACTATTTCTTGTATAGATTATTAAAGATGCATCAGATTTGCATAGTATTCTATTATTTCTTCTAGATAAATTTTCATTGGATCTTTGAATTATCACATTTGTTATTATTGTTATTTCTTAAATGTATATTCTATTTCTGATTTTCCTATCACCAGGAAGTGACAGTTCCTATCATTGGGATTCATTTAGTTTTTCATAGATTCAATTCATGTACTATAGCTGCATTCATAATTCCTCATCTTGTAGCTAACTTGATAGCATATCACTCAGATGCCTTTCTTAAGCTTACTCTCTTAGATTGACACATATAGACCAGCCATATTTCATTATAAATCATTAATTCTTTATTATTATTTTCCCTAGTGCTGGTCTATCATTTTGGCATTGTTTCTAAGGAAAGGTGTCAAAGGCATGTTAGATTTCTGATTTGAGTTAGGAGCAATGCATTAGGATGAATGCTTTTGCAATTGCTAGCCTTGCTTAAGTAACTAATCTTAATTTGCATTGTGTAAATCATATAGATGCATTACTTTAGAGTTTGCAAATAGGCCTTAGGAATTAGATTCATTAGTTGCTTTAGAAGTTAATTAAATTTTACATTATCATAAGTTGTTGTAAGTTATTGGTAAAGATAAGAAAATTTTGAAGAAAAATGTTTAAAATGATGCATTTTCATGCTTGTTCAAGTACGTTAATTTTGGTTGAAAAATGTTTCAAAAATACAAATTTTGAAGGGAATGCAAGAGGCAAAATGTGCTTGGCATTGCCCCTTAACCCCACTAGTGTGCTGCCCTAGACCTCGGCCTTCAATTTTTTTAAAAAAAGAAGAACTTGGTGGGGAAAACATGCCAATCATAGGTGATATTTTAATATCCTCTCTACCTAATGAATGTGTCTTTACTAATCTTGATCTTCCCTTATCAGAGGTATGCAAGAATTCTATCCTTATTGTTGACCAAGAAAATAGCATTGATGAATTCTTAGAAAAATGTGATTTTGATGATGAAAATTTAACCTTTTTTTGTCCTCTTTGTTATAGAAAACATGACTAGTGAATATGCCTAAACAATCAAGAGCAAGTGGTGAATGAAATACAAACTTTTTGTGATCCCTACCAAGATAAGGGAGGAAGTGAACAAGCATTCCTTGTAACTTACGAACCATTTGAAATACCAATCCAAGAAGATCAAGGTATGCATTATGTTGGTAACATATATTGTCACACTATTTCATTACAAAGCCAACATATTTCTTCAAAACATACTTCTCCAACTAGTATGTACAATGAATGTAATCAAGCATGCTCACAACAATTTGTATATCCCTTTTATATTCTACCATATCCATCCTTAGCATCTTTATTCCACCCATCCTACTTATTTCCATCTACTTTATCTCCTTCACACTTCTTACCATATTCATTATCTCATTCAAATCATATTTTACCCACTCCACCATATCCACCAAAGGAAACTATATTTCCTCATACAACATTTCATAATAAGGCTAATGATACATATAATATTGAGCATTCAAGAATCCTTGTACAATCTAATGATGTGCTTGAAATTGATAAATCAACTTTAGAGTGTATTGATGCATTTAAGGAATGTGATTTTGGCTTAATTAAATTAGAAGAACAATATTGTTTATTGAATTATAATAAACTTTTTTCTTATTTTCCACTTAGTGAATTTTGAATACCCACAAATGAGCCCATACTTCGAATTGAATCAATTTTAATTAATGGATTCATGAGTATGTGTGTAAATATCAATCATTCACTAAGTAATTTTAAGCCGTATGCATTCCACACTCCATAGACATGCCACCAAATCCTCCAATATCTGTATTTTATTACTCTTGTACTTATTGAAATTTGGAGGCCTATGGTTAAAATGTGCATCCCTTATATACTTGTTTATTTGGGACCAATAATTGATTAAGCACAATCATACATGATTCTATGCATTAATGCCAAAATGTTAAAATTGGATGATCATTATTCCTCATTTTAAACAATTCTTTCCATGACCAAATAACAGGGATCACGATATTAAAATCCATATATTCTCAATTCTTGGTTCTTGTATCTTATGATGATCATTCATTGATAACAAGTAATAAATCCATTTCTTGATTCCTTGGATAATTCAAATTCCCTATGCTTTTATATCCTACAATTAATTTTCGAATACATCCATTGAATTATTGAAATTTTGATTCATATATCATTCAAAAAGGCACGCAAAATTCTAATGATGTGTAACCTTCTTTGGGTTACCTAATTTTTTTGGTTATCCTAATGATTTCATGACCTTATAGCATGAAGTTCAGTTGGGGGAATTCCTCTAATTTTTTTGTTCTTGGATGATTTCCAATCAAGCTTCAATGATTGTTTCATTGGTTCCTTTTAGCAAACTTCACCATGTGACATCTATACGATTCAAGGTATGTATTCTTATGTTGATTGACATTGGTATAATCATTGTAATCACATTCTTTTTTTTTATCAATTGTTTATTTATATTAATTACTCTACCTACCATTTGTATAAATGCATTACTCACTTAATGGTAGGGTTATTAATTGGGTAAAATTGCTTTACTATACTTGATATGCTTGGTTTTGAGAATATGGTTACAGGTCTATTGTTCTGGTGAGGCACAAAACCAATTGATGAAGCTTCTCTACACAAGCATTGAAAAACACACTATGATAGCTTTATTACCATTGTGTGGGCTTGCTAGCTATCTAGTACATCTTAGTTTCACTTGTGCTTCATTATTCAAGATCACATGTCAATTTTGGCATAGGGTGTTCACTATGTTGAGATGAGATTTATTGTCTTTGGTGATTTAGCACATGGAAGAAAATATGCAACTTAGTCTATGAGATTCATGACCTACACATCTCGAAAAACTTTGAAGACATTGTAGATCATCACACATCTTCCTCAAGTTGTGGTGCTTCCTCTCTAAATTTATATGGACACATTGAAGACCATCGTTGGTATTTCATTCTATGACCATGTCCTCAATAATGAAGGTGTGTTTATTTCAAGAAATGGATATCTCTCATTCTTTACAAGGGTTGGATATGTAGCACAACTTCATGCCAAGTGATCCATTTTTGTCATTATCCTAGCATTATGTCCTATGAGTATCATCATCCTTGTTAGTACTTTCATCCAAGTGTGATAGTGTGTTCTAAATTTCTCCAAGAAGCTTTCAAATTTAGTGGCATGAGATACATAGATTGAGGTTGATGTAGTGTTTCAATATTCCCATGTTTGTGGAAACCATTCTAAGTCATCATTCTAAGTTCCTTCTGCAATCAAGCTTCAAAATTGCCTTATGTGTGGTCATGGACAAATTCTCAAGCTTTGGATGGTATCATTTTTCATCATCCATGTTAGGATTTATTTTCCTTTGTCATTCTATGCAGTTATTGAACAATTGAAAAAAATTTTAAAAAACAAAAAATGAAAAACAAAAAAAAAAAGCAATAAAAGATCCAACAATGAAAACCTCCGGGTGTTGTTGGCTAGTTAATATTTGAAAACTAGTTTTTGGTAGATGCTAACTGCAAAATAAATTCTTAGTGATGAAAATTATTTTTACAGTGCCATTAAGTAGTGAGTGATTGGAAATTGGCTTGCCAATGGTCACTTGTTATCAAAATGTGAAAAAATGAAAAAAAAGAAAAAAAATTTGAAAAATTAAAAAATACAATAATTTGTGCTCTTGGTTTCTCTACTAATTATTCTTTTTAGGAATACTTAAGAGTTTCTTTTCATTATTGGGACCTCCTATCACTCAATCTTACAGCTTTGCTCCTCTTCAGTGTGATCCTCACATCACATCTTTGATCACCCATAGTCTAAGTTGCTTGTTTAGTTGAGGTGTTTTCAATGGAATGTGCTACTTCCTATATGCTATATACTAGTTTAGTTGATGATGAAAACCCCTCCAATTATAGCCACTCTCCTAGTTTTTGAGTTCCTTCCAATGGTCTTCTCTTCGATGCTTTCAGTCAAATGGTAGTCTTTTTGTGGTGTTGTAGTGCAATTCTGGATGCCTTTCTTCATTCATTATTGATTGATTCATCACTTTTGGTGGTGACAATTATTGAGTTACTCTATGTTCCCACCTTGGTCTCTCTACCTATGCATGGTGGTAAAACAATTGATTTTTTTTTTCCTTATTTTATCTCTTAACTTTATTTGTGTTGCTTATTATATTGATCATTGTGTAACACCCCTTCCTAACCTCTCCTCATTTCCTGTGGATGGTCAACCTTTAAGTTGGGGGGATTAATGTCACCCTATTATCTTCCATGCATCACCCTTACTAAACCCATCATATTCATCATATAATAACCTTTGTTTAATCTCTCATCTCTCCTATTTCACCCGTCTAAACTGCTCTTGTGCAAATTGAGATAAATTCTCCTATATGAAACCTTTTGAACCATGATGCTATAAAAAATGAAAAGAAATGAAAAGGAAAAGAAAAAAGAAAAATAATTTATGAAAAGTTAAAAGAGACACCCCTATTGAAGAAGGAAAATAACAAAGCTTATCATGTAAAGCAAAGAAAGGGATTAGTTTTCATGTATGAGTTATCATGGTTTAGGGTGGAGACAAAGACAAAATACATAAACCTAAAGTGCTTTTAGTTCAAACTAAAGACCTCATAATCATAATGATTGTACGTGGATGTGCAATGCTAAGTTGGGGTGATTGATGAGAGCCAATTATAACCTATTTAATGCCCTATCTTAATCCATTTTATGCACTTACCTTCCTTATTCCATTTCCATTATATTCCATCCCATTTTATTGTTTTATGTTGCATATAGATTAATATTTATAAGCAATATTTAATATTGTTTTGGGATTAAATTTTGGAGAATTCATTATTGATTACTTATACTAATCTTTACTATCATAGTATGTTCAACTTCTTGTAGCTCTTTCATCAATATAAAACTCCATCAAATTTGACGTAAGATGCATTTTCTACACATATCATTCACCCTACATGAATACATAGAGAAAACATTGAAGACTAGTGGAGGATGCATTTTCTAGTTGCATAGTTTTTATTATGAAAACATATTACTACACTACTTATTGCATCTGCATGGAATAATAATGGTGAAACATTCTCTCCACACAAAACCATCATTTCCTCTCCTCTTCTTGTGGATACCTTCAATGCTATGCAACAAATATTTGAAATATATAAACTATCATTTTTGCTATTATAACAATGTTTTCTATATTCTACAGCCAACAAATCAAGGAGTACATGGGTATTAGCATTGATAATATAGGCTATCTTCAAATTACATGCTATCCATTTATGAAGATATGAGCAGCCAAGATATCTTCTATTTCTATCCATTGTTATAACAAGTTAGTTTATGATTTGTGGGTAGAAAATGGGTTTGTACATACCCTCATATTCCCTAGTTTTCAACAAAATGAAATCATTTTGTTTTATCTTATATTTGTAAATTGAACACATATAAATATATGTGCTATGTAATATATAAAAAAGGAGAGGAATAAAATCGTGATCAATAAATGCAAAAATGTTGCATAAGTGAAACTATTGAAGGGAGAAGCATTTTAATTCCATCACTTAGCAAACTGAGGAGGAAGCACCCACTACTCAGGATGGTGGTGATTTTTGTAATGCAATTATAACATGTGAAATTTGTATTTTAGTATTTGCAACATGGTGTGTTATTAAGTTTTCATTTCAGAATCATAACTAATTTGTCTCAATGGTTCTATAGTTCAATAAACATTATAAGCTATGTGAAATAGTTTACTAAGTTTTTATTGTCATTGTCATTGATTAAATTCACGTAAGAAACAATTTCTTGTATATAAAGTTGCATTAGATTCACACAATATTCTATTATTTCTTTTAGATAAATTTTCATTTGATCTTTGAATTATCACATTTGTTATTATTGTTATTCCTTAAATGTTTATTCTATTTTTGATGTTCCTGTCACCAGGAAGTGATAGTTCTTGTCACTGGGATTCATTTAGTTTTTCATAGATTCAATTCATATACTATAGATGCATTCACAATTCATAATGTCATAGCTGACATCCCTTAATAGCATATTTCTTGGAAGCCTTTCACAAGATTACCCTCTCAGATTGACATGTATAGACCAGTCGAACTTCAATATAAACCATTAATTCTTTTTTATTATTTTCCCTAGTGTTGGCCTATCAAAGGCTTGCAATTGGTTTACCCATTTAAGATGCCTGACTAAAAGTTTTTCTTGTGAATTTAGAAAAATTAATGCATGATTGTCCATGTAGATAATAAATTCTTTTGGAATTAGATAGTGTCTCCATTTTTGAGAGCTTGGACCAGTGCATAGAGCTCTAGGCCATATGTAGAGTATTTTCTTTTAGCCTCATTCAATGTCTCTAAAAAGAAAGCAACTCATTTGCCTTCTTGGTTTAGGAAAACACCTATAGCCAAATTGGTTGCATTTTTCTCCATGGTGAAGACTTTGTTAAAATTAGGGAGAACCTAGATAGGATACTAAGAAACTCCATTCTTTAAGTATTGGAATGCATCATTTGTTTCTTTTGTCCATGCAAACTTGGTTTTCTTCCCACCTTTTATTTTTTCCAACATCAGTGCACACACATGATTGAAATTTTTAATAAAATTCCTATAGAAAGTTGAAAGCCCATGAAAGCTTATCACATCTCTTTGATTCTGTGGTGGAGGCCAATTGATGATTACATCTACCTTCTCAAGATCCATCTCGAGGGTACCTTATGAAATTACAAAACCTAGGAACACAAGTTCCTTCTTCATCAAAATGCATTTTTCCAAGTTGATTACCAATTTGTGTTGATGGAGTCTTCTTAGTACCTATTCCTCATGATTAAGATGTTTTTCCTTACCATGACTAAATATTAGTATGTCATCAAGGTAAATTACAAAAAATTTGCCAATAAAATCTATGAATATCTCATTCATAAGCCTCATAAAAGTACTATGGGCATTTCTTAAACCAAAAGGTATTACTAACCATTCAAAAAAACCTTCAATTGTCATGAATGCTATTTTTCATTCATCTCCTAGCTTGATTATAATTTGATGGTAACAAGACTTAAGTCTATCTTGGTGAACTAGCAAGCACCTCCTAGTTGATCCAATAGGTCCTCAATCCTTGGCATGGGGAACCTGTACCTTATTGTGATTTTTTTAGAGCCCTGCTATTAGTACATAACTTCCATTTTCTATCTTTTTTAGGGGCCAAAATTGAAGGTACAATGCAAGGACTAAGATTGTTTTGGATGAGCCCTCTTTCCAACAATTTAGTGACCTATTTTACAATCTCTGCATGCTGCAATGGTGTCATTTTTTATGGTGCCTTATTAGGCAAGGATGAGCCTAGTATAAGGTCTATTTGATGACTAATATCCCAAATGGGAGGGAGGCTAGTGGGCAGGTCACTAGCAGTGACATCTTTATACTTTTGCATCAATTTAGCAACTTCATTTTGTATGAGCCTAGACCTAATGTTATCTTTGGGTTTTGAGATTAAGATAAATGACTACATATAAGATTTTTTCAAGGTCCTTAGTATCTCCTTTTCTCTTGTGATAATCACAATAAGTTCCTTTTTAGATTTGTTATCAGGTAGGGGCTTCATAGTGAAGGTCTTCCCATTTTTGGTGATGGAGTAGGTGTTCTTCCTATAATCAAATTGCTAGGGTTTTCCTAAAAGGATGTGTGAGGCATCCATTTCAACCACATCACAAAGGAATTTGTGCTTAAAATTAGAGATAGAAAACTCTACCCAAGCTTGTTCTATGACTAGAGTTTTTTGCCCTTTGGTTAATCATGAAACATGATAGGGGTAAGGGTGTGGCTTCTTAGGAAGATTTAAATTTTGCATAATTTCACAAGATACAAGATTTTCTATTAAATCAAAATCTATAAGAACGTTGCATACCTTTCCATGACATTTGATCTTTTTCCTGAAGAGATTCTTCCTTTGTGGATGTTCTTGAGTTTGTGGTACTTGAAAGAAGACCTGTTGAGATAATGGGTGTTGCACACATTGCATAATATTGTTATTTTATTATTTTATTTTATTATGTAATGTTGTACCTAGATGGACGTGCAACATGTAAAGATTCCCATGGAATATTCTTGATGAGTTGTATTGTAACATTGTGATAATATTTCATGTAATTATTTAATATTGGGGAAAAGAATTAAATGTCCAATATTAAATGTGGGGTCAGTGGGTTAGGTAGCACATGGTTTTAGCACATGGTTTATGTAATACCACTTAGTGGTTTTGTGGGACTTGCTACTATATAAGCAGCCACAAGGGTAGTTGTTGTAGAGAGAGAGAGTGACAAGGAGAAGACAAAAGGCAAGAGTCAAGCGGGACAAGGCTTGACAGGTTAGCCAAGAGAGCATTTGTGAAGGTTGAAAGCATGGCATGGGATGTGTGGATTCATGCTTGTTTACATAGTTTTCTCGGTTGTGGCTATGACCATGAAGGCTTCCATGGTTGTATGGCAATGGTATTTTTGCTGAATAATACATGGTGATGGATTCTTTTGGAGGCTGGGTTTTTCCCTCAATGAGGGTTTCCCAGGGTATATCTTGTGTCACATTTTATGGGTATGTTGTCTATTCTCTTGCATGTGGATTTTAATTCCATGTTTATTTCAGATTTATTATGGGTTATGTAGAAACGGTTATATTCTTTGTTGCCAAGTTTCCTTACAAGTGGTATCAGAGCTATGGTTTTATTATTGTAACCCTAGATTGAATCCATGGGAATGCATGAGAGGATAAAAGAAAAGGGCAAGATATATGAATGATTTATTGTAGATCTGAGGGTTTTGGGTTTGCTATTATGATGAGATGTTAAAAGATTTGGGCATGTGAAATTGTTGGACAAAAATATTTTTTCGGATGTTTCATTTAAAATGAAGGTTTTGGGGGGTAGCTTGCAGAAATGACCTCTTGGGTAAAAATAGACCTCACCATTGGATCCAGGTCGACATTTCCATAAATTTTGATATATAATATGCCGTAGTTTGGCCATGTTTAGAGGAAATGAAAGAGTTTTTTTGTTTCAGCCCATGATGGCTGTCAAATTTAACCTCGTCAAAATTTTCGTCACTGAAAAAAATTAAAAAAATGAAAAATCGTACTGAAAATGGTAAAAAGACTGTCTTAGTAAAACAGCCATAACTTTCTCTCAGAATATCAGATTTCAGAGTTCTTACAAGTGTTGGAAAGCTAATTTAGAGCACTACAAAATGGCATAGGTTTGGTTATGTGATTTTGAGATTTTGTCAAGTTTTAAGAGCCCTAAAGTCATATGTTGTTTATTTTGAGCACGGATTAGGGCATAACTTGGGCATAAGGAGTCAGATTTTGGACTTTGAGTAGTCAACGGAAAGCTCTTGGAGAGCTCTACACATTGGTTCAAATTTGGTGTAGGTTTGGCATGATTTATTTGGTGATATATTGATTTGAATAGTTTATAGGTATATTTTGACTACGGTAACATTGTGAGTTTATGGCATTGGAGATTTAAGTTTTAATGTCATTGTATACTCAGTTCATATTTTAGATTGGTCTCATGATGATATAGTTATCAGTGTTTGGTTTGGATATGCATGATGACTTGTTGGGTCTACAAGTTGTGCAGTGTTGTAAGCGGTCTATACTTACATATTGCATTTATAGCTTGGTTATGGGTTGTCTTTGCTCATTGATCTTTCATTATTGATGCATATTCAGATTGGTGGCTTGGATTTGGGTTGTCTATGCCCTAAGTCACATGATTTGGTGATTTTATCTTCATGTAGAAGGGATGAGATGTTGTTACCAGGGAAAGTCGTGGTGGAGGATTGTGGTTGACTGTTTTATACTGACAAGTTGGACACTTTGAGAGCTAGATGCTCGGTTCATGGATGTGATCATGGTGTCATGGATTTTGGCATGACATGATTGGATATATAGGTACATCCTTGATGTTCATTAGCTTGGATTTTTTATTTGGTTATGGTGGTATATCTTCTTGGTTGAGGATCATGGTTATTTGGTTTCTTTTGAGGAGCTCATGATGTGCATTTTGATTTCTTTGATGGTTTGATGCCTTGGTTGATTCTCATGGATAGAAAATGGTTTTTCATCATTATGTCATGGATAGCTTGGATACACGGTTTAGTGGGAGCTTGTGACAGTGATGGGGTGATAGTGCAGGATTAGTTCCTGGTTTGGTTTATATCTTCTTGGTTTGGAGAGGATGGATTTTATGATGCCATAGGTGACTTGGTACCACAATTGAGTGGGAGTTTTTGGCATTGATATATTTATTAAGTGTTTGCAGATGTTGGAGGTTTGTCTTAGATCCTGTTGCTGCAGAAGCGTCTTTGCATGGTGCACTTGTTATCTTCATGGTGTGTGAAGATAGTTAGATCTTGAGGACTCATGGAGTTCTTGGTTATCTTCATGGTGTGTGGAGATGGTTTTCTTCATGGTGTGTGGAGATGCTTGCATCTTGAGGAATCACAAGGTTCTTGGTAAAGGTGTGGTTTATGCTTTTATTTGGCATGTTATCCTTGGTATGAGGATGGTTTCATTATTATGTCATGGTATACTCTTGATACATGTTTAGAGTTTTGACATGTTATAGTATGTTCATATGGAGCATGTTATCTCTTTAGTTGAGATGGTAAGATCATGTTGTCATGTTTATGTTCCTGAGGCCATGGTTGGAACTTTGACATTGATCTTGGTTTAGTTTCTTGGTATTGAGTACACTGATCATAAGCTAGATACTTCATAATATTGCTATGTTGCATTTGGAGTTGGCATGGATTGATTGGTTACAGGTGTTCATGGATACTTAGAGATGGTGGTGATGCTGATTTCTCTTGGATTAGAGAAGTATTTGTTGGGATGGTTAATGGTTTCAACAGGAAGTTCGAGGGGCAGTCACCTGATATGGACTTGAGAGGAGATTGTTCTTAGATGAGTCTTGGTTGGATACTTGGGTATCTTGATGAGCATTCTCATTCCCCACTCTTGGTCTACTCGGTGGTTTCCTACTTGAGAGGTATAGCCCATTGTTTCTCTCAGTTGCATTATATTTATGCTTGTCTTTCATTGATATGGATCTTGAGCTATGGTACATGAGTTAGTTCTGGAGGGTTCATTTGAGAGATGGTTTAGCATTGGTTATCTCCATGTGCATATGTTATGCTGGTTGAGTTTGGGAGATGGTTTATATTGGGCATATTCTTTAGATTAGGAATGGTTATTCCTTGGTTTAGGAATGGGTTTATGAGTTTGATCTTCTTGTGAGAGGCTTACATCCATGATTAGTTATATGGTATGGTTTGGGTGTTGTTGAGGCTTCTTGTTGGGGTTTTATGGAGGAGATCATACTTGCACAGTTTACATCTAGAGGTGTGTGTAGAAGGATATGATACAGGTTATGATTTGCATGGTTTCTCTGGTCTTGGTTATATTCCTGGATGTTTAGTTTTTCTTACATTGGATTTGAGATTGGTTTGAGATTGTGATCATTGGTTTGTGCTCATGTTTTCCATGTGAGAGATGACATGGTTATTTATTTATCTCTTTCCTTTGTTGGTTGTGGAAAATTTGGGAGACTATTGGAGACTTGTTATGAGAGTTGTTCTTACAGGATATTGGTTTATGTATTGTGGATGTCCTTGATACTACATGGATTCACTTCTTTGAGATGTGTTGAGTGGATTGGTTATAGATTCGACATTATCTTTTGCAGTGGGAGCTTCTTGGTATATATGTGGCAGGTATTGCTCTTGAGGCTTGTGATTGCAGGTTGCAGATTGGATATGCCGGTGATATGAGATTCACTTGTTATACCTTTGAGGTATGGATAGTTGGATGGGTTGGCACTTTGCTGTGGGTGCTATTTGAGCTATGGATATTTTGACAACTATGGATACATGTGATTACCTTTGGATCAGGTTTTTGTGCTTGGAATTTTAGTTGGTATAGGATTTTATGATCTTCTAATGCGACAGGTTGGGTGGCTTTCTCTTTGGATGGCTTCTATGTATGTCCAATGGCAGTGGCATAATAGGAGGTGAGATCATTCATGTTTGAGATGCTGGATACTTTGATTTTGTTGCAGGTACCAGGATGGAGCACTTGGTGTATTTTGATCCGTGATGGTGGATGTGCTGGGAGGGATTGTTCCCTTGTTCATTTATGTGGCTACGGATTGACCCTATGCAATGTATACAACAAGTGGGAGATTTTTGAGATAATGGGTGTTGCACACATTGCATAATATTGTTATTTTATTATTTTCTTTTATTATGTAATGTTGTACCTAGATGGACGTGCAACATGTAAAGATTCCCATGGAATATTCTTGATGAGTTGTATTGTAACATTGTGATAATATTTCATGTAATTATTTAATATTGGGGAAAGGAATTAAATGCCCAATATTAAATGTGGGGTCAGAGGGTTAGGTAGCACATGGTTTTAGCACATGGTTTATGTAATACCACTTAGTGGTTTTGTGGGACTTGCTACTATATAAGCAGCCACAAGGGTAGTTTTTGTAGAGAGAGAGTGTGACAAGGAGAAGACAAAAGGAAAGAGTCAAGCGGGACAAGGCTTGACAGGTTAGCCAAGGGAGCATTTGTGAAGGTTGAAAGCATGGCATGGGATGTGTGGATTCATGTTTGTTTGCATAGTTTGCTCGGTTGTGGCTATGGCCATGAAGGCTTCCATGGTTGTATGGCAATGGTATTTTTGCTGAATAATACATGGTGATGGATGCTTTTGGAGGCTAGGTTTTTCCCTCAATGAGGGTTTCCCAGGGTATATCTTGTGTCACATTTTATGGGTATGTTTTCTATTCTCTTGCATGTGGATTTTAATTCCATGTTTATTTCAGATTTATTATGGGTTATGTGGAAACGGTTATATTCTTTGTTTCCAAGTTTCCTTACAAGAACTACCTTATCATGGAGCATGCTCCTTCCTCTAGTTCCAATTCTCTAGCATCAAAATTGTCTTCTTGCTCATCTTTTTGGACAAATGATGCTCTCCTCTCACCTTAATTTTTGTTGTTCCTCTTCTCAAGGCATCTTTCTAGATGGTGTACCATTTGATTGCAATTGAAACACTTCAAAGGTCCATTACCTCTTCCTACATTTGTCCTTCCTCTATTAAAAGGTCTTCTTCCTCTATAGTTTCCTCTTGAATTAGAGTCACTATTTTCTTTTTCTCCTTGGTTAGAGGTCTTGTTTTTGTTGCCACTACTTTGTCCCTTGTTCCAAGAGTTGCCCTTGCCTTTGAAATTCTTCCCACTATCATTGCTTTTTCCTTTACCAAAATCTTTCTTTCTCTTCCATTTTTCCTCTACCTCAAGTGCCATTTGACAGCACTTATTAACTATGGTAGGGAAATGTAGGCTTAGTTCCTCTTGAATGGGCACCTTCAATCCATTCATGTATCTTGCCAACTTCTCTTCCTCATCTTCTGCCATATTGTTCTTCATACACAACTTTAGGAACTCCTTAGTGTATGAGCCTACATCCATGTCCTTTTTTTTAGATTTTTCTTCCTCTTATGGAGTTGTACTCCATAATCCTTAGGTACATATGTCTCTATTTGGATGAAGTTCCACCAAGTTAGAACTGCCCCCTTCAACTTGGATCTTTCCATCTTTACCCTTTTTTTTTAAAGGATGTTCTCACATTAAAAGAATGTGGTCAAAGCTTCTATCCATTCCAAGGCTAAATATGCATTCATCTTTCCATTGAAAACTAGAAAATCTATCTTCTCCTCCATGGTTCTCCTTCACATGGATTTTAAGAAATCAATGAGAGGCCTTTGGTCTATAGGTATGTGTTTTTCAGAGGCATCCTTCTCTTCATCACTCCCTTCTTCATCTTTAGACCCATTTTGTTTGTCTTTGTTATCAAGCTTCTTCTCAAGTTCTTGAAGCCTCTGAGTTAAGGACTTATTTGTGACCTTTTTTTTCTCTTGCCATCTTTGCTAACTCATTATTTGTAACCCTTGAAGGGATCTCCTCACTCTCAGGTTTAGACATGGCTCTGATACTAATTGATGCAATAGTGAATAGTGGAAGTCTTCAAACAACAATGAATTGTGGAAGTTCTTAAATCCCTCAACACCTAAGGTGAAGGGTCCTAGTGCCAAATACCTATCATAGGTATGGAAATGGGCTTAAAGGAAGGTTATCATAACCCCACAAGACAAGGTAACCTAATCACTGGGCTTACCAAAGTTCTAAGAACCAAACTCACAAATGCACTATAGGATTCCCTTAACAAAAAGAGGGATCAAACCCCAAAAAGTGGATAAAAAGACCAAGGGTGGCCTACAATCATTGTTATGGCCTATTTAGGTTTAACTCAATATAGATCAATGATTCTTTCCATCAAAGATAACTTATAACATCAAGTTTCTTGAAAACTAAGGATTTGGCTTGTAGCCCTTCCTAGAATGAAAAAGGAACATAAGTTGGAATGTTCTCAAACAAAATGATTACTTGGCCAAATATTCTAATACCCTTTTAGGTTTTATGAAACATGCTAGAGTGCCCAAGGATGAGGATGAATAGAGGTTGTTGTTCTTACAGCATTGGACTAGATTTATAGGCCTAATTAGGGCTCCATTTACACTAAAAGTGTACTTCATACAATGGAAAAACTCAATCCAACTATGGAAATATGTTTGGCATGTAAAATAACCAAGAACCCTATTGGGACTCAAAATCCAAGCCCCAATTTTGAGTAGCATTGAAAAAATTAAGCCTGTTAAGTACTTTTTGATGCACGTGTACTTGACTATCCATTTGAGCCCCATGAGGTGTTTGATGTTTCTAAAACCATGAATTTAGTACATCTATGTGTTTCATTAAGATAAATTGACATTTTGGGTTGTTTCGCGAAGTCCTATTTTGCATTTTCACCCAAGTATCAAATAGTGATAGGAGGCTGTGTTTGCAATTGAATATCTCACACTTAGTAATGTTTCATGACTCAATACTTTGTGAGTGTCTAGTGCCTATAAAAAAGAGCCTATCTTTTAGATTTCAAGTTGTTTCAAATTTGTTTGACTAGGTTTTGAATTCCTCAAAGTTGGTCATTTATTGATGTCACGCTGATGCAATTTGTTTTGAATTCTAGGAAGCCCTGTTTTACTTGTTATAATTTTGACCTAGTTGACAAGATTAAGAAATTTCCTTTTGTATTTCATGTTAGAGGTCAAAGAATTGCTATGTTTCAATTTTGAGCTTATGATGAATCCGTTTGATCAGTTTTCAAATGTGATTCCAAATGCAATTTCTAACCTTTTTACTGGTGTCAAGAAGTGCAAACTTGTTGGAACCCCTGTTCATGATGTCATATCTTGAAATTTGTGATAGATGAGATCAAATAGATTTTATCACTATGTTTTACTCTAAAAATAATTTAAGTGTGTCAATTTTCAAGTCTTAAGGAATTCGTCTACACACTTTCCTAGGTCCATTCAATTCGCAAAAAGCACTTTTTTGCCAGTGTTTCCAATTTGCAATTTTGAGTAGCCCACTTTGACCACTTGCCATTTGTGCCAAATTATTTTTCATGAGCCCAAATCATAGATTCATATTGTTCTCATGATAGTGAGCAAATTTTTGGCATTAAGTTATGTTTTTCATTAGTGACAACACTTATTCATAGTTATGTATGGTTATTGAGTTCATCACTCAGTCTCTAGTGTTTTTTGAGCAATTTAGTGGTTACGAAGTTTCATAGTTCATACCAAGCATTCCAATGGTTACCAAGTGAGTTCAGTAGTGCAGCAACTTAGACTGAGTAGTTAGTGGTTATCGAGCTTCGTAGTATTTACCGAGTCATTGGTTCCTATTATGTGAAGCCAATATCAACCAAGTGCTAGGCTAAGAAATGATTACTAAGTGCAAGCAAGGTAAACATAGTATTTAGTTCTTATTGAATTACACTATATCTACCTAGTCTCCAATGTTCACTGATTTAGAAGCTATGTTGAGTGATTAGTATGGATTGAGCCTCTACTTCTACC
This sequence comes from Cupressus sempervirens, assembly GCA_028749045.1. Lineage (NCBI taxonomy): Eukaryota > Viridiplantae > Streptophyta > Pinopsida > Cupressales > Cupressaceae > Cupressus > Cupressus sempervirens. The sequence goes on along the minus strand of CM053786.1, from coordinate 798,524,325 downwards.
AAATGCATGACAATGTCGAGTAATGTAATGGATGCCGAGTATCAGAAGGTCACTAAGTCAACTTATAGAACCTGAGTTTGTACATTTGGGCTGACTCAGTAATATTTTTGTTAACTTGTGTTTTGGCCAACCTTGTAAGTATGAGAATTGGGATGGTATATATGTAATGTATTGTATCACTCCCAAGTATCATAAGTAATGTTATGAGAATATTGAATGTGAATTAGCAGTAGAGCAGAGTATTCAACAAGGTCTATAAGGAGACGTCAAGTTATATCTATCACAAGAAGTGATCATAATTTCAAGGATCTAATCAGCAATCAAGTTGTAAGTCAAATCTATTGTTTCATCCTAACAAGTGAAATGGATTTAAATCCTTTAATAGGGTAGACTTAACAGTCTTTTCTCTAAATCTTCTAACAGAGTACATACTTCATTTTATGTTTGTAAAACTTCTAACAAGGTGGACCTAGCAGTCCTAATTGCTCCTAATAGGGTAGATCATCTAAAGTGATCATTGTAAGCCTTAACAAGCCAACTTTATACTATAGCATTGAAGTTTTGTGGGTATCATTCCCACCCTAGCTTTACTTTTTATTTGGAAGGTTTTCGGGTCACCAAATATTGTGTTCATCTTTTAGTTTCTCATGCATGTTGTAGATTAGATCAATTAATGGTGAATGGATTATGTTGTTAAGTGCTGAATTTGTTAAAATTTTTGAGGTTACTAATTCACCACTCCCCTCTTAGTAACCTAGGTAGTCTTGATTATTTCCAACACAAATACCCTAGTCTCTGTTTACCCAAGTGTCAGTTTTCCCAGCTTTCAAAGTCAATTTCAAACATAATTTATTATTTTCTAACATGTTTTCTTCCATGTAGTTCTGAGAGGGAAAATTTGACAGTCAATATCTTTTGACTGAGAATTCATCATGAGATGAGATTTGATAGGGTAGGAGTATGTAGAACAAAGAATCAATGTGCTAGTTTTAAGAGCTTGACCAGGTGTTTTTGTTAGTTTTTAAAGCTAGGAAATAGACCTCCTAACACAAAGTTCACAGTGGCGCAGAAATGATTTAAAATAAGTATCCAGTGGTGAATTTTTGATTATTTTGAATTCAAGTAGTTAAGGGATGCAAATGAATTAGTCTAAGAATATCAGTTGTTTGAAAATAAATTTTTTTAGCACATAAGTACATGCATGGCACTCTTTGTCAATGCTCTCACAATTGCCACCATTTCCTTTGATTATAAGTTTTTATTATGAGGATTGCCTGAGGGAAATGTTGAGTACAAAAAGAAAAACACAAAGTCTATCTTATAAAGGAAAATAAACTCAATCCATGTTTCCTAATAGACAAGTCTATATCTTGCATTATTTTAAGGAGAAATAATTTTCTACACCTCCATAGATACCAAGTTGAGCTAGAGAGAGAATATGGAGACAAAAAGGATAGTTTCAATGCTTTCAATAAAGTTGTTTATGGCACCTCAGTCTATATCAGGCCAAAAACATTCTAGCATAAGGTGTGCTTCAGATGGAGAGAAAAATGTTGTAACATTTCTTGACTATGGAGCTAGAAAAGTCAGAAGTGTTAGGAATGCAATTTGCCTTCAAAACTTCAATATTTAGGATGTTAAAAAGCTAGAGGATATACTTGAAGCCAAGCAACTTGTCTTCATTAGAGTTGGAGCTTTTGCAATAGCCATGGGCATGCTTAATAAAATTAAGATGCTAAAGCCTTACATGAATACAATTAAAATGATCACCCCTATTTATGCATATGTCTTGTTCTAAAACTACTTTTTGAGTATAGTTAGGAGACTCACACCTAGGAATAGTCCATAGGGGAGTCATCCATACAAAGGCTGGGGTGGTAGTATAAAGAATGGAGACCACCACAACACCCCAAGCCAGAGACAAAGGACTACAACTAGTGCATGTAGGAGGAAATGTTGCCCATGCAAGGGATGGAAGAAATATGTTTCCTCCTGATGCCAAAATTAAATGATAAGCTTGTAAGACATTGACATTTATGCCTTCCACATGTTGATTCAAGGGGTTGCATTCTAGATAGCCCCATGTTATGAAATACAAAGAAAGCCAAAGAAATAGAGAAGCATAATTCACATTGAAGATTTTGCCAGTATACCACAACATTTTGTAGAGGAAAAGAAGGGTTTTCACAACCAAGGCACAGTATGAAAGGAAGCAACTGGTGGATAGAGCATTGCCACAGTATGTTAAGGAGATGCCAACAGAACAAAAGAGGAACCCCATTGCATGATAAAAGGAGAGAGGCCAAAGTAATATAAAAAAATTTCCTCATGATAATGAAGCCACAAAAAATTGATGAAGCGACATGCAAGCAGGTGGGATTATGCTAAAATAGCCAAGAAATTGATGAAGCTACATGCAGAGAAGAATGTGCATAAAAAATGTTGAGCACGCAGAGAAAGGGTAGAAAAATAATGATAAAACATATATCCCACATTGTTTTGGAAATAGACATTCTTAAACTTTAAGTACCATTCCACACAATAAACAAGTGTCCAAAAGACAATGCCTTTTAAAAGGAAAGGCTCATGCACTATGGGGTCGATGGTTGGCTAGCTGGATCATGAAGACTAATAAATTTTGACAAGTGTCCTAAAGAAAGGCACTGAGAAAATTGAGGTCACAAAAAGAAAAGTGCCAAAAAAGTTGAGAATTCTAGTGGTCTCCATGTCACCACCAAAAAATGGGAAGGTTTCACTAGTAGTGACATGGAAAACTCCTAGAAAGTTGAAATTTTGGCAAATGACCTCCCAAAAAGTTGAAATTTTGACAAGCAACCTATTGGAAAACCTTGAAACCTAGCAAGAACAATGTGTGTAGTGACTAGATGCTAATGTGAAATTTTGAATTATTGTGTGATGACAAGTGGCACTGTGCAACAATCAAATTTCAATGATGCACATGATAGCAACACATAGAAAAACCAATGGTGGTCACCATGTCACCAAGACAAAGTTGCTCAACCATTAACATACTGACATGGCAACTCAATCAAAGGCTGATACATGGTAGTGAGCTGGCGGTGAGGTGGACAAGTCAAAAACTGACACATGGAAGAGGCTTCAGATGTGGCACACTTCTTGAGGTGCTAACATGGCAGAGAATGACACATATTGCATGTTTGTTATGCCATTGATGAGGTGGCAAAATGTGAACTAGGATAGCAACATAGTGATAGATGATGTGGCATGGTGATGTGGCATGATGACATGGAAAAGTAGACAATGCATGAAATGATGCCACATGGCACTCAGTTGGATGGTTCGAATGACAGCTAAAAATGAGCCAGAATGATGCTGCCACGTGGTAGCTTGGTCAAAGTAAGTTGACCCAAAATAAGTTGGAAGGAAAAATGAAATGTTTTAAAATGTCATTTTTTTGAATATTTTATGGAAAAGTGCACATACAAAAGTTTTTTAATTAAAAAGAAGCATTTTTCTAAAGTTTCAACTTTGGAAATTTTAAATTTTTGAAAAATTTTAAAAGTTACAGGCCAGAGTCCATGCCAGGGGCAAATTTTTCAAAACAACTTTCAAGGGGTTTCTTGTAGGCAAATATAGGCATATTATATATCGCCGAAATTAGGAGAAGACAAACTTTTCGATTATGGAGTTTTTTTTTGCATATGTGCTCACTGGTTTGAGTTATAGGCAAAAAGTAAATCTTGGGCCTTCTTAGTGAAATGGGCAAAAAATTAAAGATGAAGTTATAGATATGGTAAAAGATTTGTTGGCTTAATTTTGAGAATATTATGTGTTTTTGGTATAATTTGGCTCCAATTTTTAGTTATGATGGCGGATTTGATTCACCAGTTGTAGAGAGAGATTAGAGAGATTTTTTGACTTCTAGAGGGGGTTTTTCAAGTAGATAGATGTCAAGCATAGAGTAGATCTGGGAATTCATTCCTCTATATCATTCTCTTTCTCATCCTTTGTAATGGGTTTTAGTTTGGGAGAGAAAAAGATTCATTGCTGTGATACCATTTGGGGTTCTAGTTTTTCACTATGAGACCATTGGTTCTAGTTTTTGATATGTTTTCTTGACTATGACACCAATTTCCTTCAACATAATTCTCTTATATGAACAACAATATTGAAGATAATAGATAAATTTCAAATTTATTAGGTGTTTCTATGTTTTGATTTCATGCATATGAATGTATAATTTCAAGGAAATGAATACAATTGAGTAGAAATCTCTTTAGTTCCATTTTGATTCTCATCTCCTTCCTTTGATTGTCTACAATGTTTTGTGTTAAAGAGCTTAAACTCATTTGCAATCCCTTAAGGTTGTATGTCTGGATAAGTTTGTTATTGGAACAAAGAGCCAAGTAAAATGCTTATTTACCTTGACAGGATTGTAGGTTTCATTAGGATGATATTTAGTAAGTAGTGAGAATTCTTATGAAGATAGATATATATTTACAAGGTGAATGGACAGATCAGATATTTGAATATATGAATATGTCTCCGGTATCCATATATATGTGTTTGATTCATTGAATTGCCCAATAGATAAGGCATTGATCAGCTACAGGATCATTTTTTCTTATTGTTGCATATTTGGGGTTTTGTTGAATTCAACATCAGTAATCAAATGCTTTTCCCTTTCATGTTGAAGAGCTAAAATAGAATGCCCTCACTCAACTTGTGAATTTCATAGATTCACATTTAGATACCACAGATCTATGTTATTGCATGAGTCATTAGGAGAAATAAGGGTTAAATCTATTGTTAATAGGTTCATATTATATGTTTAATTTTGTTGGTACCGTATAAGTGAATTTGAGGTCCACCTGCCTAGGTTTTGTAGAGCCTGAAGTAGAAGAAGGATCTAGCCTTATAGTTGGCTCGATGTATGAAATAACATGTTGAATATGGGAGTTAGCTACCCCTAAATGTGTCTTGTTCTCATCAAGGTAATTTGAAACTTGTAGCATTTCAAAACACCAACAAACCCAAGGTTTTATCATTTGGTGAATCCCAAATCAAAAACTAGGAAGGACTATTCCTAATGTTGTATGGTGTACTCATGAAGATGCACACCTAGAGTATGGTGGAAAATCTAGCCCCCTAAATTTGGTGGCAAAAAAATTAAAAAATCTTAAAATACATTGATATACCTTGTGTTCCACCAAAGGGCATTAATTTACCATGGTGGAATGTTCCAAAATAACCCAGCCCTAGGAAAATGCTAATTTCTAGGTTGGATTCTAGCCAGCGAGAAAGAAAATTCAATATCTCCCAAACTATTTGGATCAAAAAATGATACCTATTGAAAATTGAAATAGATTCAATTCCCCAACTTCCAAGATCATTGACACATGTCCTTTCATCTGTACAACTCTATACAATGGCCTAGAACATGATTTTTGTAGAGAAAATTGTTGATTTTATTGACTTGAATTGCCAAATTACAATATGTCCTCCTATCATTATCCTATGAGGCTTTGTAGGGAATTCCCAATGGTTAGATGGCTAGTTCAACCTATCTATCTGTTGGGAGAATATTTTTTATGTATTTGACAACTTTTAGCAAAGTTGCTCAAAAGTTGTTGACAACTTTTTGAGCAATTTTTACAAAACTTGCAAAAATGCAAATCTAGAGACCAAACTTGGTCCAAACCTTATGCAAGTGATTCAACATGGATCTAAATATTAAAAAAAATTAAAAACCTAGAATCCTATGTATTTTTATGCTTATTGTTCATTTTTGACCTTAGTTACCCAAGGGCTCATAATTATGCCTAATCCTAGAACTAGGCCTTACAAATAGATCAATGTGCCAAACTTACCAAAGTAGACTATTTAGGATCCTTAGGTGCCTTATTTGATGAGTCTAGAGTAGGTGCTCCTGCACCAATTTCAAAAATTGGCCTTAAGATCAAGGGTTGAATAAGAAAAGAGCATCAAGGTGGTTATATACCTGAATGGCTTGAAATGGTCCATCCAAGATGAGTTGAGCTTGTTTAGCCTCACCACTCTACAAAGTTAATTGCAAATGGCTAGAAAGGTGGAAGACAAACTTGGGAAGAAAGTGGACTCAAGTTACAAGAACATGGGAAGAGGTAAAGACTTTAGAGGTGGCACAAGGGGAGGCTCTATGTAGTGCCTCTCCCATTTGACTTTTGTAAGTCGTCCTAATGGATGCGACCTTGATGATCTTTTGTTGTGATGGATCATGATTGTGACTTTGAGTGGTCTACACCGTTGAGGTGTTTGGATTTATGTTTTTGTATCAGTTGCTTTGTTTATGCTTTTGACTAATCTTTGAGATTATGATGTGATTTTTGGTTCACTAAGGTTTGTGCCAGTGGTTACCAGGATCGATGTGGTATCATGAGGTTGTTTCGTGATTACCCTGAGATGTGTGCAAAGATTGCACTATGTTCTTTTTACCATGCTGCACTGGACTAGGTTCCTGTAGCAGTGGTTAGTCATGTTTTTTACTGTGTTTTCTTATGTGTTTTAAATGCCTTTTTAATGTAGAGTAATCAATCATTATTAAATGCTTAAGTAATTAGAATGGATTGTTCTTGTTGGATTCTTTGGTTATGTGCTGCGGACATTTACCTCGTTTTATTTTGATCTGAGAGATATTTGTTACTCATGTGATGTTTTAAATTTGAGATGACTTGAGGGTCAAATGTTACTCTTTGATTCCAATATCATGGATTTTAGACTTCTATGTTGTTCAGTTAATCATGTTGCAAGATGATGCCATTTTAAGATGACAGTGTGTTTTATGATGATATCTGGTGATCTGGTATTTGGACATACCAATGATTATGTTATGTGATGGATTTAATGCTATGGTTATTTACTTCATTGTGGTGTTATGCTGTATGCGAACGTGAGTGATGTAAATAGATTATTTTAATATAATTAAATAAATGGTTAAATTAGGTGATTTAACACATTATTGCTTTGTCTATGTTCTTATATGCAATTGCACTTGATCGTGTTGTTTAGTGTGCAAGATTATATCCCTGGCAGTGGCACATGGAGTTAATGATTCAACCTTTCATATTTTACCAATGTCGTCCTTGTATGGTCGACGTATCCTTTATTAAAATGTTTAAATTAATTATTAAATCCGAACTCATTTGCATTATGTGATTAGACCAGTAAGTGTGTTTGTGCATTTAGAAGTTCGCATTGTCACAAAAGTTGTTAAAGGTGATTTTTGTGTTTTTGGGTTTTCGAGCTTTTTATTTGATTTTTAAAAAATTTCTGGCAGCTTTGCCATAGATGAATTCCTATTTATAGGAATAGCCTGTTTTCGTTTGGGCCGATTCGCGGTTTAACTAGATTGGCTGGTTAAATGCCCTAATCGATTATTCACCCGAAAAGTGAATAAGTATCCAATGAGGAATTTAATTCCTCACTTCTCACTTTCAAATTGGAAAGTTGGAGGGTAAAACCCAAAATCCTCTTCATGAGGATTTACTGTTTTGTTCGTTGTGGGAGCTACGGACGTGGGATCGTCGCGAGGTTGGGCTCATTGGATCCAACTCGAGGAAACCTTGGATTGCCGCAATTTTCAGCTACTTCTGCAGGATATTTATTTTATGGTTCAGATTCCCATTTTGCCCTTTTGGCTGTGAGGTAGGGCTTTCCTATTTTATTGTTTATGCTCCATTTCTACTTCTATTTTTGGTATCCGTTTGTTTGGAGGCTGAGAACTAGTGTTCCCCTCCATTTCTGTATGTTAGTTCTACCTGGTTGGGTGGGTATGAACATTTTCCTGGTTTTCGGGATGAGGGTTTGGGATTTTGCACCGTTATGCTGGCCATTTTTGCATACGGTGTCCGATTTAATTGATTTTTGGATTTTTGGGGTTTTTGAACCCAAAGGCCAAATGGGTTTTAATTTTGAAGTTTTCCAAATTTTTGGAGTTTTTACCTCATTTTGCGTGCCACCCTATTTTCTCAAGATTTCTTGGCACAATGTGGGTCGTGGACCTTGATGATCGGTTTGGATATCAGTCAGACCACTTTTGCACTTTTATGTTGCAATGGGATGCGTGTTGCATCCGTACTCCCGATGTTGTGTTCAGTTGAGTGATTTTTTTACTTGTTATGGTTTTTGTTGGACCTTTGCTTTTGTTTCGTGAATGCTAGGATTCATGTAGAATCCATACTCTCGGATTGAGGCCGATTGAGTGAGTTCATGATGTTTGGTCTTGTTACATCATTGGGATTAATGTAGAATCCATACTCTTGGATTGAGGCCGATTGAGTGATTTAATGATGTATGGTTTTGTTGGCTTTGGGATTCGTGTAGAATCCATCCTTCTTGTGTTGCTTTCAGTTGGGTGTTTTCTTTGCATTGTGTTCTCATTCTTGTCCTTGTGTTATGATCTTCGTGATGGTGGTGCGCCACACATGAGTACGTGCGCGTACATTTGTTGGGTGACTTGTGAGGCCAGATCTTCCATGGATTTGCTGGAAGTTATGATCATTGGGGTTGGGATGGGAGTATGCATGCCCACGGGCACTTGTCATAGGATGAGCATGGGTAGGGTAGGGTAGCATATGGAGGGGGATTCTATCTCGTAGCCCGATGATCATGGCGTCATGGGTTGGCAGAGGAAGCTTTATATAAGTGATAACTAAATAAAATGTGTGACTGGTAATAAAACTTAAGATAAGTAAAATGTGTGAGCGCGCGATTAAGTTTGAGGACACAATGTGTGAGCACCCGTTTAAGTTTGAGGAAACATGATCCAAGCTTGGGCTTTTTGATGCTAAGCGACTCTTCAAAATGTTAGCCCCTACATAGTAGCCTATTGAGTGTCTGACCAGGACCTTTACTCCTTGCATTGTCTTAGGTTCTTGGTTGCAGCCATCATACTATCTGACGTGAGTGTTAGCCATGGATGTTGTGTTTTATGTGTGTTTTTGGTTGGATCATTATCTCCATCAGCACGGCAGGTGTGGACCTACAGGTGCCATGTGGTTGGGAGGCGTAGCTACCTTCACCACTGCTAGGGACTAGTGTACAAAGACAGTCTCTTATCCTAGTGCGACCATTGTTGAATGTTTTCACTTGGTACTTCGGGTTTCGGAGTATGCTTTCTTGTGATTTATGCTTTCATTGGAATGCTTGGATATCATGTTTAGATGATGTTAGTTTACTTGACGCATTCCCTTATCATGATGTTTAGCACATGATTAGATGATGTTATTTGATTTAGTAGTATATCTCTTGCTTACTACTGTTTAGCATGTGATAGGTGATGTTATCTACTGTAGGATTATCTTATGCGTTATCACTAGCATGTTAGATTTCCTTATGCTTATGTTGTTGCATGTTTTTAGTAGTGACGTCCCTATTACAACAGTACCGACGATCTGGTTGGTGGCTTGGGATGTTACGCGCGGGGGATGGCTAGGACCCACGATGGTCTTATGATGCTATTAACAGTTGGGAGGAACTGCACATTTATTTGGTTGTTTAGTTCTGAAATGTATTTTGTTCATTGCGATGTTTATTTCAGTATGTACTTTTCTTTTATGTTTTAGATGGTTAGATGTTCCTCTTTCCTTTCCATTAGTGCTCTCGAGTGTTCATTCCTCGATTTACGTGGATCTGGTACTCCTCAGTGTGGAGGTTTCCTTGTTTGTTTAGCTTTTTGTTTGTGTTTTGTTTCCTCGCACAAGATTGTATTTTCCTCGTGCGAGACTTTTTCTTCCTCGTGCGAGAATGTGAATCCTCACGCGAAGCTCAGTAGTCCTCATGCGAAGCGGTGAAAGATCTCGCGTGAAACTCGAGACCAATTTTCTTTCTCGTGCGAGAAACAGGGGCTATCTAGGCTTGTCAGATGAAAGTTCAAAAGTTGGTTTTGGACACTCTTTTGATTCTTACACCTTCTTGGTTCAAAACAAATTTCCTAGGGGTTTAGAATATATCATTTAAGTATAAGTTGATGTATATTTAATTCCTTATACTTACTTAAGATATATTTTAATATATGCGACAAATCGTTTGAGATAGGTTTCAGACCTCTCGGAGATAAGTTATGGATTCTAGGAGATTTCAGGGCTTCAAAAATCTAGACTTAGCCAATTTTCAGGGCTTCAAGATTTCAGGCTTAGCCAAATTTTGAGATTTTGCATTTTACCCCAACTTGGTGTTTTGTTGATGAGTGGTCATTTCTTGTGCCCTCATCTTGTTGTGGTGGTTGTTGGCTTTTGTTTGGGTGTGTCAGTTTGGTAGTGGCGTTCGGAGATTCGTTGGTTGTCGGGATTGTGTTGAAGTCTTCCCTTGTGATCTTTTTGATCCCTGTATGATGTTGTCTTGTGCATTCATACTTGTAAAAAAAAAATATCCTGGCTTGATTTGAATCCTTGTTTCCAAGGATCTTTGGGCGGGGCATTACACTCTAGCAGTAGGAATAATGAGCAGAAAAGATATGAAGACTCTAAGTGGAATCAGTAGCTTAGTGAGACCAATTAGAGAGGAGGTTCTAGTAGAGGCAGGGGGTCCAACAATGGTGGCAAAGGTAGATATGGAAATAATAGCAGAGGTTCACACTTCAATAACATGAAGTGCTATAACTATGGCAAGTTGGGACACCCTTCTTACAAATGTCCAGAGAAAGAATCATCTTCTTATGGGGAAAATAAGATCACATACATACAAGAAGAAGATAATCAAAAGATAGAAGAAGTGGACCTTGATGTTGAGAAATGGGAGAACCTCATGTTGAGGAGAGTATTGGTTAAGGAGCAAGTAAAATATGAGCCAAAGAAGAGAAAAGCATTATTTAGAAGCACATGCAAAATTTTAGGCAAGGTATGCAAGGTGATTATAGGCTTAGGTCTACTAATAATGTCTTGTCAAAGGAGGTAGTACAAAAGCTTGGTTTGACCAAGATTTGACATGTGTATTCTTATAGGGTGACTTTCTTGAATAAAGGATAGAACATCATAGTAAATGAACAAGTGTGGGTAGACATCACCATTGGCAAGTATCTAGATAAGATCTTGTGTGATGTGCTTCCCATAGATGCTTGTCACCTATTATTGGGAAGACCTTGGCAGTATGATAGGGAAGCAGTGCATTATGAGAAGGAGAACAAGTATTCCTTAAATAAGTTAGGAGTCACTTATAGGATCTAATCTATAGTGGAAGAAGACAATGTGAAGAAGTCTACTACTAAAGAATTGCTCATGAGTGGGAAAGAATTCCTCAAGGATTTGAAGGAGGGTGAAGGAATTCAATATGTTGTTATGGAGAAACCCAAGGAGGAGAAGTCATCTTCATCCACACATATACCTACAAAAGTGTACGAGTTATTAGATCAGTTCAAAGATATCATCTATGATGGAGCACCACCAACCCTACCTAATAAGAGAACCATAAGACATCAAATTGACTTCATATCAGGAACATCATTGCCAAACAAAGCTACATACAAGATGACTCCAGAGAAGAACAAGGGGATTGCAAGGCAAGTTCAAGAGTTGCTTGATCAAGGTTTGATTAGGAAGAGCATTAGTCCATGCGTCATACTAGTGGTCTTATCACTCAAAAAGGGAGGTAAGTGGAGAATGTGTACTTATTGTAGGGCAATTAATAGAATCAAAATTAGGTACAAATTTCCTATTCCTAGGATAGAAGACTTGATGGTCTATCTAGGTGGAGCTAGGTAATTCTCTGAAATTGATTTAAAAAGTGGTTACTATTAGATGAGGATGAAAGAAGGGGATGAATGGAAGTCTTCATTTAAGACTATTTAGGGTTTTTATGAGTGGTTGTTAATGCCATTTGGCCTCACCAATACACTAATTACCTTCATCAGAGTCATGAATGAGGTCTTGAAAGACTACATAGGGGTATTTGTTGTTGTATACCTAGATGACATCCTCATCTTCATCAAGTCCAAGGAAGAACATATGAAACACCTAGACTTAGTGTTGAGAAAGGTCCAAGAGGAGAAGTGATAGTAAACTAGGAAAAGAGTGGGTTCATGAAAGAGGAACTAGTGTATTTGGGGATTGTAGTATCCCAAGGAAGTCTTAAAATGAACAAGGATAAGGTGGAGGCTATTTTGAGTTGGCCTACCCCAAGATCTGCTACTAAGGTTAGGAGTTTTCATGGTTTTGTATAGTTTTATAGGAAGTTTGTAAGAAGGTTTAGTAAAATTTGTGCACCTATGATGGATAACATTAAAGTGGGCATGAAAACCAAATTCATTTGAACCAAGTTTGTAGATCATAGTTTTGAGAGATTGAAGAAAGAGGTATTAATCCAACCTATCTTGGTTCTAACTAATTTTGAGAGACCATTTGTGGTGGAGTGTGATGCTAGCAACATAGTAGTTGGGGAAGTTTTGAGCCAGGAGGGTAGGCCAATGACATTTTTTAGTGAGAGCCTTAATGAAGCCAAGACAAGGTATTTGACATATGATCTAGAGTTCTATGGACTTGTCCAAGCCCTCAAGAAGTGGAGGAACTACTTGTTTCCTAAGGATTTTGTTGTCTTCATAGAAAACCAAGATTTGAGTTTCATTAACTCAATCAGAAGCTAAGTTTGAGAAACATAAAATGGATTAAATTCTTCCAGTCCTACACTTTCACTATCAAGCATAAGAAGTGGACAAATAATAAGGTGGTAGATGCTTTGAGAAGGAGATTGCTGACAGTTCAAGAAGTCAAGTTGCAAAGCATTTTCTTGGATGGATTCAAAGATCTATATGAGAAGTACACTAATTTCTCAAAGTCTTACAAGTTATGTACTGATTTTGCTGAATACACCTTGCAAAATGGACTATTGTTCAAAGATCAATAGTTTTGCATCCCAAGGAGATCCATGAGGGAAAATATTATACAAGAGAAGCATAATGGGAGCACGAGTGGGAATTTTGGTCTAAACAAGACATTGGACCTTGTGGAAAGGTTCAATTATTGGCCCAAAATGAAAAGAGATTTTGGGAGGTATGTGGAGAAATGCAACATATGTAAGAAGTAAAAGGGAACTTCACCAAATGTAGGGCTCTACCAACCTCTCACCATTCCTAATAGACCTTGGGAGTACATCAGCAAGAAATTTATAGTGAGCTTACCGAGGACTAGGATAGGAATGGATAGTGTATTTGTGGTAGTAGATATGTTTAGCAAGATGAGCCACTTCATACCATGCAAGAAAATGCATGATGTAAGTAATGTTGCCAACCTATTCTTTAGGGAGGTGGTTAGGATACATGGCTTTCCAAGGAGCATAATGGCTAACAAGGATGTCAAGTTTATCAGGCACTTTTGGAAGACCCTATGGAAGAGGCTTGGAAGAAACCTAGCACCTAGTTTTGCCTACCATCTTGTAAATTATGGTCAAAAGAAGGTGATAAATAGGGTATTGGGCAACCTATTAAGGTACCTCACTAAAGAATATGGACAAAGGTGGGAGCAAGTCATTCCCCAAGCTGAATTTTCATACAATGATAGAAAGAATAGGACAATAAGGTTAAGTCCTTTGCAAGTATTGTATGGGACACACCCAATAGGTATCATGGAGTTAAGGGACCTATCTTCACATGACAAGATCAGTAGGTAAGCTGATGAATTTGTTCAATCAATGAAGGAGGTGCATGATCAAGTGAAGAAAACTTTGATGGAAGAAAATCAAAAGTTAAAGGAGAAGAAGGATGAGGGGAGAAAAGAGTTTCAATTTCAAGTGGGAGGCTTGGTGATGGTGTATCTCAACAAGGCCAGGTTACAAAAAGGAATCCCTAGCAAGTTGCAGGTGAGAAGGATTGAGCCATGCAAAATCCTTGAGATGTATGGACCCAATGCCTACAAGATAGATCTACCAAAGAACATGGCTATTCTCCAATTTTCAATGTGAAAGACCTAGTACCATATAAAGGTCCTAAGATGGATGACATAAATTATCATGACATACTTAACAAAGATGTAACAACCTTGAAGGTACATGAAAAGAAGAAACCATAGGTTGAGAAAATCTTGGATTCTAGGGTGAAGAAGAGCACAAGAAACAATGTATACAAGGGAAATTTGGTGAAATGGATGGATTTACTTGAGGTTGAGACAAATTTGATTAATAAGAGTGATTTCAAGAAGCTTGGCATCAATAAGGAGTTCTTATCTCCAGTAGTACCATAGGCTTCTTCATGCAGGGGGAGAATGATGCAAGAGAACCTAGGGTAAGGTAAAGCCCTAATCTAAATTTTGGTTTTTAGGTGATGCAACCAACCATTGGGTTAAAAAGGACTATTTATAAAGTCCCAAGGTGAGTTTAAATGGTTTGATTTGGTAGGTTTTGGATTGGGAGTCAAATCTTGTCAATCAGGTCTTGATAAGCAAGATTGCTCAAAAGTTTCTCTAGGTGAAAAAATATGCTAAAGACCCTTAGAAGGTGGAAAAGAGTGTGTCAAGGTGGTCCTTAGATTTCCTAAGGTCATCCTAGAAGGTTTGGTAACATACTGGCCAAGTTTGAAGAATCTAGGAGCAAAATTGGACAAGTTGTCTAAAAGTTGCATTGACAATTTTTGCAAATTTGCATTGACAACTTTTAGGAAATTTTGGAAAATCCAATGTATTGGGTAGTTATGGTTCAAACTTCAGGTCATAATGGAGGAAGAATTTTATTTATTATTTTACAACTCATTTCCAAGGTTAGATAATTGGGTGTATGGACAACACCAGTAATAGATTTGTTTTTATGCATTGGAGCATAGTTTTTGAAGTTTGAATAGAGTTTTTGGCTTGAACATTGAACTATTTTTTATGGAATAGCACATTGTGTTCATGTTTCTAATATGTGTAATTTTTTTTCATTTCAAGTAAGCATTTGATAGGGTTCATAAAATTATTTAATTTCAATGATCCTACTATCCAGTTTGGTGGTGCAAGCATGAAAATGGCCATGGCTTGAGTTTCTTTAGATAAATCACCATGGATCTTGAAGACCAAAAAATAGCCTTTGTATATAGTGTAAATAATGTTTTTGGAGTTTCTGGAACGCCAAATTCTTATTTTACAAGCGAGCCTTAAGAAAGCAAAGAAGCTTGGCAAGGTGCAAGGAAATGCTTGTGTTGAAGTTTTGTGGTGAACAAAAGATTGGCTTGGGATCAATCTTGAGTGGTCAATGTAGGAGAAGTGTATGAAGAGATAAAAACTCAAAGGAGGATTTTGGAGATGGATTTTGATGCTTTTCATGGAGAAAAAATAAACAATTTTTAAGGGTTTTCTGAAGTCATACTATATGGACAATACTGGAGCCCAAGACCTACAAAATCTTCAAGGTTAGGTCATAGGGAAAAAAAATATAGAATACACAAAGTGGATTATTAAGGGTTTTTTTTGAGTTATAGCACTTTCCATGTTTCTAGGAGGGCTAATAGGGGCTCTTAGGGCTACACGGACTAACTAGGCAATTTGGTGATTTGAGTGTAGGAAACTTAAAAGAATGGTACAAAATGATGGGAAATGGGTCAAGAAACTCAGTAGGAAGTTTCAACCTTGATTTTGGGTCACTTGGTACATTTAGTGAATTTTTGGAAATCTAGGCCAAAGAATGCATATTTGGTGAAATGGGGGAATGACATTGAAACTTCAATTGTTAGGAGAGTTTCTTAGAGAAAGAGTATTATAGAGGGATCCTATAGGTTAGGGTAAGGAGAGAAAACCTTTAGTGGGCTAGGAGTATCCTAGGAAGAGTAAGAAATCTCTTAGTTGAAGAAGCTCCCCATCAAAAATATATTTAATTTCTTGTGCAATTAAAGTAGTTATTAGCTTACTCCATTGTGCTTCTGTGGCCTCATCCTAAACACATCCTTCATGATACTCTGTCAAATCTAAAATGTTAAATATTGGTGAAATATTTAGTTTACTTGAAAATTGTACTTCATAGGAATTTTGTGAATCATGTTCCTTTAGTATCTTGCATGGTCCAAACTTCTTCATCTTTCACTTATTTTCTATTTCCACAATAAATATATCCTTTCTTAAATAAATGATGGCTTCATATCTAATAGAAAATTCCTCATGCCTCGATTTCTCATCTACCTTAGTCTTGTACTATGTATTCATTTGAGTAATATGCTTCCTCACCTCCTCATGGATGGTCTAAAAATATTTAGCATCAGTACTACTTGTCTTCCCTATGTCTGAATTCCTTATTTAAGAACCATTTTTGGGATTGCTTTCATATACTACCTAGAATGGTAATTTACCAATGCTCCTTTAGATAAAATTATTCTGTGCAAATTTTTCTAGTGGTAAAATAAAATCCCATCCTTTTGGTTTATCTCCAACCAAACATCACAACAATTTCTCAAAATCCTATTCACCAGTTCTATCTATCCAATTGTTTGTGGATGAGTCAATGAGATGAAAATCAAATATATCTTCAACTTCTTCTACAATGTGTGCCATGACTACCCAACAAACTTGGTGTCTTGATTAGAAACTATTCTCTTTGGTATACAATGTAGTCTTACCAAATAATTTTTTCCACATGAAAAATATCGTTAATATTTTTGAAAGGAATAAAATGTGCCATTTTTGGAAATCTATTATTGGAGTTGATGAAAGGTCAACCCCACAACTTCCAAGAATCACCTACATGCAAATACCTATCATTGAAAGATAGAAGCAAACTTTGTGGTGGTTGGAATTCATAGATCCAAAGAGGAGACATTATTGATGAGAAAACATGGAATGATGCATCCAAAGTAGGAATAAAAAAAGAGTATCTATAGGGTAATGTGTTGGAAATATGGATAAGTAAGTGGATTTGAAGGTTGTCATTTATCACAACATATAGCTTTGAAGTGATGACAGAATGTACAAATGAAGACCATATGTTCAGAGACAAAAAATTGTCTATGTTAGACAATTTAACTTTAGTACAAAGGTAATTTTGATCTTGCAAAGTCTATAGTGACAATTGGCACATGTGTAGTTAAGGACAGGTAGAATAGATAGTTTGGATGACATACCTAAGTGCACAAATTAGTATAGACAATATTGAACAAGTTATAGTTTATGTAGTGCCTACCCCTGGCTTGCATTTTGTTATCATTGCTAAACTTTTTTGGAGCTAGTTTCATGTTGATGGTTAGCAACATTGTTTTGAGACTATTAGATATTGTGCTATGGATTCAGTTTATTATATGATGAGATCACTTAGATTTTACATTTCATGTATGCATGATGATTATTTTTAGTGTTTTCAGTTATGGGTAATGATTAGATTAGATGGTTTATCATCATATGTGTTCTCTTATGGATACTTACCCGATACTTGCATGTGTATGGTGTGCGTGTTTGCTTTTGTATGGTGTGTCTGATGTGGTTAAGGAAAGGAGTCGTAGTCACCTGCTAGTCGGGATCTACACGATGCACCACTTCCTACCATTGCCTATTTAGTTAGTATATATTGTGCTTGTACATGCATGGTTTTTATGCAGGTTGCAGGTATCGGGTATCGACTTCCCTGAATTGCCAGGATGAGCATACCCTATCACATTATCTCAATGATAAGAGAGGGGAGATAATTCTCAAGTCCAAATCTCAATCCTTTAAGCCATTTGTTCTAATTGAAAATTAGGACAAGTATCTGAGTTGAGTACCCTCTGAATACGTTGGATGACGTAATTCATGATATTAACTCTTGGTTTGATTTTGTATGTATTTTGGCTATGATGGATTTCTGTATTTTATTCTTGTGAGTCTTTAGTGTATTTTCTATTAATTAAGCCTACTTAAAAGATTTAATTAATGGTTTAATTTAATAGAAAATTAATATGATGTTTTAATATTTATTTTATTTAATTAATTGAGAAATTAATTAAATAGAATAATTAAATTAGAAAATAAAATTTATAAGTTTAAATTTGAAATATATTGGAGTTCATTTTTAAACAAATGACTAAATAATATTATTATTAAAGCTAATAAATATTTTAGCAATTAAGTTTTGGAAAATCAAATTTAAAAGTGAAAAATATATTTAAAATTATTAAAAGATTCTAGATTTCATGTGACTAAAATATAAATATATTAAGATTGAAAAGTGGAATTATTAAAGTTAGTGCATGAGATTTAATAAATAAATAAAATTGAAAAGAGTAAATTAAATATTATATTAATTATTGTGCATTATTTTAATATTTGCTCACATAGGAGTTTGCAAATTCTCTAGAGTTGTCATGTAGACAACACAGGAGTTTGCACTCTAAGAATGCATAAGTTGTCTACACTTAAGAGTTAGTGTTTTATTTGAGCACATGGTGTCTACAACCTTAAGACTCATCTAGAAGGTTGGAGAAGACTCATGCTTGGTTGTCATGCTTATCTTCTAGTTGTTTCTAGAGACACTCTAGATGCATCTTAGAAGCCTTTAAATAGAGGCTCTCCTAGTGTGTTTGGACAAGCTTAATGGAAGCTACAAGCTACAAGCTAAAAATGGAAGCTTCAAGCTTACATGCTCTTATTCTTCTTCATTCTCATATGCTCTTTCATGCTCATATGTTTCTACATGCTCATATGTTTTCTACATGCTTCTATGCTTCTTCTAGCACTTCTAGTCACTTGGGAGATTCGGTTGGCTTGGACCTTGAAGGAATTGTGAATGATGGAGAAGGAAGGGATTTTTTATGAACTTCTGAGGCATGGCAAATTAGAATCAGTGTCCAGGTGCACTCGTGATAATCACATAATTTATTTGCACTCTTTCTCTTCTTGTCTTCATCGTGTCTGCTATATGGGTCTGAATATTCTCTGTGATTGGATTGCAATTTTGAAATTTAAATCTAGATATGCTATTTAGTTGCAAAGAAAACAATAGAAAAACCCTAGATCCAATTAAGGAAGAAATTAGATCTAAACGGGTTTGGGTTCGAATTAGAATCAAATTGAAATAGATTTGAAAATGGTTTCAAGATTTATGGCCAAATCTATTAGTGAAATTATTGGATAAATTTAGAGAACAATTACCTTTTAAGAGGAAATTCTTAATTTATCACAAATTGTCCTGTCGCTGCCCTTGGATAGACCCGAACTCAGTCATTCATAACTATTTATTGTGATCGAATTTATTCAATCGCTCTGGTCAGAAGTGGTGCAACTTGGCCCTCTTTAACATATTTCAATTTCAGCCCGATCCAAGGGTTCATTAGGGAGATATGGCCTTCATACTGGGACTGTTTTATTCAAGGATGGATATTTTTCTATTTCCCATAACCAAGAGTTCTTTATGCTTAAACTTCACAAAAATGATATATCAAAGCATAAAATGAATTAAAGATATTATTGTAATATTCCCTTAGTAGAATCTTATTAATATGCATTAGTTTTATATGGTTTATTATCTAATCTAATTAAATCAAATTTAATTAGGATTAGTTAATAGTAGAAGAAGTGTAATTAATTTAAGTAAATAGATTTTTAAATGAGAAAAAATTAAAAGAAAAGAGATATTAATAAGTGGAATTAAATAATTGAATTATTAATGAAATCATTATTTAATGGATAAGATTATTAATGAGTAATGGTATAAATAGTTTTAACGAGACTAATTGGTCGAGATATAGGAAAGGAAATTCATTATACTACGATTAAATTGGAATCATCTCTTGAGAGAACATTAATTTATAATGATTCAAACATTTACCCTTAGTTGAGTTTAGGAAGGTTGATTTCAAAACATTAAGAGGATTATACTATTTAAACGGGATAACTATAGGAAGTCTACTTGCTTGATAATAATCATTGAGTTATCAATTAAGTTATGCAATAGATTGATTAATTGAAAATTGATAAGCATTATTTTGATAGTTTAAAATAATCAATTACTACGAGTAATTGCACCTATTATTTAAATATAAAAATGGGTGGAATCAGGAATCTCTTCTACCTAGAAAATACTTTAAATTTGAAAATAGTAGTTGACTTATAACTTACAAATTATAATTAGTTAAATATTAACCAATAAAGTTTGAAGGGCTTCTTTAAGATCAATTAATAATAGTTTTGATGAGTTTATTATTTATTAATGTTTGTTGGGTCTAACAAACTATTAATAAATAATGGTGTAGATAGTTATCAATGAATTCGATTAGATTTAATCTAGTGGAGATTATTTAATGATTAAAGTTTTGTAAAGATATTAGTTTTTTGGATTTGAAATATAATTGATTTGTAATCAATTGATATTCATTGAGTTAATATTATAACTATGATATTAATAATTAAGTTGTGCGATAGAGTTTTATTTGTAGTGATTCATGATAATACGAATTTGTCAAAGGAATGTTGGTATTCTTTGAGAGATGACAAATGTGATCACACAGAATTATTATTAAAATTCCCAATATAGCTTTTATTTAAATATTATCAAGATATTATTATTGAATTATTAATATGATCATTTGAGTATTGACTTATAGTTGACTTTTATCTTACAAAATTTTAGTTAGTTAATGGTCAACTGATATTCATTGGGTTGAGGGTATGGTTATGCAATTATTAATTAAATCAATTAATGAGAGTTAATTAGATTTAGTTAATAATTAAGTTATGTAATAGAGATTTAATTGATATAATTCTTTTAATGAGATTGTAGAAATATTGATATCGAAGTTGATAAGTCTTATTCTAATGACTTGAACAAATTTAATGGTGAGACTTAGTAATATTTAATTGAGAACTATTAGAAGGTTAAAAGGTCATGAACTGTGTACCTATGTTAATGGATTGAGATAAATAAAGATATCTTCTTCTTATTCGAAGATTGATAATTGGTTCTTTTATAAATGAATAATGATCCTTGATTTATGTTGAAAGTTGAAGTAACATTAAAGGAGAGTTAATCAATTAGAATATGGATCATGGTTAAATATAGAGAACAATTTAATTAAAGGTCAATGATGATCAGTTTAATGAGTAAAGTATTTACCCTTAAGTTATCCTTAGAATATTATTTTAATGATGGAAGGATAATGCTATCGGGAAACAAATGGGATAACGTGTAGGTCAAATGATAAATCCTATACACTTGAAGTATACTAGTAAACTAAAATTGGAAATCTCTACACATTATTTAGCTATGTCAATTTAGTAAACCAAAACATGTGTTTGCATTGTGTATTCTCTATGCTTCTTGTTTTGGGTTTTGGGTTAACTAGTGTTGACTAGTTATAGGACGTCTACCAGAGGCTCGGGGGTTATGATTGTGATGTCATGATGATGTCTTAATTCTGATCTTTATAAACCCAACCATGGTAATGTGATCGAATGCTCTATGTATTGGTTGTAATTACTGATTGTTATAGTTGAGATTCTTTTGTATGAGACACTTGACTTAATCATTTTTGAGTCATCGATCAGTTATCCTTGGATTATTTTCCAGTCGCCATGATGGGACTGAAATGTTGATTTATGATGTCATGTTGTGATATGTTTTGACTCAACCATTTTGGAGTCTTTGATTAGTATTGCTTTGAGATACTTTTTGGTTGTTTGTTGAGAACCAATGGTTATTGTGATTCATGTTGGAGATTATATTTATGAGGTTTACTTTGTGGAGCTTTTATGTGTTCTTGGATAGGAGAACCATCTTATTATCAGGTTGCCTGTTAAGGAACCAAGTTTGATCTTTATGAGTGTTGTGGTATGGGACACAACTATGGATTTATGTGCTTAGGAGAGGTTGTCTAGGTACATGACTATGGGAGTGGCTTGCATAGGGGTCCGGGGCCCAAAGTGGTTAGTACCAGGGTAACCTAATGCAAGTTATGTAATAAGTGATAATCTAGTAATTAAAATTTATGGGGGGAAAACACACTAAAAAGATAAGTTAGAGATATTTAAACCACCCATGCCTTGAGTGCTTGTATAGACTAAGGATGGGAAAAGTGCCACATCTTCTTGAGAGGGCTTCTTGGTTTCCACATGTGCCACGTTGAGGGTTCGGGGTTTAGAGTAACCAGTCCAGGGTAACTCAACACTTGAGGGTCTGGGGTCTAATGAGAGACCAGTCTAGGGTAACTCAAGAAGCCATGTGATGACACTCCCTAGTATGTAGCCTGAGTCTCCTCTATAGATTTTGTGTACCTTTGGTGGTGTACTTATTATTGTGCCTTTGGGATTAAATGTAAATTTTGTGATTGGAACCTTTGAGTTAGTATACTTTTAAGATTCCTATTTTAGAAAGTGTTTGTACTATGTGATTTGATATTCTATGTTTGGGACTTGAGATTATCTCCTCAGCACGGTGGGAGTGGACCACTTAGGTTCCACGCGGTCGGGTGGTAGTGTATTTTCCACTCTTATCTTTTGAGATCCGTCCGAGACACCGTGGCTGATGCATTCTTGATTGGTATTTATCTTCATTATATTCATGGATCATTATGATGGATGATCTATTTTATGATGGATGTATTTACTGGTATGTTTCTTATATTGATGATTTGCATATGTTAGATGATGATATCCTATGCTTTATTTTGCATGTTAGTAGGATGTTTTAGGAGTGACATTCCTACTATGATAATACCAATGATCTCTTCGGTGCTTTGGAATGTTACGCACGGAGGGATGGCTAGGATCCACGATGGTCTAATGATGCTATTAATGGTTGGGAGGAACTGTGCCACTTAGTTATTTATGTTTGTGATATATGGTTATCTTTTATGATAGATGTTTATATCTTTTGTGATGATGTATCATGTATGACATATGGTTTCATTTACTTTAATTGCATCATGGATTAATATTGGATGTTGATGTACTTTATTTACATGGATGTTTGTTCTTTTAAGCCTTTCATACTTTGTATCATGTACAGTGGATAATTGAGCAATCTGAAATGTAATTACTTAAAGGACACTTGTATATTGTTTAAGAATGTTGGATGTATCATTGTTATTTCATAAGGATGTGATGTTAGATAAATAGTTAATTTAGATGTGATACAACGTTAAGGGATCTTTAAAGAACGTAACTTGTTATGTATGTTATGTTTACTTTCAGTTGAATGTTACTATTGCTTCCGCTATCATGTGAATGATGTAGATGGATTTACTTTCATGTTTTTAAAAAAAAATTGTTTGAAAAATTTAGTGAAATTCTTTGGATTCCTTGGCGGGGCATTATAGTTTAAATACCAATAAGGGCAGATAACATAACATAATGGAGTATAATAGAAAATAGTTAATTGTGGGTTAAGGAATTATTTTGGTCTCAAAATAATTACTTAACTAATTAGTGACAATATCCGAGATGTTAACCCTAAGAGGGAAAGTGTTAATTTTTTATATAGCCAAATGTGTGGAAACATCAAAGGATGATAGTACATTTTTTTGTAAAAGTAAAGGTATAAGTAAGGAATCATACCTTGTGAAGTTATGTGTGTATCAAATGAATATGAAAGTTAATATGCAAGCTTATGCAAGGACTATATGTATGATATGTGAGCCATATATGATGTGAAGTTTGATGTATGATCAAAAGGAATGTGAAGTACAATAGTAAGAGGTTTTTGTATCAATCTCTATTTTGTGAAAGGAACCACATTATATAAATGCATGTTAGGGAAGTGGGCTCTTCTTGTATACAGTTGTAATTGTATTACCAACTCCTAACAAAGTTGAAACAACTTTGAATATGGTTGAGGCTTTTAAAGGACCCAATCCTCTAACAAGGACTAATACACTATATGTACTTCATAGACTTGTAACATGGTCAATATCCTTATCATAATTCTTTTGTTTAGTGGATCATTTTTTGGGTGCCATCTCCACCAACATTTTCCCTTGAACAAGGTTTTCCTAGCTAACAAAATATGGTGTTATGAGTTCTCTTTGTGTGTGAATTTATTTATTGTTTAGTAAAAGTTTGTAGAATACTAATTCACCCCTCCTCTCAGTATTATCTATCTCTAACATAATGATCCATCTCACCAAAATGCATAGGTACCCAACCTCTACATCCTCTTAGTACACAGAAAAAATATTGAATACATAGCTCACTCCATCAAACCAAGGAAGTATACGAACCATCATAAGACTCCCCCTAATGGAGACAAGGTTGAGGTGTTAGGAAACTAGAAAAGTAGGCCAAAAAACCTGTAGGCCAAGGAACCACGATCAACATGCACAAAATAATTCATATGTGTGTATTGAAGTGATCAATCTTAGATATGTCGATAGGCCAACATTGGGGCAATAATAATAAAATAATTAATGATTTATAATGACATTCAGATGGTCTATATGTGTCAATCCGAGAGTGTAAGCTTGCAAAAGGCATCTGAGCAATATGTTATCAAGGGATGTAGGTTGTGAGTTGAGTGATTATGAATGTAGACAGAACACTCGAAAGAAAACCTACAACAAAGAAAAAATAAAATTGGCAATAGGTACTATCACTTCATGGCAACAAGATCTTCTCTTTTATGTTCAAGCGATTGGAACTATAAAGAATTTGCAGCAAAATCTGAAACAACAACTTCAACACAAATCATAAAGCCAAATCTAAAACATGGAATCTAATTTAAAATAAATAAAAGATTCATAAATTCTCAAACAATAAAGTATATAGTGAAAACCTTAATACAACTACTATAATTCTCAATGATTAAGCATGAAACATAGGGTTGAATTATAGATACAAATACAATATGAAATAATAATTTGAAATGAAAAAACATAAATAATTAAGACACTAAAATATTGATATGAAATTATATAGAACATAACCAATTAAGACATATAACTTACAAAAAATATATAAAATATATTTATATACATTTGGTAGCCGAGAGTGGGCGCCCTTCCTCCCAACAAATCGATTGAAAAAAATGCTCAAAGAACTCTTAAATCAGCTCATCACAATAATATATTTATGATATTATGGTTCATACATTCTTCTCCTCCTCTCTTGAATATGTGATGGCTTATATAACCTTTTACATATAAAACAAACAATTCCATTTTTATCATGGAAGTTCAGTCTTTGTGGCTGAAACTTATTGTTTTATTTTTAATAAAGAGTGTAAAATATATGACCACTCTTTCTATAACACAATATACTAATTATTTACAAACTAATTTTTTAATAATATAACAAATAAACAATATGAAAATCTGGCCGAAATGATAAATCTGAAATTTTGGCCTTTAGAAAACCACTCATAACTCTTTTATCATTTACTTTCTAAATATTTTTCCATGCAAAAACTAAATTGGCTCTATTCTGGAAAATATCCATATCTTGGATTTTTTAGATTCTTCTTCATTTT
Source organism: Cupressus sempervirens (assembly GCA_028749045.1). Classification (NCBI taxonomy): domain Eukaryota; kingdom Viridiplantae; phylum Streptophyta; class Pinopsida; order Cupressales; family Cupressaceae; genus Cupressus; species Cupressus sempervirens. Next base: position 798,498,996 of record CM053786.1, on the reverse strand, counting down.
CTCAGAAACTGCCATGTAATATTGACTATAGAAAATGTTTGAATTGTGATTTCTTGCAAAAGTCTAATAAATATAATAATATTATTATATTTTCTTCAACATATTGCTTAGTAATCCAAATAAACCAATAAGAGTCCTACATAGAAGGTGATAGAATGCATGTTGCAAATATATATTTCAATGCAAAAAGAATAAGGCTTATTAGTAAAGATAATCAATAATTACTTTCCATAATCTAATCTCAAAACTAAATTAAATATAACTTATATATTAAATCATTTGCAACAAAAAATGCTGAAATGATATGAAAATAGAAAGGAATTGGAATGCAAGAATATGATGAAATGTGATAGAAAATGGGACATTATTTGCTCTCATCATCCCCTCCAACTTAACATATTGCAAGTCCTCATGCAATCATTATGATTAAGAGGTCTTAGATTTGAACTTGTAACCTTTATCTTTTCTTTCTTTCCTTTTCTCCTTTCGTTTTCTTTTTTTCTTCCTTTTCTACCTTTTTGTGTTCATGATATTACAAAAATTAGCTTCCATGCTTAGCCATATGAAATAGGTGATAGGAAAAAATAAATATAAGGGGTACTGATTAACGAAATCAAATTATTATACAAGTTGAAATAATGATATTTATGGTGAAATGATAAGGATAAGGATAAATAATGGGTGATAATGGGTGAATGGATAAGTAATTAGATGAATGGATAAGTAAGAGATAAAATAATGAAAAATAAAATTGACTATTTTACCAACTCACATGTCGAGGGAAGCCAAGGCATCTCAACAATATTGATAATAAAGCTACAACAAGGAACCAAGGTGTATACCAAGAACTGCAACACACAAAAGAGAAACCAACATCTGATTGAAGCAATATAGATCCTCTTCTAGAAGGATCCAAAATAGTCAAGAAGTCTTGTAACTTGAGAAGCAACCAATATTTGATTGAAGCAATATATATCACACTGAAGGGAGCGGAATTCACTATTCATAACACCTTAACTGAATGTGTAGTGTGTACCCGAGGTCATCAATGGGGATCACTATAATGGAAGCATAACTACAAAACTAAGTAATAGGAGATATTAGAGAAACTAGGAGAGATAAAGGCCTATAGAAGTAGATAATTTTCCCTAAAAAAATAGCCACCTCGAACCAATTATTGCATTTTTTTCTTTTTTTTCTTTTGTTTTTTTTTTCCTTTTTTTTTGTTTGAAATAAATTTTGATAACAACAAGTGACCGCTAGCAAGCTAGTATTCAATCACTCACCACTTAATGGTACTATAAAAATAGTTTTCACCACTAAGAAGTAATTTTACAATTAACATTTGCCAGAAACTAGTTTTCAGATATTAATTGGCCAACAATGCCCAAAGGTTTTTATTGTTGGATCTTTTATTGCTTTTTTTCCCCCTTTTTTTCCTTTTATTTTTCTATATATTTTCATTTTTTCATTTTCAATAACTACATACAATGACCAAAGAAATTAAATCCTAACATGGATGATGAAAAATGATACCATCCAAAACTTGAGCTTTTGTCCATGACCATGGAGAAGGTACTATTGAAACTTGATTTCATAAGGAACTTGAAATGATGACCAAGAATAATCTCTGCAAAGTTGGGAACACTGCACCAATAAACCTTGATCTATGTGTCTCATGCCACTAAATTTGAAAGCTTCTTGGAGAACTTTAGAACACACTAGCACACTTGGATGAAATAAGTACTCACAAGGATGACAATACTTATATGACATAGTGCTCTGATGATGATAAAACTAGATCACCTAGCATGGAGTTGTGCTACATATCAAATCCTTGTAAAGAATGAGAGATATCAATTTTCTAAAATAAAACACACCTTCATTATCAAGGACAAGGTCATAGTGTGAAATACCAATGGTAGTCTCCAATGTATCCATATAACTTCAGAGAGGAGGCAACACAACTTGAGGAAGGAGTGTGATGATTTGCAATTTCTTCAAATTTTTTCTAGATGTGTAGCTCAAAAGAATTATGAATCTCATAGACCAAGTTGCATATTTTCCTCCATTTGAAAAATCACCAAAGAAAATAAATCTTATCTAAAGGTGATGAACACCTTATGCCACAATCTTCTTGTGATCTCCAATAGTAAAGCACAAGTGAAACAGAGATGCACCAGATAGGTAGCAAGCCCACACACTGTTAACAAAGCCAACACAATGTGTTAGACAATGCTTGTAAAGAAAAACAACACCAATTGATATTGGTACTAAGATTGTTTCACCACAACAAGAAACCTACAACCATATTCTCAAAACCAAGCTTATCAAGAGTAGTAAAGCAATTTTATCAAATTAATAACCCTGCCATTAAGTGAGTAATGCATTTATACAAATGGTAGGTAGAGTCATTAATATAAATAAACACTTGATAAAAAAAAAAAAAAATGTGATCACAATGATTATACCAATGTTAATCAACGTAAGAACACATATGCTGAATTGTTTAGATGTCACATGGTGAAGTTTTCTAAAAAGGGCCAACAAAAAAATCAATGAATCTTGATTAGAGCACCACAAAATTGGCAGAATTCTTCCCAACTTAACTTCATGTGACAAGGTCATGAAATTATTAGGATCACCAAAGAAATTAGGCAACCCAAGAGAGAGTAACACATCTTTAGAATTTATGAGTCTTATTTAATGATAGGTAAACCAAATATTTCAATAATTCAATAGACATACTCCCAAATTAACTGTAGGTTATAAATGCATAGGGAATTTGAAGTATCCAAGGAATCAAGAAATAGATTTAGTACTTGTTATGAATGAATGATCATCGTAAGATACACGAACCAATAATAAAGAATATAGGGATATTAATACTTTGATCTTTGTTAAATAAATGAATCATCCATAGTTTATTTGGTCATCTTTAGACAATGGAAAGAATCGACAATGAGGAATATCAATCATCCAGTTTTAACATTTTGTTCATTAATGCATAGAATCCCTTGTGCTTAATCAATTATTGGTCCCAAATAAACAAGTATGTGAAGAATTCTCATTTTAACCATAGGCCTCCAAATATCAATATGTATAAGTACAAAAGTAGTAGAATATAGATTGTGGCGGATATGGTACCATGTTTGTGAAAAATGAAATGTATATGGCTCAATATTTCTTAATGAATGATTAATATTAACACACACACACACACACACACACACACACACACACACACTTATGAGTCCAATAATTAAAATTGGTGGAATTTGACGTATGGGCTCATTTATGGGTATTTGGAATTCATTAAGTGGAAAAGAAAAACAAAGTTGATTATAATTCAATAAGTAATATTGTTCTAATTTAAGTAAACCAAAATCACATGCCTTATATACATCAATACATTCCAATGTTGATTTATCAATTTCAAGAAAATCATTAGATTGCATAGGAATCCTTGAAAGATTGATATTATATATATTTCCATCCACCTTATTATGAAGTGTTGTATGAGGCAATATAGCTGCCTTTGGTGGATAGGGTGGAGTGCAATGTGAATAGGATAATGAATATGGTAATAAGTATGAAGGAGATAAATTAGATGGGAATAAGAAGGATGGGTAAAATGAAGCTGGTAAGGATGGATATGGTGGAATATAAGAGAGATATATGGGTTATTGTGAGCACGCATGATTACATTCATTGTGCATGCTAGGTGAAGAAGTACATTTTGAAGAAATATGTTGGATTTGTAATGAATTAGAGTGACAATAAATGTTACCAACATAATCCATACCTTGATCTTCATGAGTTGGTATTTGAAATGGTTCATAAGTTACAAGGAACACTTGTTCACTTCCACTCTCATGGTAAGGATCATAGATATATTGTACCTCATTCACCATGTGCTCTTGGTTGTCCAAGGATATGCATTGGTTATCTTTCTTGTAGCAATTAGAACAAAAAATGGTTAAATTTTCATCCTCAAAATTACATTGCTATGAGAATTCATCAATGATTTGCTCATGTTCAAACATAGAGATAGAATTCTTGCATACCTGTGATAATGGAAGATCGAGATCATTTAAGTTGCATTCATTAGGTAGAGAGGGTATTAAAATATCACCTTTGGTCAATGTGATTTCCCCACCAATTTCTTCTTTTGTTTTTAAATTTGATGGCATGGGTTTGGGGGTAGCGACCACCAATGGGGTCAAGAGACAACACCCCTTTTGAGATCCTAGGCTAGCACCCAAGCACATTTTTCCTCTTGTGTTCCCTTCAAATTTTGCATTTTTGAAACAATTTTCACCCAAAATTGATGTACTTGAACAACCTTGGAAATGCATCATTTTTAATCATTTTTTCTTCAAAATAGCTTCTTTTCTTTACCAATAACTCACAACTAGTGATAATGTAAAATTGAAATTAATTTTTAAAGCAACTAATGAATCTAATTTCTAAGGCCTACTTGCAAAGTCTAAAAAAAACTCTTAAACTAATGCATCTATATGATTTAAGCAATGCAAATTAAGATTATTGACTTAAGCAAGGCTAGCAATTGCAAAAGCTTTCATCCTAACACATTGTTCCTAACTCAACTTATCAAGCTAACATGTCTTTGACATCTTTCCTCAGCAATGGCACCAAAATGATAGGCCAACATTGGGGCAAATAATAATAAAAGAATTAATGATTTATGATGATGTTTGGTTGGTCTATACATGTCAATCCAAGAGTGTAAGCTTGCAAAAAACATCTGAGCAATATGCTATCAAGGGACGTAGGTTGTGAGCTGAGTGATTATGATTGTAGCTAGAACACATGGAAGAAAACCTACAACAAAGAAAAATAAAATTGGCAACAGGAACTATCACTTCCTAGCGACAAGATCTTCTCTTTTATGTTCAAGCCACAGGACCTGTAAAGAAATTACAACAAACTCTGAAACAAAAACTTTAACACAAATTATAAAGCCAAATCCAAAACATGGAATCTAATTTAAAATAAATAAAAGATTCATAAATTCTCAAACAATAAAGTATATAGTGAAAACCTTAATACAACTAATATAATTATCAATGATTAAGCATGAAACATAGGGATGAATTATAGATACAAATGCTATATGAAATACTAATTTGAAATGAGACAACATAAATAATTAAGACACTAAAATACTGATATGAAATTATATAGAACATAAGCAATTAAGATATACAACTTAAAATATATATATATAATATATTTACATACATTCAGTAGCCGAGAGTGGGCACCCTTCCTCTCAACAAACTGATTGAAGAAAATGCTCAAAGAACTCTTAAATTAGCTCAGCACAATAATATATTTCCTATATTATGATTCATACATTCTTCTCCTCCTCTCTTGAATATGTGATGGCTTATATAGCCTTTTACATATAAAACAAACAATTCCATTTTTATCATGGAAGTTTAGTCTTTATGGCTGAAACTTACTATTTTATTTTTAATAAAGAGTGTAAAATATATGACCACTCTTTCTATAACAAAATAAACTAATTTCTTAACAATATACTAATTATTTGCAAACTAATTTTCTAATAACATAACAAATAAACAATATGAAAATCTAGCCGAAATGGTAAATCTAAAATTTTGGCTTTTAGAAAACCACTCATAACTCTTTTATCATTCACTTTCTAAAGATTTTTCTGTGCAAAAATTGAATTGGCTCTATATTGGACAAAATCCATATCTCAGATTTTTCAGATTCTTCATTTTCTCAGAAATTGCCATGCAATATTGACTATAGAAAATGTTTGAATTTTTCTTGCAAAATTCTAATAAATATAATAATATCATTATATTTTCTTCAACATATTCCTTAGTCAATATTTTTGGAATAGAAAATAATCCAAATAAATACCAATAAGAGTCCTACATAAAAAGGTGATAGAATGCATGTTGCAAATATACATTTCAATGCAAAAAGAATAAGGCTTATTAGTAAAGATAATCAATAATTACTTTCCATAATCTAATCTCAAAACTAAATTAAATATGACTTATATATTAAATCATTTGCAACATTAAATTATGAAATGATATGAAAATAGAAAGGAATTGGAATGTAAGAATATGATGAAGTGTGATAGAAAATGGGACATTATTTGGTCTCATCATGCTTCGTGATGCTAATTTTACAAAAGGGACACTCACTGCAAAAAAGTAGATGAAAAAAAGGCAAAATGTCAACCCCCCATGGAACTTTAATCAAAGTAGTGCATGTACAATAAGGCAAAAGATATGGTGAATCCCAAGAATATAGTAATCTACACAAGTGTTCTTAGACGAAAAAACTTGAATCAGAAGGCAAAACAAAGCAAAACAACTAAAATTAAAATATATATGCAATATGGTGCTTTATTTCAATGTGTTTGCAAAAATGCATACATTATATATATATATATATATATATATATATATATATATGAAGACCATAAGAGATATAAGCTTGATACAATGGATAGTACAACCCATGAAAAATCATCTAAAGAAAAAGAAAATTGATCCCTAGACTTGAAACAACCAAGATATCCACTAGAATTTTTAAAAATGCAAAAAAAATGAATAGAATGTTACTAGAGAAAAATTTAGGAAAATAACTAGCATCATTAGAAAGAACTTTGAAAGACCTTTCCAAAAATATAAATAATTCCCAAATCAGATATCAGATGCTCAAGATATGTCCTATGGAGTGAAGGATGAAATCTTAAATTTGATAAGAAATAAAACTATTAAAAGAAGCATCAAAACTAAAAATTACCTATACCATTATGACAGGTTTAGAATCGACTTTTTGGTGATATCTTGTTTGTGGAAAACAAAGTCCATATGCTTGAGATATGAGTAGAAGAACACTTGTAGATCCAAATAGAGCTAGAAGGGCTAGCAGTAGTTGTTGATGTCATCAAGTGATGAGCCAAAATTTAACAATCAAATGGCCATCAAGGAAAAAAAATCCTTGAAGAATGACTAGACTGTTAGGAAAAATCCAAGTTACCAAAAAGGTCTCTTTCATCAAAAAAAAAATTAGTATGCCGAAAAAGATGAGGGTTGGAGTTAGAGAAAAGTTCAATGGACATGGAAAAACACCACTCTAAGCACATTAAACTACTTTAAAAGGGGCATCAAAACCACATGAATAAAGGAAAAAATTGCCTAAATGCATCACCAAATGACCTGTACAAAAAATAGAAATCAACATGTCTAAGAAAAATGCATAACCTTGTTTGACCTGTGACTACCTTTAGTTTTGAATAGAGTGCTTCTTATTGGTGGATGATTTTTTTTTCCCTGAACCCTTTTGGATCCACATTTTTTGGTGCCATCTCCACCCAAAATAACTCCAAAAATAACCACCTAGATGTCACTAGAAGGACCAGTGGTGACTAGAAAGAGGTGGTTGACTTGGCAAATTTTGATTTTTGTGCATGCATTGAAGGTGAGAGTCTCAAAGGAAGGTGTTGAAGTCTACACAATAAATGTGTGGGGACATGGCCAAAGGTGGGGCCTTGAAGGATGCATTGAAAGTCAAAGTACATGGCCTCACTAGTGGCATGATAGCCAAGAAAGCTGCTACCTAGGTCCCATATTTGATGACACAAGAGCCAATAATCAAGCCCCCAAAAGAACATGTGTCAATGCACTTCTTTTTTTAAAATGCACACAAATTTATAATTGGTATAGGTATGGCTTTCATACATTAGATTCAAGATTTCAAAAATGACCCAGAGAAAGGATGTGGCTCCCAAATTTTTTTTCCAACTTTAAGAAAGTGCCTCCTCACAATTTTAAACAAAATATCATGAACCTCCCTTTTTTGTTTGGTTTTTTGAAATAAAAACCCAAGAAAAATAAAATAAAATTTTGATTAAAAAATATATTGATGCCTTCAAAAGCATGCCTAGGCCATACAACCTGGGTGCAAATTACTTTTGCCTCAGTTTGCAACTTATCCATTTGGGCTCAAAGTTCTCTAAAATGTAGGTTCACCTAGATCCAATACAAAACACCTCTAAAAATTGAAACCCTTTGAAAGAGAAAACATGAATATCAAATCAAGCCAAACCTCTCATAAATAGAATAGGGGCATGAAGATTTGGAGCTGTTATTCGATGTTGAAGTTGATGAAAGCTCAACCCCACATCTCCCAAGAATTACTTGTATGCAAACACTCATCACAAAAAGATAGAAGCAACTATTGAGGCTGGAATTTGCAAATCCACAAAGGAGACATTCTTGATGAGAAAAAAGAGAAATTGCTATTGATCAAAAAGTGAATAAATTTTTAACTTATAAAGAGAGATGAATCCTTATAAAATATATCAAAACCCTAACAAGAATCTAATCTAGGTTGTATAATGATAATTATTAAAAGAATTAATTGTTTTGTGCCTAAAGTTTAGCTTAAGTAAAATAAAGTTAATAAGAAAAGAGCTTAATACTCTAACACCTATCAACCACCAAAAAACTTAAAATCATGACCTCGTTGATTCCTTGGTAAGCCAAGACAATGTCCATACTAATAGCCTACCATGGATTCTCTTTTATAGGCAATAGTTGATATAGCCCTATATTATTCTTTTCTCCTTTTTCCATCTGATAGATGCTATAAGTTTGTACAAAATTATAGACATATTTTGACAACTATGGAAAATAATAACTCTCACTAACCAAAGTATGGTTTCATCTCAGCCAAATTATCCAACCATCCTTCCAATATGGTTCTTTGTAAGGAAATTTTCTCTCATAGAGATCATTGGAGTGTACAACTAACATCCTCTAAATAGAATGTCATCCTAGATGATGAAAACTTGATTTTTTCTAGAGTAAATGGTTCTATACAATCTCTCCAAGATTTACCAATACCAAGATCCTCTAGATACAAAATATTGAGTTCCTTGAACCCAACAACCTCAATCTACATCTATGTCAACAAAATATGTCTCCTGCTAAGATCATCTATAGCCTTATTTGACTTCTCACTCCTTTATTTCAAAATAAATGTATAACTTTTTAAAAAATAAACCCCTTTCAAATCTCATTGATTTAACTTTCCTTGATTGTTCAAATATTGTAAAGCTTGATGACCAATCTATAAAACAAAATCCTTAGTAAAAATAATGTCTCTACTTCTTCAATGCATGAACTATAGCATAAAAATCCTTATCATAAACAAAATATTTTCTTTTCATGTCATTTAACTTCTCACTAAAGTAAGCAACAAGTCTACCTTCTTGTCCCCAAATAGATCTAGTTGCATTACCAATAACATTAGATTCTACATGAAATACCTTATTAATGTATTGAATTGCTAAAATATGCTATTTTGTAACTTTCTATTTCAACAATCAAAAACTCTTGTCCACTTATGTAGTCTCCTTAAAATCCTTCCTATCTTCTCTCATTATTTCTATCAAAGATCCATAAACACTACTAAAACTTTTGATAAAATTTTTGTTAAATCTAGCCAAACCATAAAATGATCTTACCTCACTCATACTTCTTAGAGGTCGTTTGAGGATATCCTTCACATTCTTTGGGTCCATTTTAAGTGATGTAGAGCCACACCTTGGAAAAACTCAGGAGGAATCAGACACTCAACTAAGTTGCATCAAGGGGCATCTACAACCTTCAGGATCACACACTAAAATCCAACATCACAATGTATTAATTGAGTTTATCAATACACATTAAAAATTTATATACTCTCTAAATCCATTCTATATACTTTTCCATCCACTTAATCCATTAAACAAAAGTTTTAAAACAAATTGCCCAGAAAATACATTCTTTCTGCCTCCTAGATAGACTTGCACTTAGACATGAATAACTTTCGAACTAAAAAAGATTTACTCAATCCAATCGTTGAGATTTGTCATAACTAGGTTTCAAAAAACATATAAAAATTTGAGAGAAATCTAACCGTTCAAATTTGAGATATTGACCATGCATCAGAGTACATTTTTCTGCAAAATATTGCTTCTTGCTGTCTCTAGATAGACCTGCACTCAGACATGAATAACTTTTGAACTAGATCAAAACTCTTCGATCGCTCTGGTGAAGATGGTTGTAATTAGGCCTATAACAACATATCCAAAGCTCATCAAAATCCAACAGTGCATTTGGGAGATATTACAAACGCACTGAGACTGATTTCTGCAAACATACCGAATTCAACCCAAAAATAAAAACTTGTCTTCTTCCACTCTCTTCCTCTCTAAAAATTGACTCCCTAAATAAGGAATATGAAACGTCCCTATCCAAGAATAGGAGACTATTTCAAAAATTATGAATATTCTTGCTGCCAACTATCTGTCCTTTTTTAGGATATGATTAGATTCTTAAATCATTGCACACTACTAACTCCACTAAAACAAACACACACGGTCCTAAGTGGCTATATTTGGAGAGTTTATCATTTCACTCCTCCATTTATGCCACCACATCATAGGACATTATTTTAAAACATTTATATTTAAAACACACACAAAATGTAAAACATTACTTATCATATTTTTCACTCTGCTACTGCAGCATACTCCCAAATTTCAAAAGTTTCCAAGTCCCTTGGAAACACCTGCAAAACAAAGCATTAGAAAAACATATGGATCCCTTCATCTTGACTTTTGGTTTGTACTTTTCCTCCATTAGAAAGCTTGGCCTTTCTTGAACTTGTATCATTTGAATTTTCTCTTTCTCTTTCATCTTTACCTTTGGTTTGTTTTCCATTGGTAAAATAAAAATTATTTGCTGCTCACTATGCATCCACTTCATCATATTCTGAATTTGTATGGTTGTTACATACACTTGTAACTTCATCACATTCTGAATTTTTATTATTGCTACATACACTTGAATTTTTATTCTGAAATTTATGTCCCAAAAATAATTTGTTGCCATGTCATAAATATATCTAGCCTCATCTTCTTTGTCCATAACATCATCTGATACCTCTTCTTTGGAAACTTCTTCATGCTGAGTCTCCATACTACCACCATTGCTTTGCCATTCTCCCATGATGGCTGTAAACTCTTCCCATAAATCAGATTCTTCTTCAGAACTTGATGCTACACAATCTTTATCTCCATCCTCATGCCATTGCTCTTGACATTTCACTACACCATGCATTTTGAAGGCTTCATTATTTTCCTCCAAACTCTCTTTCATAGGAGTAACTTTTAGCATTGTACTCATCTCTATTTTCAAAGAACACATTACTATTCCAACCATAACTTTATCACACTCAAATCCCATAGGACTTTCCTCTTTATTCTTCTCATCAACATTTACTTGTTGCACTGCTTCTTGCTACAATTTATCTTCTTTTTGCTCTTCATGTTCTTTCCCTTCCAAAGGACAACTCACATCTATCATTGTTGAGATTTCTGTACCAACTTCACATACATCTGCACTCTTTATGGCTGCCTTCTTTGTAGTTTCATTTGCCTCTACCAAAACTTCTTTCACTTCATCATGCATTGGAAATGCTATCCTATCAACAAGACCTATACTTCTTGATTTCTTCCATGTTGTATCGTCCTTCAATGGAAGCAAAACCATCTTCTTCCCATTCTTGTTGACGGTATATGTGTTCTCTCTACAATCATATATGGTTGACCTGTCATATTGCCATGCTCTTCCCAAAATCAAGTGACAATCTTTTAAAGGCATAATATCACATTCAATGGTATCAAAATATGGTCCAATGTTAAAAGAAACACATGACTTTTCGAAGACATCAATCCACTATTCATCTCCTAACCCATAAGCTCTGTAAGGTAAATCATGAGGTACTCTTGGAAGATTCAGTTTCTCAACCATTTCTACTGAGATTATATTTTCAAAGGAACCACTGTCAACTATAACTTTGCATACCTTATTCTTGCACTTGCACTTTGTTCGGAATATCGAATGTCTTTGTCTATAGCTTTTTCTTTTTGCTTCTTCTTCTTCCATTTCTTCTTTCATTTCTTTCTTCTCAACTACATTCTGCATATATTCCAACTTATTGGCTAGTTTCACCACTATTTCCTTCAACTCTCTATTCTCTTTCTGGATAAGTTCTTCTTGCTCCTCGACTTTCTTCACTAACTCTACATTGGTCACCATCTTGCTTGACCCTATTGAAGAATCTTGATCAGGGGCGTTCAACATATAACTTCACAACCTGCAACTCTCAAGCTCTGATACCAAAAATGATGTAGAGCCACACCTTGGAAAACTCAGGAGGAATCAGACACTCAACTGAGTTGCATCAAGGGGCATCTACAACCTTCAGGATCACACACTAAAATCCAACATCACAATTTATTAATTGAGTTTCTTCATACACATTAAAAATTTATATACTCTCTAAATCCATTCTATATACTTTTCCATCCACTTAATCCATTAAGCAAAAGTTTTAAAACAAATTGCCCAGAAAATACATTCTTGCTGCCTCCTGGATAGACCTGCACTGAGACATGAATAACTTTCGAACCAACCAATATTTACTCAATCCAACCATTGAGATTTGTCATAACTAGGTTTCAAACAACATATAAAAATTTGAGAGAAATCTAACGGTTCAAACTTGAAATATTGACCACGCATCAGAGTACATTTTTCTGCAAAATATTGCTTCTTGCTGTCTCTAGATAGACCTGCACTTAGACATGAATAACTTTTGAACTAGATCAAAAATATTTGATCTCTCTGGTGAAGATGGGCGTAATTAGGCCTATAACAACATATCCAAAGATCATCAAAATCCAACAATGCATTTGGGAGATATTACAAACCCACTGAGACTAATTTCTGCAAACATACCAAATTCAACCCAAAAATAAAAACTTGTCTTCTTCCTCTCTCTTCCTCTCTAAAAACTGACTCCCTAAATAAGGAATATGAAATGTCCCTATCCAAGAATAGGAGATTGTTTCAAAAATTATGAATATTCTTGCTGCCAACTATCTGTCCTTTTTTAGGATATGAATAGATTCTTAAATCATTGCACACTACTAACTCCACTAAAACAAACACACATGGTCCTAAGTGGCTATATTTGGAGAGTTTATCATTTCACTCCTCCATTTATGCCACCACATCATAGGACATTATTTTAAAACATTTAAATTTAAAACACACACAAAATGTAAAACAATACTTATCATATTTTCCGCTCTGCTACTGTAGCATTAAGACCTTCTACTTAAACTAGAAACCCCAAATATACTAATTCCTTCACAAATGTGCACTTATTTGGAGTAGTCAATAATTTTCTTCTCTTAGCCTCTCCAATACCCTACAAATTATCTATTCTATGCTATTCCAATGTCTTACCAAATATCTAAATATCATCTAGGTACACAATGAAAAATTTATGCAAAAAATGTTCTAGTACCTCGTTCATAAGATGCATGAATGTGCTCAGTGCATTGGTTAGCCCAAAAGTCAATATTAACCACTCATACAAGCCATACATTAATTTGAAGGTTGTTTTCATTGATCTTCTTCTTTGATATGAATTTGATGATATTCACTCTTGAGAGCTATCTTTGTAAAATACACATATACAATACATAATATCATCCATCATTGGCAAGGGAAATATGTACTTGATAGTGATCCTATTGATGGCCTGAGAATCTATACACATCCTCCATTCTCTATATTTCTTTGGTGCTAATACTGCTAGTATAACACATGAATTTAAACTCTCATGAATCAACACCTTTTGTAACAATTCCTATGCTTGTTTGTTCAACTCCTCACTTTCTGCTAGAGTCATTTTGTGAGTTTTCTTATTTGTAAAACTAACTCCTAGAATAAAAAATATTCGATGATCAATATTTCTCATAGGTGGAAACTAATTAGGCACATTATCAAATACAATATCCTTAAGCTCATCCAACAAATCTAATTCTGCATGTACACCATCTACTTCCTCTTTATGAGATTTTAGAATTAAATAAAAAAATGTGCTCATGTCTCATATCTTTTAGAATCTTTCTTCCACTAACTAAACAAATTATAGCATTATAATATACCTTTTTTTTCTATTTCCTTTAATGGCTTCATCTTGTGTCCAACTCCATAATTTGTTAGCGAATAGATATTTGCATGAACATCATGTACAAAATCCCTACCAAACTGCCATGACCTCCCTAACAAAATTGAAATGAATCTATAGATATGATGTTACATAATACCTCATTATGGTAGCTCCCAATCCTAAAATTTACCAAGAATTGTTCATTGACCATGACCTTGTGGTCATATCTTGCCAAGAAATTTGGTATGGGCATAGGTGTCTCTCTCTCTTTAAATTTAATTTTGTGATCATCTCATTTGAGACTAAATTCCTAATGCTGCTGCTATCAATAATCACATAAACAAACTTATCCTCACACTTGCACCTGGTGTGAAATAAACTACTCCTTTGTTTAGGTTCATTCTTATCATTAGACAAGACTCTTCTAGAAATTGGGACTTCTCTTCTCACATCTTCATAATGTGATAACTTAGCATCTTCATCTATATTGAAAATCTTTCTTAGCCTTCAAATCTCTATTTTCCCCTTCCTTGTCTTTTAGGACATTCATAGATGTGATGCCCTTCTTCACCATAATTGAAAAAAGCTCCACAAAAACCTCATCTTCTTAGTCTTTTCCCTCTTCCTCTTCCTCTCTAATACCTATTATTCTGATCATGAAAATAATTAAAAATTATTTCCCCTCTAATTTTGACTATTTCTTTCCTCATCATTTTTATGATCTTCATTTGACCTCCATAAGATTGTTGACTGATTCTTCCACCATGACCTCTTCCACCTTTCTTTCTTTCAAACTTCCCAATCAACTTTTATTCTACCCTTAAGGAAAATTGGTATGCCTCTTCAATACTAGTCATTAGACCCAAAACCTCTTGAATACTTGGCCTCAACAGATTAAGATAATATGAAATTTTCTCCTTTTCATCTTTCACATGACATGTCTTGATCAGGGCTCGATAGAACTCTTCAATATACCCCTAAACATATCTTCCCACTTGCTTTGGCCCATGAATTTTCTTTAGTAGATCAAACTCCTAATCAACAAGAGTGAATTTTCACTTCAATTTCTCCACCATCTAATCCTATCTTGTGATTTTATTTTTTCCTCTTCTATTTCACTCTAACTCAATCTCCTACCACCAAATTTTTGCATGCCCCTTCAGCTTGGCCTTCACAGATCATACTTAAATTATTTTTCCAAATCATTGATTTAATCGATTAGCTCCTAGGTTAAGAATTCAAAAAAATGTGGGAACTTCAACCTTGTGTCATTTTCCAATCCTAGAAATGGCTCTAAAAAAACTATCCTACTCAAGATCCATAACCACTTCTTCTCCATTCTATTCAACATTCCCTTCTTCTTTGAACTCATCTCTCACTATTCATTGCTCTATGAATCTCTTCTTGTAATTCCTACACTTATATTTAGAGGGTTCTAAAACCCTCATCTATTACACCTCTAACTCTTCTACTATGGTTCCTTCATGGAGGCATTTTTGTACTTATCACTCAAACCCTCAACCATGATCTTGGTCCAAACTACCTTATAGTCATTGATCTATCTACACACTCAAGAACTCTTACTTTAACACCACTTCATGAAGGATACTCCCCTTAGCAACAAAAATACATAACAAAAATATAGAGAAACAACAACAAATTGGAAGAATAAAAAATTGGCTTCTTATTATCTCCAAAAGTATAAAACTACAAATTTCAAAAATAATATATGCAAAGCTACATGGAGATTTTCTTTACAATATTCTATAGGCCAGAGCCACCACCAACATCTCAAAACTTTCCTAGATAACCTTACTTGGTTTCTTTATATAGGCAATTTTCCACCACCCAAGAAGGTTCTAGAAATTTAGTCCTACACCCTAAGGTTGAACAACCCTACATTATTTTTATTTTTCATTTTATATTACATAAAAGTAGGCCTCATTAATTTTTAGAAATCAAAAGAAAATTTGAAGGAATTTCATTTTCTTTGATTTCAGGTAGGACAACTTTTGGAGACCATAACTCATTGCTAGTTGCTATGATTAAATTTTATTACTCCTTTTTAAAAATGATACAAGTTGATTTACAATGTTGGCTTGTGTAATTTCTAGTCAATTGAGCTTTGACTCCCTTTCAGAGCCTCTAAAGCCTTCAAAATTGAGATAAAGTTTGTATACGCTATTTGCCAATACTAAATATTTTTAATAACTTCACAAATAAACTTGATATTGCAATAAATATTTCCTCGTCAATTGATATATCTAAAATGAACCTCTACCTATGAAATCAAAATATTTTGCACTCAAACAACCAACTTGCTAAAAATAATAACCCTCTAGAAATAGTAACTCTACACTAAAATAACCCTTGTAAAACAATAAATCAAATTTGTTTTGGGTGATGAACGATTTCCCTAACACCTAGGATGCTCTTGCATTAAAATCCTACAAGAAATTTTTGATTCATTAGCAATATTCAAGATACATTAGTAAGAAAAAGGGAAAAACCATTAACACTTATGATCCATATTTACATGAGAACTAAAACTTTGTGATTTGTAGTAGTAAGGGCTTAAGTTCAATCTCCTTTCCATCCTTTCTATGTCACCTCATTATTAGTTTTTGAAGGTACCTAATAAAAAATAAAGTAATTGTTACCTACAAAAAGAAATACTACAAATTTTTTTAAAAAGTAAAATTTTGAAGTGTAATTAATGCAACATAGGGTTAAAAATGCCATAAATTTTTATCCACACTTTGAAATCGAGTGCCATTTTAAAAAAGTTGATAATCTTGTATGCTCTTTATTTTTGAAACATTATTGCATCAATTTTTTATTTATAAAGTTTCATTTTTTATTCCTTAGGATAGACACCACTAAATATAACATGTCCTTTAACTTTATTTTAGGGGTAGGTTTTGGAGGAGGGGGCATGAGGAGCATTATACAATGTGATATGTTTAACTTCCTCTCTCACTTTCATTTCATCTTTTTCACATGTCCATTCTTGCATTGTTTTAGTTTCTAACATGGATGATCCAAATCAAGTTGCTATACATGTCATTAACATCTTTTAACTAGTTCAACTAGAAAGTTAAAATTATGTAATTAACATCTTTTAACTAGCTCAACTAGAAAATTTAAATTCAACTAGTGCAAGAGCAACAACTTGTATAGTGTGAAAAATGTCACTAATAAATAACATATTTGTAAGAAAGCTTAATTTTTACTTGTGACATTTTTAATAACTAAGATATTAAGAATTTGAAGATGACATGAACTATCTATTTATTTATTTTGAAGTAATTTATTTTTATACGCATTGTATTATTGTTACATGTTGTGATTGATTATTATTATTTTTTACTAAACTCAAGTAGATATTATAGACATTGCATTATTGTACTTGCCCTAGGCAATACTATTGCATTTACTCTTTCACTCAATTAATTTTCACCAATGACAATCATTTATTTTGTTGGTTTTAAAAATAGTTATAGTTTTCATAAAATTTAAATTCATAATTAATAAATTATCTAATAAAAATAAATATTTATTCTCGAGCTATGATTGATTCAAATTGATTTTTGTTATAGGAGCCCTTTTTCTAAGGCTTCATCCATGTTGCAATATTTTCACCATAATTATAGTATATGATATTGCAGAGTTGAAACACTAGAGGGGCCTAGTTATTGAGACTAGGAGTAGTGGGAAGTGGGTAGTGATTCGGAATCTCAAGGTAGTTATCCATGATTGCCCCCTAGTGGTTGGGCATTGAGATAGGCTAACAAGACCAAATGATGTGCATACCAATAGTTTGACAAGAGTGGGTCCTCCTTTAACTCTATTTTTGTTAACTATTGGAATGGCAATGGTTCGCTATGGTCCCTACTTGGCCTATTTCAGGACGTAGTTGGATCAACAAACATCCTTATCATCACAGAGACTCATGAGAGTCTGAATCATCCCCTTCCAGGGTTTGTAGGCTATTAGTGGTTATCTATATGTAGAGAGGAGGTTCATAGATCTGGTGGAGTTTAGGGTTCTAGAGGCATGGCTTTTCTGAATAGCTATGTAATCTTTTTGAGGCTACCTCAATCATCTATCCTAATGTACATGCCAGGTTCCTTTGGATCTACATCACACATACTAGTCACACTAGACATCATCAGAGAGATATCTTCATCACTACTTGCTACTTCCTGCCTATCTCTTCTCAATACACTATTCATAGTGCAAAGGACAGAGACCCTTTCTCGGACTTACAAGACTGCATTTCCATGTTTGCGGATAGGGGTGACATTATTATTTTAAGAGACTTTAACTCCTAGACCAAAGACTTGTAGACACCTTTACATGACCGTGGTTTAGATTTCTTGCACTTCAAAGGTTGATTTGGCTAGCCATGGGCTCTGACACGCATTCAAAGATAGTGATGGGCTTTTATCCAGTTATGGACATCACCCCCTCCAGATGTGTGAGTCCTATGACATGGTGATTCTGAATGAGCTCTCATGCTTCCCTAGTTTTGAGCTCTTCACTTGTTGGCCACACTCTAGTGGTGCAAGCATTATGGACTACACTCTTGCTTTAGCCCCTTACATTTAGTCAGTTTGGCACTTCTCTATCCCCTGCATTCCCTTGGACAATCATGCTCTTCTAAGCTTTTTGCTTAGCTTCTCCCCTTGCCCTCAGCTT